>BQKN01000198.1:519684-534315 GCA_022839385.1 Asparagus kiusianus
ATAAAGTAAAATATTATAATATTTTATAAAGTACATTATATCCTATTATACTATATTATAATATATTAAATTAAATAATATATTATTAAAATATTATATTATATATATTATTTATATATTATATCAATTATTATATAACATAGCATACTAATATAATGTTAATTAGTAATTATTGTATAACAAATTATATTTTTGTATAAATAAAATAATGTATTATATTGTATTATATTGTTAAAATATTATATTAAATATATTGATATTATATTATATTAATTATTATATATAGTAGAGCATGCTAATATAATATAATATAATATAATATAATAATTAATAATAGTAATTTGTAAGTATAGTACAATATATTATATTTTAATATAAAGTAAAATAATATTTATATTATAATAGTATACTAAATAATATACTAAACCAATTGGATAAGTTAATTTAAAAATAATTAATAGATAAAATTATATTTTAATAATGTACCACATCATTAATTATCCCACGATAAAATTATATTTTAATAATGTGCCACATCATTAATTATCCCACATGAATTGTCAAATCAAATGCTCAAATTATCCCATTATCCCACTTTATCCCACTTTACTCCATTCAAAATATCCTAAAAGGATAAAATTGTTCCATTAGAACAATTTTCCCACTTATTAGCTCCAATTTGTCCTAACCAATAACCCCTTAAGCAAATCCAGCTAGACCCTCAGAAATATTGCTTGGACTTGGTCCGTTACGCTAGATTTTAGAAACCCAAAATTGAAACCTATTATATTATTATCCCATTTCCTAATCCAGCTAGGGGTTAAAGCCAAAGAAGATGGAAACAAATTAAAACCCAATCAAACCCGGAATCATCAAGACACTAGTAACTAAAATAGGAAACTTGATGAAGTCCTAGTCCTATTCGAACTCTGACAGAGTACTGTGTAGGCGTCAAAAATTGCTCATAGGTCCTCAAACACAGTTCAAGACAAGGAGAAGACGATGAACGTTATTATCAAGTCGAGGGAATTTATCCAATATCAGTAAGTGTATGAAATGGATCAATAGAATGCACAAGTTAACGAAGCGATGAAGCGTACGCAAAACAAGGGAACTAGAAGAATCACGAATCGCCACAATATTAAAAAAGTGAACGAAACACCACTCGGAGGTCCGTGTAGGCGCGAGTCACCAATAGGTGGCTCGCACCCATGCGAGCCACCAAATGATGGCTTGTACCCATGCGAGCCACCAAATGGTGACTTGCACAGTCCCGAGCCTCCAGGACTCTTATTGAGTACAAAACCGCCCCAAACACGGATTTCGATGATTTTTAAGGATTCTTTCATCCCAGAACCTCCCCAACTGTTTTAAGGTTATCCCTAGACGCGTTCAAGTGGTTATTAACCGCAGATAACATTTAAACACCAATTCTGATTCAAAAGGACGTCTCCAAAGGCTTATAAATAGAAGCCTAGGGTCTTCTTTCAAGAGGATCTGAAATTGAGAAGGCGAGGTGCTGTCAAATTGAACAGTAGACCACGAATTTCAGAGGAGAATCATCAGATCTTGGCGAACTTTCTCATAAAGAGAAACCCTTCGAAAGGTTTGTGATTCTTTCCCCTTCTTTCCTCCGGATTAAACTTGGTTTTAATCTCGAGAAGAGCCATAATCTCGCTTGGTCGTGATTGTCGTTTTCGCAATTATTTCCTTCGTGAAACAAGAGTGTAATTATATTGTCTATCGGGTTTGATCTGCAGCAGTCCACGGACTAACGCGTCTCCGGCACAGGCAAAGATCCCACGCGTATTTTTTTGTTTCTTCTTTCGGGTGAATCAGTTTTCTCACTTGAAACTATACACTGAATGAAGAATAGTGTGAAACCTACAATGTTGAGTACCTTTGGCTAAAAACATTTTACAAGGGTTGTATGCTGAGTATCTTTGGCATACAATCTACACATCAAACTTTGTAAATTCATGAAACTACTTGAGAGGATACTAAAATCACCAGGGTTGCTTTTCACCAAGTTGTTTTTGCTTGTACCCTCTGTATCTCTTTGCAATCGATCGGGGATTTATGTTATAGTTATTTCCTCTGCAAGCTACCAAAAATTAGCATCATGAAAGAAGATGTTTCAAGAATTCTAGTGAAATTTTTACAACAAAGGGCACTCTTGTTCTAAGGTAATGATACCTGATCATGGATTAATAAGTGAAAGCTCCTGATATATGATTAATTTGGATCTCATAAAACTTCTTTCTTTTCAAACATTACCAGGCAGCTCTGGAACAAAAATTGAACTGAGCATTCATTTATATACAACATGTTTCATGAAGGTTTGACATCGGTTGTGTAGACGGTAGTACAGCCTTCAGAATGAGAAAGCTCATTCATTTACCATTTATTAACATCTGCCTTTAACTCAGAAATATGCGTTGGAAGACCAAAGTTTCCCTATTGAATCTGCATCAGTCCATGTTAAGCTAATAAGCACCTTGGTAAAACTTTGATAGAGCGCAGAGGCATTAGAAATAATGTTTTATCCGAATCTTTTACAGTCATAAGAGCTGCCTGTAGAATGTGCTTTTGACACTTCAACATGGACCCAAGCAAATTTCCATGTGCAAAACCTTTGACAGGTAAAAAATAAAACTTCATACCATGTATAAAGTTAATCAGGATTTGACGTGTTTATGGCCACGCAGAATAACAAAACAGAATGCATGTTCATAAATCTAGCTAGACTAAAACTTGTAGTTTTTCAATGTGATCCGCACCTTGTTGGTTCTTTGCCTTTGTAAATTCTTTTGCCCTTTCAACCTCTATGGATATCTTCTTTTGTAACAAGATCTTCTTTTCCTCGAGCTTTTCAAAGGCCTACAATTTCAACAAATGACAAGTAACAAGATAACTTGTTTCATTACAAATGAGAGATATCTATTTTTCTATTTTGAAATAGTTGAAGCATAGTTAACGAGAGACACCAAAACAAGATATTCTACATGATAAATACACATGATATGTGTTGCTAAAAGTACAATATATGTATATACATATGTGTGTATGCATTATGTACACAATTAATTAATGTTAAAGTAACTAGGAGTTCTTCAACCTAACTTAGTTCTCCATAAGAATACAAAATTAATTATCATTACCATAAAAAGAATTTTGGCTGCAACTCAAAAGGCCTTAAAAAGGTATCACAAAGAAATAAAAACTCAAAAAAGCATACATTTTTTAATCCAGCTCTTCATCTAAATATAATCTTTTCCAATACATTTCAACTTGTTTTTTTATCTCATTATAATTTTTTTTAGAATTCTGTATTTCAAATAAATCTAAGAGTTTTTTAATGTTTTCTATATGTATACATGATTCTTTAGAAATAATATACCTATTTTTTATAAATATTCTTTTTGTTTCTCAAGGAATCTGCATTCTGTATGCAAATACTAGAAAGAATATTCCCCATAATTTCAAGCATGATAAGTACCAGTGTCGGAAATAGATTTTTTGACTGGTGCTTATGAGTTGAAGTAAGTTGGAAGCTCCCTCCAAGTTATTGCAGCTAGTCCTAATGCAAATTCTTTTCATAACACCATAACTACAATGCATCCCCTGACAAACCTCAAAGATGAAACAGAACCACTGTCTTCCAATTTTTCAGTAGTTTTGAGTTAATCAGATAATATAGTATTATCAGGGTCTGATGGGAATAATTAGACAAGAATAGCTTCAAGTAACTATCAATAGTAGGAAAGTTCAAACGCCTATTTTTTTGTTTCTGCTTTCGGGTGAATCAGTTTTCTCACTTGAAACTGTACACTGCATGAAGAATAGTGTGAAACCTACAATGTTGAGTATCTTTGGCTAAAAACATTTTACAAGGAGAAAGATGAGAGAGGGATGGTTGGACTTGGTGAGGTGGCACGAGTAAATAAAGTCACGGAATAGTATTTACTTAGTGAAGTAGAAGTGGGATGCTATGTTAAAGCAGTTGGCTTTGTGAATAGAATGAGGGGAGAAACAAAAATGTAGGTTGGGATGGGAGAATACTTGATGAATTAGCAATTGGGTACAGAAATTGGTGAAGTACCATTTTGGATGTGACTTGGAAGCAATTGGACTTGGTGAATTAGCACGAGTAAAGAAACTAAAATAAGGAATAATCTTCTAACAGGTGATATACTTTCTCATCATCCAAGCCTTTTACATCAAAGAGGGGAAATTCCAGGCACTTCATGTTGAGCGTTGTGAAAACCAAACAACAAAACCAACGTGCAACGAGAAATCAAATCAAACGAACGTCGATAGAAGGCCAAACGAACCAAATCAATGCCACAAACACAAACAACCAATTTTAACATGGTTTGGCAAGTTTCCTACGTCCACGGGACAAGAAGGGGATAGAGTTTTTCACTAATAGAGAAGAATAATACAAACTGAGATTACAAATCACTCAAACTCACTAATTAATCTCACCAACAAATCTCTAATTCTCTCCAAACAAACCTAACCAATAACTCAGAAAATACCTCTTTTCTGTGCTCCAAATATCCCCAATTTTCTTCTCTATTCTCTCTTCCAATTGTTCCATATATATAGAAATCCTAAAATCATAAACATACTAAGAATTCTAAAACAAAAAATAAAACAAATTAGGAATCCTAATAACCTGTTACCAAAACAAATTAGGAAACATATTAGGAACCTGCTATCCAACAATTCTCCAAATCGATGAAGTGTTTCAGAAACTGAGCCGACACCAATACCAACCAAACATCTCACTTGTTGTGTCCTGTATTAAGTGGAACAAATCTATGACAACGGACTCAATCCACAACAAGTCGAGAACCCAAACGAGAATGCGAACAAACTCCAAATGTCGGTATCAACTCACCAAACCGGCTGCATCATAAATGAATGCCTACGTATCCTCTTGATTCACGCCCAATAAATCAAGCCTTCACGTAGTTCACCTAAACGGCCTCCAAAGGCCCTCAATCAAATAGAAAAGTTTGCAACTCTTCACCAATATCTAGAACGGATCTACAACTGATAACGCTCCCAATGGTCCCAAACTGAAACAAATCAAACACCTCCACCTGAGGTGAACAAATGGTCGTATCCAAAACATGTCCACCAGCTGCACTCGAATCCAAAACCAACTCATCATTTGTATCCAAATCCAAATGATCTCTAAACTGTGTCACCTCAGCTAGAATCCTAACCGATGCAGTATGATGTGGAGTATGTGGAGTAATCTCCACCTAATATGAAGTAGCATCACCCTTCACCCGTTGTGATATCCTAATGATCTGATCAACACTCTCTGTTAGACCCTAGAGGGGTGGGGGGAGGGGGGTGATTAGGGTCCTATGCTAATCTAATCCGATTTTATGCCAATTAAAGCTAATTAACGAGTTATCCTAGCAAGAATAAAATATAACAAGATATGTGAGCTAGAATAAGCAATATGAACAATGAGATATATCCTATATGATAAAAATATATGCAAGGATATATAAACTAACACAAGGGTGAAATAAACATAAACAAGATAAGAGTGATAGTGTAAATAAACAATGCAAACACATAATATGATCACGGAGTTCGGACCTTCTGTCCTACGTCTCCACTCCCCACTATCGTGGAGAAATCTACTATCACAACCGGATTTTCTACGCTCACCCGAATAACGTTTACACCTCACAATGTCGGTTTTCAACACTCACCGATCAACATTCACACCTCACTCTCTCACTCGGTTTTCTAGCTCACCGAAAACTTTACAACAACACATTCGGTTTTCTAGCTCATCGAAAACCTTACAATCTCATAATATAACAAATGATTTGTTCTCTATAATAGATGAGAACACATTGTAAGCTCACTCTCAATGATACAATCCCACAATCCAAATTATACTATGAATGTAAATACAATAAACTCAATGTGGGTGTGTGTAACAATGAGAATAAATAAGACTTAACTCAAGAAGAACTAGCAATAAAATTGATATGAAATACAATAGTAAAAATGCTAGGAAATAGAGTTAAGGAAACTTCTCTATAAACAAAGAGAGGATGATGAAATATTAAAGATGAACTCTTCAACAACTGATGTAAGCTCCTCTTTGTAAAACCCCAAACTTAAAACAAACTAACCAAGCTTAAACCCTTATTAAACTTTTGTTTTAAAAACTTCTTGGTTTGTTTCAGCCGTATTTTCATCATCCGAACTCGGAATCATGCGATTCAAGATGCATTGGAAATCCATCGAGAAGATCTACAAGATCCCATGATTGAATCATCTATGGAGTGGATGGGACATAGGGGGTGTTTCATATTTCGTAAGTGACGCGGAGCTCCCGATCAGTTCGTGTTTCCGTTACTCGAAGTTTCGTTGCTTCGCAAGGTTCGTTGACTCACTTCATATGCTTGTCAATGTCGATTAAGATTTTGTGACTCGGATAGTAACGTTCATCGTCTTCTCTATACCTCCAGCTATGTGTGAGGGCCCGTAGGCAATTTTAGATGCCTACAGCTGCTAGTAATTTCTTGATTTTATGTGTGTTAGTTGTTAGTTTACCTTTTAGGTGGTTTATGTAATTTTAAACCTTTAAAAGTATTTTTTGTAATTGTTTAAACTTTGAAGGTGTTTTTAAAAGAATACACATCTAAATAGGCAAATGCACGAGTAATAGCCTGCCTATGTATTATCCATTTATCTTTATTAAAAACAATACTCAACCATTTATGATCTACTAGGTGGAATGCGTGTGTACTGCACATGATTAAAATAGTTAATTATTTACTTTAAGTTTATTTATTTACTATAACATGGTTGCAAAAAACTTTATAATTATCATAATATATTAATTTGTTTTGAATATTTCCATGTGTAAAATGTTATTAGTTTTAACATTTGTCTTTCAAAGAAATATTGACGTTTAAAGTTTTAAAATATTAATGATTTAAGGTTAACTAGTAATTTTATTGTATAATCTCAAAATATTAATGATGTAAGGGACCTATAAGAAAAAAACTATTATTATTAACTAAAAAAATAAATTCTTGAAATCATTAAATAAAAATGGTAGATTTTATCTAGTCATTAAGGATTTTGTTCAATTATAAAAAAATCACTTCCACCTATTGTTTACTTCCACTTATTTTTAACCGGTGACTGAGTATTACAGATATTCAGGAACATTTTTTCTAGAATTTTCTAAGTTAGAATGTTCAAATTCAATGAAGAAAGAAAATATAAATTATGTGATCAATTCCAAAAATCTGATATTGTACTCTTTTTACATCTTCCCAACTACTAATTGATCTCTCAAAACAATTACTCTCTAATTTTAGAAAATTATAAAATATAGTCTGAGAATGATTTATAAATATTATGCACTCATATTGATTGTATTTAACAAAATAATTCATATCTATCCAATGTCAAATAACATCCAAAAATTTAGCTTAAGGGGTTACAAGAATACAATATCCACAACAATACTCACATCCAAGCTATGAGCTTTATAAACTTATAAGAAGGTGAGTAATATAAAATGATAATTTATTTTGTTAAATAATTTATTACAAATTATGAAAGACAAGGGAATCAGAAGGCTCACATACACATCTCAAATAAATATTAAATTTCTCGTAGGGATCTCATAGCAAAAGATTTTATAGTTGATGTGTAGGATAAATTTAAGGATAAATAACCTAAACTAGTTCGCTGCGTGATAGACTTGCTATAAACTCTGTAGGCGTATAAAATTGCCTATAGGTCCCTTATCACAGCTCGACGACGCCAATTCAACAAACGGATCATCGGGCGACGTATCCAAACAAAGCTGTTAGCCCACAATGCCGAAGCCAAGCGATATGCGACGAAGTGGACTAACGAGGCTAACGAACCACACGCCAACAATCCATTCGCATGCGGAATGAAGCCAACGGTTCGAGGAGTCGACGAGTTATCTTTACAAGAGCGAACTCAGATGAATCATGATCGAATCGAGATCGGTTTCAGACTCGAGCTCAGAAGCGGATTAACTGTCATATCGGGAATCAAGTCAACAAATCGATTCCAGACCAAGTCAACCGCAAACCCAAATCACAGGCACAAAGAGGCAAAAACAACCGAACGACGGAAACCGGAACACACCCGGGGGACTCGGCCGAAACCGAGCCAACCCGAGGTGGCTCGGCCCAAGCCGAGCCACCTCAGGGTGGCTCGATGGCCGAGCCACCCCAGGGTGTCTCGGCCAAGGCCGAGCCACCCTGGCCGAGCCACCCCAAGGTGGCCCGCCCAGTTTCGTGCCCAGGGCATGTAGGCGTCAAAAATTGCCGATAGGTCCCCACAAACAGCTCAGTGTTAACGAGCGATGATGAACATCACTACCCGGTTCACAAGAGTCCAAATGAAGTCGGTGAGCGCCTGAAGTGAACCAACGGACTACGTAAGCCAACAGAATCTCAGAATAACGGGGATACGGACTGACCGGAAACCCCGTAACCGCTGCAAAAGGAGCAACGCCCTCCGTGTCCTGTTCACCTCACTGATTATCTGACCATTAAGACCTATAGAGCTCACTGTCAGAAATCCAACGCATCCAAAATCAGTCAAATCCGAGTTCGGACGAAAAGTCAACGAGGAGTCAACGGCGGGACAACGGCAGAACAACGGCAGGACCTCGGACTGAACCGGGGCACCCTGGGATATCTCGGCAGGCTCGAAACACCTGAGGGGTGTTTTGGCAAAGCTAAGACACCCCTAGAGGTGTCCATGTGCCTTGGTCCCCCCCTCTTTTGGCCTCCTTTTATGGTGAAACACCTTTTTGGGGGGTGTCTTGGCCTCCTTTTACGGCGAAACACCTTTTACGGCGAAACACCTTTTACGACGAAACACCTTTTTGGGGCAGCCCCTAGGGCCGCCTCTTAGCCTATAAATAGAGCCCCTTAGCCTCCATTTTGAAGGGGCTCCCAATTCTTGGCTGAATTATCTTGGCTAGAATTGCTCTTGGTCTGAAGCGGCGAAGCCCTGCTGGAGTAAGGAGTGAGGTCTGAATTTTGAAGCAGCGAAGCTCTGCCGGAGTGAGGAGTAAGAAGTTCTTCATCAGCCCCCTTCATTCACCCCTTCTTTTTCCTTAGTGTTGCCCCTTAGCGGTGACACTAAGAAGAGCTATTATCTCGTTTTAGCCGAGATATACGCTTATAACTTCTAGATCTCACGCGGATCGACGAAGTTCTGTTTCTATATCCCTCCGCGGATAGACGAAACTCTACCGGATTTTACCGGAACGGATCTGAAGAGTCGGCGGTCCACGGATATCAACATCCCCGTCACAGGCCAACAACCCACGCAAGCGAGACCGAACCAAACCGGGATCTCGTGTTTATTTTCGATAAAGTTGTAATCTTTGTTTTCATTTAAATTCTGTTGTAACGATTGAAGTTGTAACAGATCTCAAAAAGAGCAATGAAAACATCAACTTTTCCCGAAAACAAGCTGGCGACCATAGTGGGAGCCGCCGACTTCGCTGCCGAGATCGGAGTGACGCAACCGGCCTTCAAGATCCGGGTGAATGAAGAGATCGAATACGAGTTCGATCAGAAGAAATTCGAAGAGTACCTCTCCTCCTCCTCCTCCAGATCCGCCTCTCCGCATCGGCGTGGGAAGAACTCATCTCCCAAAAGGGCTCGCGGGATCTCCAACTCCTCAATCCAAGACCCCGCCATCGCTGCCACTACGCCCGTACCACGCAACGGCCCTGCGTCATTCAGCGTGGTTAAGGCTGTAGACCCGGCCCTCACAACCGCCACAAAGACGATTGATGATGCAACTCCAGCTCCATCGAAGAGGGTGCTCCAAAGACGTCGTCAACGCCTCGCTCAACAACTCGCCAAGGCCAGGGAGTCAAAAGATGGAGTGCGCTATGCAGAAGACTTGAAGTCGAGGCAGCGACAAGAGCAACGGCAAGTAATCAACCTCCCCTCCAAAACAGAAGCGAGTGAGTGAATCTGCGTCAAGAGGAACCGCTCCACGCTCGAGGAGCGAATCAAGAAGCGCCGTGCTTTACTTGCACATGCCCGGCTCCTCCTAAAGAAGGCGGAAGAGATGCAGCAAGAAACGGCGGTCAAAACGCCGTCCAAAAGCAAATTGGTGTGGGTTCCTAAATCGACACCAACGCCTCCAGCAAAGAAGGGTGAGGCTATCACCCGAAGTTCCTCCAAACCAGAGCCTGTTTCTACTGTATCGGCACCTTCAACGGGGCCAGGTAAGAAAGGGGATCATTCAAGATCCCAGGTTCCTTTGACGGGTCACCTCGGTCCCTTACCGGAGAACCGAGGTAGAATACCCGTCAAAGAACGGCTGGGACCATTGAAAGGTCCCCAAGTTAAAAATCAGACCGGGGGTCGAATCAATCCCCCCAAGAAAGATGAAAAAGGGAAAGCCCCTGTCACCGACCGCATTGGGTTGCGAGTTGAAACAAAAGAGCCCGTTCAGTTTCTACGCTCACAAAAGCGTAAAATTGAACGAGCCACTCTTGAAAAAACTAACAAAGTGTTGCATTCCCAAAGGGAAGCACACTCATCTGAGGATGAGGTTGTCATACCGGGGAACACCCACCAACACTCTGTAGGTTGCTCCAGCTACCAAGCTGATGAGTTGTACTACAGGGCTGGGGGTGTGGGAAAATCTCGAAAGAGATACATGCAGGATATGGAGTCCCAATGCCCGTGTGCAAGTATCATTAAAGCGGTGCTGTCGGAATGCCGTTGTGACAGTCCCCTAAAAAGAATCTCGGTGTTCGAGAGACTCTCCAAGCCGAGGCATTTCCACAAGAAGAAATTGCTCCGCCGAGAAGACGAATATCCAAGAGTGTCGGTTAACATGACCGGCAGGGAAAATTCAACACAATACTTCGGCATAGATCAGCTTGCCAAGGTATCCCGATGCATGACGCGGTTGCCACCAGGAACCAGGGGCCAGAAGAATTACCAAAGGGTACCAAAGGGGCTCTCCTTAGAAGAAGAAGAGTCAGATGCTGCTTCGGACTCTTGCTCGGCGGTGGCATCCGATGACACGGCCTCGAGTGCGGGACAACCATACGAATCACTCATGATCAGCGCCGAACAGGTATCAAAGATACTGGAAGAAGCCCTCGCCAAACAGAAGGAGAGCTTCAAGTTCGAGATGGATATGGCCATGCAACAAATGAGAGAGATGCACGACCAACAGATTGCGGCGCTGACGGTCCACCAAGGAGAGCCAAATCGACCCAATCCAGAAGAGAATGAACGGGAAGCGGATAATATCAATATCCCTCCGGTCAACACCGACAATGGGGGTGGTCCCGCGGAAGATAATGCGAAAGAGGACCACGTCACTTCTCCCCGGAGCCATTCGAAGGCAGATACGGGTGAAGACCAGAAGATGAAGGACCTGGAGAGCAAAATCAACGCATTGATGAGTGCTCAAGAGGTAAAAAGGTCTGGTATACCCTGCCCCTACCCAAGGGAGTGGGAATCGATCCCATATCCGGCAAAGTTTAATCTGATTAACTTTACGCCGTTTGATGGGAATGGTTCCCCTACCCAACACTTAATATACTTCAAGTCTCATTTAGGAATCATTTCCGGAAATGAGCCCCTCATGGTGCGGTCATTCGTCGGCACTCTTCGTGGAGCTGCCTTCGATTGGTATCGCCGTCTCAAGCCCGGGAGCATCAACGGCTGGGATGACATGGAGGACATGTTTCTAACAAATTTCTTTGATGATGACACCGAGGTTTCAATCGGCACGCTATTCGACGAAAAGCAGAAGAATGGCGAGACGGTCGAAAACTTCGTGAAGAGGTTCCGGAATAAAGCAATGAATTGCAGGGATCCAGTCAGCGAGGATTTTATCCTCGAAACTTGCCACAACAATTTGACGCTGGACATCCTCGAAGCCATGGGAATGGCGCCGCCAAAGACCTGGAAGGATTTGAAAGTGCGGGGAGAGCGAGCTGAGCGATTCCTCAAGAGGAAGAAGGCGGAGAGAGGGCAAATACCAAATAATGCCCCGCAACCAAACTTCACCCCCAAGGGTAAAGGGAAGGCGCATGCAAATGCTGTGGTCGCAAATCAAGTATTTGAGGTGCAAGCACAGCCGCAACAGCCGCAACAGCAGCAACAGAGGGCGCCTCAACAATCAAGGTGGCAACAACAGCCCCAGAAGCAAAAGGTCGGGGAGCCGAGGTTCCCGAAGGTCTACTCATTCAGGGAAGATGAAGTTCCCAGTATCTTCAAATACCTCGTCGAGAATAACAAAATCAAGTTGCCTCCGATCCAGGATCAAGAAGATGCCAAGAGAATCAACGATCCCAAGTACTGCGCATTTCACAGAGCGGTGCACCATCCTACCAAGGTATGCTACGCTCTCAAAGATAAAATCCAGGCTCTTATCGATGTAGGAGTTATTACTATGAAGCAACCCAAGGAGAAGAAGGTGGGTGCGAATGCAGTGTCCATCAGCTTCGGGTCGGTTCCCTCGAGCTGGTTTCAACATGAACCAGTGATTAATGCGGCGGTGAAGACGGTGAACGATGATCCTCACCAACAGCGTCAGAAAGGGCTCGTGCCACACACGGCCCCGAATGGCGAAATCCTGTGGGTTCATCCGGACTTGATCACAGATGAGCAATGGACCGGATCGTTTTCTAAGAAAAAGTCGAAGAGAAAGGGTAAATCTTGTTACGGAGCTTCTGCTATTCCCGGGGAAGATGACGAAAGAATTCCAACCTTCCGGCTTTCTGAAGACGAGCAAGAAGCTTTTGCAACCTGAAGTGGGAATGAGTATCATTTCAAGTACCCGGATGCTTCTGAGCAATTGGGCACCAAAATCCCTCCTTCCAAGACATTGGCGGAGTTGGGAATTTTAGCAATTCCCCCAACACCTGCAGCTACAGAGAAAGTCCAGCAGAAGGAAAAAGGGAAAGAGCCTGTACATCAAGAAGCTCAGAACCCGAAGCAGTCGTGATTCAATCATCCGATTGGGCGAGGCAAACCGGGGAATGCAAGCTCTCCGCCCCATTTCGACATCATGGCGCAATTGGCCAACATCCCGGCTTGGATAACCTTATACGAGTTGTTGCGCCTTTCGAAGGACACAAGGAAAGCACTACAAGAAGCCTTGAGTGACTCTGAAGCTTTCTTGACTCGAATCAAGCCATTTCCTGAAGAGCCGGAGTCTTCAGTTCAACACTGCAATCTTGCGGCAAATCATTTTCCTTGCATCTCTTTCACCAAAGAAGACATGCAAACGAAGAACTCAAAGCATGATAGGCCCTTGTATTTCATCGGGCATATTGGCTCCAGCGTTGTCAACCGGATCCAAGTCGATCCGGGTTCCGCTGTTAGCATCATGCCATTCCGATTGATGCATCATCTCGGAATCCCGACTAGCAAATTAGCGTCCACTGGCACGACGATTTATGGATTCAACACCAGCGAGTCCAAACCCTTGGGGAAGATCGGAATCAAATGCCAGATTGGGGATTTGAAGTCGGAAGTCACTTGTTATGTGATTGACGCGGAAACTTCCTATAACTTACTGTTGGGTCGACCTTGGATCCACGGTAACCTTATAGTCCCGTCAACTCTGCATCAATGCCTCAAATATGTGGGCACAAATAATGAAGTCAAGACGGTGGTCGCGGATAAGCAACCGTTTAAGGGATTGGAGAATTATTTCACCGATTCCCTTTTATACAATGCTGAATCCGATACTGAACCATCGGCCCAAGGGACGGACAGCGGTGATGAAGCTGATACCGAACCAGGGTTTGATTATGATGGCGGTTTTGTTCTAAATGACATTGTACCCATTGTAATCAATCTTGACGATGATAAATCATCGGAAGATAGTTGTAATTGGTAACTTGCCGAAGAACTATCAATAAACGATGATTTAGAAGAAAAAAAATGAATAAAAAAAATAAAAAAAAGAAAAAAAAATAAAAAATAAAAAAAATAAATAAAAAAAATAAAAAAAAATAAAAAAAAATAAAAAAAATAAAAAATAAAATCTCAGAATAACGAGCGACACTAACATGTATTCAGTATTGTAAGGAAAAGAGGATTTACATAGCGGCAGATGCGTTAGCAGCTTTAGCTGTATCTCTGGCACAGCCTCCCGGAACAGAACAGTTCGTTACGGTAAGAACTCACCAACTCTTAGTGCCGCTTTATGATGAAAATGACAGGGAAGAAGAGGTCCGGGAAGTGCACACAACTCATGCTGAGTTCGAACCCCGAGATTGGCGTTTCCCCATCATCGACTACGTCTTGCATGGAATCTTGCCAGAAGATGTGAAGGAGAGAGAGTCAATCAGACGAAGAGCTCCAAGATTCTACTATAATACGGAGAATCGAACGCTGTATCGCAGGGGGTACGATGGGCTGCTAGCACGTTGCCTATCAACTAAAGAAGCTGAAGAAGTGCTTAGAGAGGCACATGAAGGAGAGTATGGCGCACACCAACCTGGTCCCAAGTGTTTTTAGCAAAAGTTGAACCTGTTGTTGAATTCATTATATCTTCGGTCGATTACAATAAATTCAAAGAAAACAG
>BQKN01000199.1:0-24258 GCA_022839385.1 Asparagus kiusianus
ATATATGCACAGGAGGCGGTTGAGGGGTGAGCAGACAGGCTACAAAGTCATCCTTCTCCTTCCTAGATGTCGGCTGGCTATTGAAAGGGAAGTCATTCAAGTACAGGAGAGAGATGTCTTCTCAGTATTTTTGATTTTACTTATGAGGCAGGGCAGAGGATATGCCAGCTGTTTGGTCGTCTTCCCCCCTCCAGATGGCGGCTAGTGATTAGAGGGGAAGTCATTCGACCCTAGGAGAGCATCATGGTGATCCCTGGGAAGTGAGTTGTGAGTAGAATAAGCAGCTTATGCACGGGATTTTGTCAGAACAGAGATCTTGATGGGATTGATCAGTACTGTAGTGCCGATTGATATCTGAAGCGAGCTCAGCTGGATTTCATCCCCTTAGTTGAGGCGGGTCGGTTCGTGAGTTGTCATTGTTATTTTCTGACCCGACAGCCGAGTGAGCTTTGGGTCCAGTGTATGGTTGAGACATATGCTCGAGGAGTCGTCTTAATTACGAAGGACCGATTGATCCCACACTTCGAGTCAGTAATGATGTCCATTGGTCAAAAGATTACTTGTCTGCTTGGCTGGCCGATAAACTTGCCCTTGGCTGGGCTTTTGGGCCTCTAAGCTAGTTTGGATCACGACTTTTTTTTAGCTTATGCAGACAATCTTTCGATATTATTATCTTTAGATGATAAATTACCATAATAGTTGGCCCCTTTTATTCGGAGCTAACTTTAGTCGGATCCAAGTGAAATAGATATGAGTTTTCTCAAGGTGTTTAGACTTTTTAGCCAGTTGATCATGGCTGGAAACATGACGTAGGACTTGCTAACCACCAATCTTCTGTAGACTAATGTTGTCGGTGTTGGGAACCGCTTTTTCAGAGGAAACGAGGTGTCGTGGGTTTTAGACCCTAGGGTCGCTATGAAAGAACCATAGAGGTGGGGTGAATAGGCTTTATGCTAATCTAATCCGATTTGATACCAATTTAAAACTAATTAACAAATATATCCTAGCAAGTATGATATGCTACAAGATATGTGCAAGGATATACAATATGAACAAGGGTAAACAATATGATCATGCAACAATAGCGATATAACAATATGCAAGAATAAATGTGCCAATGCTAAATCCACACACAAGGAAATGATCACTGAGTTCGGACCTTCCGTCCTACGTCTCCGCTCCCCCACTCTTGGGGAGAATCCACTACACAACCCGGTTTGAATGCCGGAACTTCTCTACGCACTCGGTTGTCTAGCTAACCGAAAACTCTACACACTCGGTTATCAAGTCAACCGACACTCTCACAAATCCTCACAAAGTACATACACAGTCTACAACCTCAAGTGTTGGTCCTCACGTATCGACTCCCTCAAGTGCTCAGAATTATCACCTCTCACTAGGCCACCGATGTCACTCCTCTCGGTATCGACTCCGTCCTCACCACACACTCCTCTTGATGTACAAGTGTATTACAAAGTGAACTTCACAATTTAAGCACAATAAATGATTGTTCTCTAAACAAGGTGAGAACTCAATTAGGCACAACTCTAAGTCACAAATCCCACAACCCAAAATATACTATGAATGTAAATACTATAAGCTCAATAGGTTGTGTGTGAACAAAAAGATACAATAAAAACAATTTAACTAAACTCAATATAAATCTAGCTTATGGAAATTAGAAATAAGACAACAAATAGCTAGAATGAGTTTAGGAAAACTTCTCTACATGATAACAAGAGAGAGGGAGAAGTGTGACTGCTCAAACACCAAATGATGATCTCCACTTGCTCTTGTGAAATTCTCTTCACAAACCGAAACTAGAAAAATGCTTAAAAGCTTTTTAAACAAACTTAAACCAAACTTTAAACCCTTGTTAAACTTTCTTAAAACATTCTCTTGAATTAACTAAAAAATGAGAGCAATGGGGTATTTATAGGAACCCAAAATTTTAGCAAAAACCCCAAGAAAAAGATCAAAAAAGCCCCCAGAAAACATTGCTAAAAACTAGCCGTTACTGTACAACGGCTCTTTCATAAGTCGACTTATGAGTCGACTCATGAGTAGACTTATGAGTCGACTAATGATTCGACTCAGCAGAAGAAAAATCACAACTCCGCTGCACTTCGTGAGTCGACTCATGAGTCGACTAAACATGCACAGACCTGAAATGCACAGAAAAACTCAACTTTAAACCATGTTTAAAAATATCAAATAAATTCTAAAAATTATGAAACTTTGGGAGATGATTGTAAACATGATAATAAACATGCTATAAAAATTAGTTTTCAAAAAAGACCTCCCAAATGAGAAATATCATTATTTTACAAAAAAGTCCAAAACATAAAAATGTGAACACATGAGTTTTGACATTTTAGATTAACCATGTTTTGAAACATTACAAAATGATTTTTATAGGTATAAATTTTGATCTTCCAAAGTAGAGATTTTATTTGTATTAATAAGAATAGTTTATTACAAACTAATGAATCAAAATTATAACAGAAGCGGAGGGAAGGCCCCCCTTGTTTAACGTGGGGACTTTGGTAGTTATAGGACACCTCACTCGATTCTCATACCGAGTCTGCTTTCCTTGGACGATTTGACCGAGGTTGTTGGTGAGCTTCAGTACGCAGTAAAAGCTCGTGTTAGTCGAGTTCGAGTTTCTGAGTTCGATGGCGATCAAGGCCCGAAGCTAGGAGGAGGTGCTACAATGCAAAGATCACGCAAAGAGCTTGTCGTCAACTCTTTCAAGAGTTGAGAGCTGTGGTTCAGCTAACTGATCAATTAACTGTGAGTTAATCAAACTTCTATCCTTGCTGAACCTGTTCAACTACCCTCCTCTGCTACAAACTGAACCTCTGAACTCTGAACCTCTGAACCTCTGAACCTCTCCTCCATGGCCGAAAGAAGTTCTTAAATAGAGGAGAGACCACATGGTCACCCCTTGAATCATGGGATACGACCATGTACTGTTGGGAGATATCTTGCCACTCACCTATACCATGAGCGGCCACTTAAGGGGCTCGGAGTACTGTGCTCCTTCCCTTTACGTCATGGGGAGTGGGAAGGCCCATCCCTATACGTGGTATAGCAGCTGCCAAGTACTATGGTGAGTTTGACGAGCTTGCTGTTTACAGGCGAATTCGCTCTTGACTCGTGCAAGCGAGGCGAGCTTCATGCAGGCGGTCTTGACGACTACATAGATTTGACCAATTACTAGTACTGTGAGCGGCTACTTGATGGGCTCGAAGTACTGTGCTCCTTCCCTTCATGTCATGGAAAATGGGAAGGCCCATCCCTGTACGTGGTATAGCGGCTGCTAAGTACTCTGGTGAGTTTGGCGAGCTTGCTGTTTGCAAGCGAATTGCTCTTGACTCGTGCAGGCGAGGCGAGCTTCATGCAAGCGGGTCTATGGTCACTCCTTGGGTGAGCTTAATTTCTAAGCTGTGCGGACGGCTTGATTATGCAGGCGAATTTCGTGCTTCGTCTTCCAAGGTAATTTTTACCATCTACAAGACCCCCTTCAAAGCTTTCAGATCTAAACTAATTTTTAGCAAACCCTCAGCTATCAACGGGTTTGATTTGCCTTTACCGATCACCGTTTGAATCGGGCTAGTCATACTATTCCCCTCAGTATGATGAGTTATCGAGTAGTTTTTCTTAGGCTTAATGCTAAGATATTTGTTCTAACCTTTAGCCGTTTGAGGCGTGGGTTTGAGTTAATCATAACTATCATGTTGCGGTTCGGTTGTATCGCAACAATTCTAACTAAACAATAGTTACCCGTGAGTACGCCCAGAGGGTGCATCCATGAGCTGCATCGTTCAGTGGGTCTGATTGCATGAGTGAGGCCGTTCCATCGATGGTTCGAAACTCGGGATTCGCCTTCAGAGGCGAATTAGGCCCAACAAACGAGCTGTTTGGGCGAGGCCCATTTTCGCAAGCGAATTTTGATTTACGGGCAAGATTTGACAATCTGAAGTGTGAGCTTGCCATCTGTTTGTAGGTGAAATTCTTTCTTCAGGCGAAATTCAAAATGGTGGAAGGTGAGTCACGTGTTCGTCAGCCAAGCCTTGTGCTTTATGCTTTCCGCCTAAGACCGCGTGGGTTCGTCAGGTCATATTAAATGCAATTTGACAAGACGGTGTCACTCCTGCGTACCTCGCTCAATGACGGATCGTGGTCATACTTTTTAATCTCAGTCGTTAGATCTGACCGTGAATTTTGGTGTGGATTCTGGGTTTCGATCCGCTCGACCCGTTCCTTGTCTTGACGGATGCTCTGTAACCACTAAAAAATGAACTGTTGAGAGCGATCTGGGTCGTTGATTTCGATCGTGGCCACGTTCCTCAACTACCCACACCTTGCCCCTCGAGAGTGATCTGGGCCGTCGAATTCGATCGTGGCTTCTCCTCTCAACCGTAAGCATTTCGCCTTTAAATAGGCTTCGTCCCCTTCTGCTGGGGATTACTGTGCTCAAGAATTTCTGCTCGCCCAAACCTTTTTAAAGAGAAAAGTTTAGGTTTCTTTCCTGACTTTCCGATATGGTGCCGAAGTGCAAGAAGTGCGTTTCGAGGAGAAAGGGCTCGGGATGTTCTTCTAGCGATGCCGCCGCTGGCGCGGCTGTCGGCGTCTCTGGAGTGCATTCGGGTAAGTCCAACAACTTCACGTCGATGAATGACGCTAGACTGAGAAGACGAGCACTATTTGCTCGTCTTCTTTTACGGATTTTACTATTCTTGGTAATTTTCATGATTTGGGTGAATTTCCCCCTTTTCGGGTGGATTCGGCCTTGTTAGGCGAATCCAGTTCAGAAGTCTTGTCTTTTATCAAGCGAATTCCACTTTTGTCAGGCAAGCTTAGTCTCACCAGGCGAGATCTGTTTGAGGGAATTCACCTTCTTAGAAGACTAAGAAGTTTTCTGATTCCAATTGCCACTTTCGTTCTCATCCTTTGACCCCGTTTTACAGTCACTTTTTCTGATGAAGCCCTTCCGAAGGGTATTGCCATCGGTCTTACCGGTGGCTCAGGCTACACGGTGCCCTCCCGATTCCCTCTTCTTGATCCAGTACCCGTCTTTGCTGCTGACAAGCCGGAGGAGTTGGTCAAGAGAGTGGCTGACGGGCATTATTTTACGCTGCGTGAGTTGATTACTAATGCAGCGTTGACAGACGTGGCCAGGACGGAGTTGAAAAAGCCCCAGTTCATGTTTGGCGATGTCGCGGCTAACCCTTCGGCTCTGCTGCTTGGAGAGAGTAAATGGCTTCGTGTCGTGGATGAGGTTCATTACTATCTTCCCAGTATGCCGAGGGGGTTTTCGATAGTCGAGTTGCGGTCGCTCGCGGTCCTGAGATCGATGAACTGGGACCTCACTCCTACCCAAGATGGGGTAGTTTGCGGTGTCTTCACAGGGTCATCCGCTGGGTACGGGGTCGACAGCTCTTGTAAGCGCGTGGTCGCCTTGCGTCCCAGCTTGCTGAATAATGAATGGCCTGTGGGGGAGACGACTGTATTGGCGGAGACTTTCCGTCACCGTTTCATTTAGGCAAGGGGGCAATTCCCTCCGAAAGACTTCAGGGCTCCGGGATGGATTCATTTTGTGCCTAGTAGCGGCACCTGGTGGTCTAAGATAACCGAGTACATCTTGACGGAGAACTCTGAACTTGTGGGCTCCGAGTTGTTCATAGCCATCCGAGCCACCCAGCATGGCCTAAAGATCAATGCCCCATAGTTCCATAGTATCTTAGAACTCTACTGTCCGGATAGCGGTACGTTCTTTACCCCCAACGGCGAGCTTGGTATAACCCTCCACGAGATGTACAATGTGTCGGGGCTACCTTTGGGGAGCTTCCCCTATGAGGAGTACGTACCGGGTCAAGATGAGATCGACTATCTTTCAGGTCGGTTTCCCCTGATGGTTGAGACCCTATGAGAGTTGCTCGGCCACTATCACATATGTCTCGACACCTTGGGTGCGGTGGACCACAAGGGCAAGAAGAAGAGGGCTCCCGGGATCAGCCACAAGAACTGGGCTGACTACCTATTCCCTAGGAACAATGTCAAGGGGAGGCCTACTCTACCACTGGGTGAGTGTGACCAGGCCTAGGTGGAGAGCCGGATAGCCAAAGAGGAATCCTCCATAACGCTTGAGCATGACGAGGGTGGGTTCCCATTCGGTACGACCTTCCAGTCGTTCCATCACCAAGCAAAGTCTCCCATATCCGCAAAGGCTCTGCTCGTGGGATACCTTATGCTGTGGTTGAAGAGGTGTGTGGTTCCCACCCATTCCTTCGAGGCACTCCCGGTGGAGGTGGTTTACCCTACGGTACGCTTGGCCTATTAGAGGCCGTATGCGTTGGTGTCGGTAACGATAGCCAAAGGGGGTTTCACACACTGACGAACCGGTTTTTCCGCGTGTCATATGTCGACGAGGGTGAAGGCGAAGTCGCCAATATCCCTAATCCGAGAGTGGGGCTGCCGTATACTTATCTGATGGCGTGGTTCGTATACCACTGCGAATGCTTGATGAGTGCCCCAGCAGCTCTACAGGGAGGGGGATCCGTTCCGTTTGTCCAGCGTCTGGAAAGATGCTCTTGGAAGTGTAAAAACGTCCTTGACATGAGGAAGACATTGTCTTATTTTGGTCATTACAACTTCCGACGATTCTTTCCTTACTTCACTGGGGGCAGCTACGGCGAGTCGCTCCAGGACGTGTCGACGACGTCCCACAACACCTTCCTCTCTTGTGGCTCCTTCCGGTGGTTAGTTAACATCCGGGTGGGGTATCACTTCTTGCGAACTGGCTCCGCGTGTTACCTTGAGCCTTATTTCCCTTGTAGGTTCGCCCGCTAGTTTAGGTATGACCAACTTTATGTCGGGAACGTCAACCCTCATTTTGATTATGAAGGCGGGTTAGTTGATGGCGTGCAAGGGTGGTTCTGGACCTATGCTGGTTGCACCAACATGTATTTTGAGCTGCTGGCTAAGGATCGTGACCTTCGCCATTCGCTCCTCTACTGTCGATGGTATAGAGGTGCCAGCGCGAACCCTGAGGGCTCCCGGTTTTAAACTTCTTGCTTGCCAGAGCGAGGGCGTCGCCCGAGGTTAGCTCTCCGCCACTCAAGGTGAAAGGGTCACCAAACTGTGGAGGAATGGTTCGAGGATGTCCCTGATGAGGAGGCCGAGGATCTTCGCATTAGCTCGGGAGACTTTGGGGAATTCGCGGCTCGCGCTCCGTCCCCTCATCCTCAATTGGATCTTGCCGACATGTCGGGAGGATCAGATGAGTTAGCTCAAGCGGGTGAACGCCTAGGCCAGGCTCGGGGAACAATCACTGGGTAGTTGGGAACGCCACTCTTGGCTCCTAATAGTTCTCTTCTTTCCAAACGGCAACGGAATGCCGCGGCCGATAGTTCCAGGGTGGAGGTGACCAAGAAGGCCCATCACGAGGAGGTGGCTGAGGCTATCAGAGTGACAAGAGGCCAGGATGATGTAGCCCCTGTGCAAATTCCTGGGGTGACTACCCCTACGGCCAGTGGTGCTATGCCCGCTCCGCTTACTGCCTCAGGGACGGTTCCGGCAACTTCGGAGCTCGTTCCCTCGTCTGCTGTGGAGCAGCAGGTGGTGGTCTTGGCGACTCCCACCATTATGCCACGAGGTAACCCTTAGTATCGTATCTCCAGGTGTAGGGTCGAACTAGTATTATCTAACGTTCGCGTTGACTCAATGCAGGTACGATTAAGGAGGTGATCCACATTCCTTTAGATAAAAACGAGGGAACCAGAGATGAGGCGGAGCTCGACGACTCAGGTAAGAGTGTGGTCGAGTGTCGTGGCTCTATCTCTGCCGAACCGCTTATGGGGCTCTTTTCAGGAGTTATTATTAACCTTCTTCCTGTATCTGCAGCTGCTCCGGCCTCGGATGCCGCTGGCAAAGAGTATTCCCCCACTTGGACTAACCAGTCAGCTGAAGATGGCAGTGAAACCGATAGCGAAGACGATGACCCGCCCCATGAGACGATGTCGAGCGACGAGGGACCCTCCGACTCTGATGGGGAGACCCACGCTCCTGATAAAGCGTCAGTCGAGATAGGGTCGTTGATCCTGGGGGCTTCTACCCAAGGGGAAGCATCTCCCCTTATGGTGGTCGATCCCTCAGCCCGTACCTTGAAGACTGTTGAGGCTGCGCTCAGATCGGTGGTTGAGACCCCGATGGTGTCGGTTCGTGCTCCAGTCTTAGCGGTGTCTGTTACTACTCCTATTGCTGCGGCTATCAGTGCTTCGGCCCCGGCTTTGGTGACGACATCAGCTGTCGACGAGGCTACCCTCTCTCCCTTGGCTCTCTCGTGCAAAAAGCTGGTGGACCAAACCGTTGCTAGCCTCTAAGCTACCCTCGCAGACAGCATCCGGCTCGCATTGGAGGAAAGCTGCCCTTTTGAGGAATTCAAGGAAGCCCTGGAATATCATGTGGGCTTTTTGATCAAGGCTCTGGGTCCTTCTACCACAAAACCGTACTTCGAACGTCTGGAGGAGGCAGAACGGGTCGTCAGACAACTGCTTGCCCTTCGTATCATGAGCTTCGAGATCCTCCACCTTGCGTCTGGCGAGGTCCAGATAGCATTGGAGGAGCGCGATCGTAGACTGGAGGAAACAACATCGTTGGAGGCGAGGTTGACGAAAGAGCCGGAGCGTGCTACAGTCGAGAGTGAGCAACTGAGCTTGGCGTGCCAAGAGGCTGACTCTCATGCTTCACGCCTATCTTCGGAGATAGCGGGGACTAAGCAAACGATTGCTAATGCGCAGGCCTTGTTGGTTACCCAGGAGAAGGCTCGTGAACAGGTGATCGGGGAGTTGGAGGCACTCGAGTCTCTACAGCAGCTGGTCGTTGATGCTACTGAGGAGAAGGGTCGAGCCCTCAAGGTGGTGAAGTACACCGTCCAAGACTTTCTTTCGTGCTCTGAAGCGGATATTCATCGAGAGATCCTGAGGAGGCTCGAGCTCAAACGCGCCGAAGAGGTCCGCGAGTTGGAGTTGCGACTGAGAGATTTTTAGTATGCTTTCGATTGTATCGTTGTATTCGGATCTCTCTTAATGAATAGAATTGTGTTTTCATCCCAGTCATTGCTCCTTTTATTCTGTGTGTCTGCATTTTGTCGTTGATCACCGCGGTCACTGCCAAGTTGTCGGTTGATTCGCGTCAGGTGACTCCTAGCCATGGGCAAGTTCCTGCTGCAGGCAAATCTTCAGCCTTAGGTGGAATTGCGAACCATTTCAATCTTTGCCTAAGTCCCAATTGGGTTCAATCTTTAGGTGAACTCAAAATGGTTCAAACCTCAATTGTGATTGAGCCTTAGTTAAGCAAATTACAATAGCGTGCGGGTCTGAGCCTTCGGGCAAACTCAATATAAGCAGGTTCGCCTGACGAATTCAATTCATTGGCGGGCCTTGCTTTTCTTAGGCTACGTGTCTACTAGTTAAGACGACGTGGGCACGTCTTTCTCCGCTAAAGGTGGCTGTAGTGGGGGTTCTCCGTTCTTCGTGCCCAACTTGAGCCGTTGGTCAGAGATCATGTTGGAAATCGACATATCTCGATCGCTCGCGTGAGATTTGGTATCCTCTTGCCTTATCTGTGACTGTTCAATTTGAACGGTCCAATCGAATGGCGTGCATTCACCCACGCCATGTATTTAATTCCTCTTCCTCTGCATTGAGGGGTGCCATAGCTTTAGTTGTCTTTTTTGAAGAAAACACACGCTTCCTTTTGCTGCGTTTGTGATGGCGCCAAAGGTGAAGAAGCCTGCTTCGAAGAAAGTCCAGGGTGTCTCCTCCTCTTCCGCCGTTGAAACTGCCGCCACCGAGGGTATTTTGGCATCTAGGCCCTCGTCCGGTTAGATTGTGGGCTTGTGAGTAAGGTGACATTCCCCGTTCTTAACCCTCTTTTTTTGTTTGGCTATCGTGCAGTTCGGGAAGGGGTGCCCATCACTGGAGAGCATGGGACCGAGCCCATACTCGTTTCTGATGATGAATCCGAGGGAACCGCGGCTTCCCCCACTTCGCAGCCTATTCCCCCACCTGGGGTGGAGCCTTGCCTTGATGTTCCTCCTATTGTAGCGCTTGCTCAGGATCAAGAGCCCATTCCCTCAGGCTCTCTACCTCTCCAGGCTCGTATCGAAGAGTTCGAAAATGCCGCGAAGCAGGTGATTTCCCTTGTCAGCCTTGGTCTCGGGGTCTATGCTGACTTCAAACAGTCCCTCCTGGATCGCATGGTCGATCTCTGGTGGTTGGGTGAGCCTCGTATCGCCGTAAGTTGCAGGCAGTGGCTCCTCTATCTAGAGTCGCGTCTGACACACTTAGAGACTCTGTTGCAAGGAGGTCCCGCGGCTGACATGGATCGCTTCTTATCTAAAGTTCGGCATCGGGAGGCATGGGAACAGGAGGTTCGCTCGAGGGAAATGGCGGATTTGGAGTCCCATGTCGCCTTCTGGGTAGACCAGCAGTGCTCGCTGGGGGAACGGATAGGCACCCTTACTTCCACCGCATCCTGTTTGAGGACTGAGTTAGCGCTTGCGGAGACGACCCTAGGGGGCCTCCGATCTGAAAGCTAAAAAGTTGACAAGGCCGTCGAAGAGGCGACTCGGAACCTTGAGATGCTGCGGCAAAAAGACGTTGTCGCAACGTCTACCTTCGAGGGTCGGACTCAGAAGGAAGTTGAGGATAAAGCCCAGGAAGACCAGCGAAGAGGGTGGCCACGGCTAAAGCGGAGCTCGCGTCCTTCAGCCTCTTAGACTAGGTTCTCCGTTGTTTAAGACATTTAGTGTTAATGGTTTGTAAAATCATAACTTTGTTCAAATGTACTGTCTTAAAACTGGATGAATGATATGCCCTTTTGATTTTCTAAATATGTTTGCGCATATTCTCTTTTTTTGTGTTGATGTTGCCCTTTGGTCTCTTAGCCACACACGAATCCGACCCCTAGGTGCATCCTAGTTACAGGCGAACTTTAGACGAATTCAGGCCGTGGGCGAATTCCGGCCACAGGCGGAGGCGGATCCGAATCGTAGGCGAGTTTGGACCGAAGCCGAACTCTGGGTGAAAAACTCATTCAGAGCCGTAGGCGAATAAGGTGAACCACGTGTCTGGTCACGGCATCGCGTGACTGCCAGCTGGACTGACATTGGCATGTCACTTCTCATTGAAGGAGTCATAATGGTAACTCTCTGTTCCTTACGCCCGATTGGACCTTTGAACGATGAGCGTGCTCATTATATAAGTTGCTCTCCTAGTTAAGGAGGTCACCGTGCTCATCTTCTTTTCCCTCGTTTCCAATGGCGCCGCACCCTAAAGCATCCGCTTCGAAGAAGAAGGCGAATGATGCGTCTTATTCAACTACTGTACCTGGTCACGATCCGGAGCCTAAACCTTCGGATTCAGCCAATCTACAGATCCATATGGAGGAGCTAGAGGGTGCTGTGAAGCGGGCGATCTCGGTCGTCGATCAGGGTCATGGTGTCTTCGCGGACCTGAAGCAGGCTCTCTTAGATCGGGTTACCCGAATCCGTCGTTTGGACGACTACAGGCTCGTCATACGTTGTTCGATGAGGCTTGTTGATCTTGAGTCGCTCATAAACAAGCTGGAGAATCTGCGACAGGCGGATTTGGAGTCCAAAATGGAGTCATTCTTGGTTTCGGCTCGTCGTCGCAAGGCGTGGTAGCGAGAGTGCCGAAGGCGAGACATA
The DNA here is from genome assembly GCA_022839385.1 of Asparagus kiusianus. NCBI lineage: Eukaryota > Viridiplantae > Streptophyta > Magnoliopsida > Asparagales > Asparagaceae > Asparagus > Asparagus kiusianus. Next base: position 11,738 of record BQKN01000199.1, read on the forward strand.
GAAGACAAAGAATCCTTTATCGCTCGCTTGGATCTCCGCCGACGCCTATTGTAGGCCGAGATGGAGAGTACTGCTGGCTCAATCTCTTTGGGCAGGACTCTGTATATTAAAGGGGAATCGATTTTGACGGGTCTGCGCGTTTAGATTGAGACCGTGCATGGCATTCTTGCGAGGGAAAGACGCGATCTTTCGTCGCTGCGCCAAGAAGATGCCGTCGCTAATGTTTCTTTCGAGGCGAGGGTCCGGCGGGAGGCTGAAGACGAGGCTCGTACTTTGCACGCGAAAAGTATTGCCGCGATTAGGTCTGAGCTCGCTTCCTTCAAGCTCCTGGGATAAGCTCGTAGGGTAGGAGTAAATCCAGGATGCCCTGTTCAATACTTTGTTTCTTGAATGTAATGTTATGACTCTCTTGATTATAAAGTCACAACTTTGTTCAAATGTACTGTCCAGAAACATCTAATGAACTTCACACTTTCTCGTCGTACATACACTCTTTTCATATTTGGTTGTGTTGCCATTCAGCGTCCTGCTCATGCGACTTGCGGATTCACTTACCGGCGATTTCATACTGCAGGCGAAACTCAAGGGTTGGCGGGTTATAGCTGCAGACGAAACTCAAGCGAGACGAATTTGCACCGCATGCGAAACTCAAGCGCTGGCGAGTTCGTGTTGCAGGCGAAACTCCTACGCTGGGGAGTTTGTGCCGCAAGCAGAACTCAAATGCTGGCGAGTTTGTGGTGCAGGCGAAACTCCTTTGCTGGCGAGTTTGTGCTGCAAGCAAAACTTAAATGCTGGCGCGTTTGTGCTACAGGTGAAACTGCTGGCGAGTCTGTGCTATTGGCGAAACCCAAGCGTGGCGAGTTTGCGCTACAAGCGAAGCTCAAATGCTAGTGAGTCTGGGCTACAAGCCAAATTCAAACGTGGCGAGTTTGTGCTACGCGTTCGCCTGCGGACCCAAATGCTTGCTAGCTAGTGCGCACGTCAGTCCTCATTAATTGTGAAGTGACGGAACGCTTCGCCTTCTGCGCTTAATTCGAATAGTCGGTTTGGAGTCTCGAGAGTCGAGGCTTTTATGGGCGTCGAACTCGAAGCGTCGCTAGAGATCTGGGTCTTTCAACTGATTTGAGGCAGCAAATCTCAGCCATTCATCTTTCGGCTATATAATGTGTCTGCCTTCTCTCGATAGAGTCATCGCGTTCATGAAGCTTCGCCCGAAGAAAATTCTCATAAAATTTCTTTTCTGGTTCTAATCAATGGCCTCTGAGTCAAGCGCTTCTAAGGGCAAGGAAGTTGTTTCCTCCCCCGCTGCCATCGGTGTCGGCACGATATCGGTTGTCGTCGCTAACTCAGCCCAAGGCTCCCCCGTCTCGGCTTCTGCTCCGGTGCTTGGCCTCCTTCAAAAGTTAGAGACTGACCTTCACCGAATGGCTGTCATGATCAGCCAAGCCGTCGGGGGGTATGATGACATGCTCCTCTTCGTGGCCGAAAGCTTGGAGGAGATCCGCCATGTGGGCGGTCGTCAGCTAGCCCGGCGATGCGAACGAGAGCTCCATCGTTTGGGGGGGCTGATGTATCGCTTGGAGGAGTTGGTGCCTGTTAATGCTGAGCCGGTGCCTCTTGCGACTAGCGCTCTGTTTGAGCGCGAAGACTTGTCGAAGCGGATCCTGAAGTAGGAGGCTTTGCTTAGGCGCCTGCACAAGCAACATCGAGCCATACTGGCAAAGATGAACGCATATCTGGACGACAGCTTCTTCATGGACGCCAGATCCCTTGAGGTGGAGGTGAGGCTGAAAAGGTTTGAGCATAAGAAGGTGCGGGCTTATCGGGTTGTCGAGGCAGAAGAGAAGGCGCTCCAGCTCCTTCGCCAAGAAGAGGAGGAAGGCGAGGCTGCTTTCGCCAGACTCCAGCAGAGGCAGGAGGAGAGTGCTAACGCTAGACGCGCGGCGGATCTTGCGGCAATCAAGGCCAAGATCGACGCTTTCAGCTTGCTGAAGCTTATTTAGAATGCCTTTCTCTTGTTATGTCTGCTGTAATTCTAAAAACATGATGTGTGCTTTAAAACTTAGCTTGGAATGACTCTTTCTGTTTTTGTTTAATTTTGGTTTTCTATGTCTAGCCTCTGTTTATTTTCTGGCGTTGATTTACACTTAGAACATTCGGTCACTGTGTTGGACTCACTTTCGTCATTTGTCGTATGAGTTGAGTCAGCTATACCATTTTTCACAACGTGGCGAGCCTTCAACGAGTCTGTCTTGGACTTAGTCACTAGGACCCTCTTCTGCTTTTGGTTGTTTACAGCGTGGGGTCGGGTTAACCCCGACTTTCACGTTATAGCTCAGGCGAACTCGAGAGGGTAATACTTAGCTTGAAACAAGGAGCGGTTGCTTGTGTAGGCGACCAGCTTCAGACCCCAATAATGACTTGCCATTTGGCGAGTTATTGTTTGAGGGGGCGGTTAGGGCATGTCGCCTGATAAGTCGTCTTTGGTAATTATCACCGTCCCCGAGGGTGACGACGTGAATGATAATCGAATCGTTCAGGGATGTAGGAATGTGACGATTGATTGCTGTAGGAGCCGTCGCATGGTAGGCTGCTACCCATCGGTTATTCTAAGAGAATATTAGGATAGCCGGAATAGGTCAGGTAGTTCAGGGATGTAGGAGTGTGACTATTGACCGAAGTAGCAACACATCGCATGGTAGGTCACTACTTGGGCCGTGTTACTCGTGGGAATAACAGGGCCAGCCATCAGAGGTAATCATTAACATGATAGAACTTCATTGTGATCGGAGCAACTATGGGACTCATCATCCTATCAGATAGGATTGATAAGTTGATTTTATCAGAGATGAGGGTTAACATGACGGGATTGTTCGCCATGATGTGAGCGATTTTGTGGGCTCACCATCCTATTGGAGAGAATTGGTTAGTTGATTTTGTCAGAGGTGAGGGTTAACATGACAGGGTTGTTCACCGCGATGTGAGCGACTTTGTGGGCTCACCATCCTATTAGAGAGGATTGGTAAGTTGATTTTGTCAGAGGTGAGGGTTAACATGATAGGGTTGTTCGCCATGATGTGAGCGACTTTGTTGGCTCACCATCCTATTGGAGAGGATTGGTAAGTTGATTTTATCAGAGGTGAGGGTTAACATGACAGGGTTGTTCGCCGCGATGTGAGCGACTTTGTGGGTTCACCATCCTATTAGAGAGGATTGGTAAGTTAATTTTGTCAGATGTGAGGGTTAACATGACAGGGTTGTTCACCGCTGAGGAGGTCCGGATGTACCCAAATCACCTGGCCCGATGGCAAAGTCTGGGTTATTAAACCTCTCCCACGTTGATTGTGAGGGTCATCATTAGTGATTTTTAGGACCGCCCTGGGGATAGGAATTACCCCGCTGGAGCCTGAACCTCCGGGAGATTTGTCCCAAAACTCAGGGTGATCATATTCGTGATCACCTGCTTTTGTATCTTCTCCTTCTTTAGGACTCCTGCATCGTAGAGGGCCTGGAGCTTGTCCTTGAGGATGTAACATTTAGAGGTGTGGTGACCAAGGAACTAATGATACGCACAGTAACCTGGGTCGCTAGTCTTGGTTACCTCCTCAGGATTCGTGACCTCTGGCAGTTTGATTCGATTGCTCTTTAAAAGAATATCGAATGTTGCTACCACCTGGTCCTCTCTGAAGTCGTATTTCCTTGGAGGGCGTTGCTCGAACTGCCTAGGCTTAGGCCTTTGGGACGTTTTGGGCGCCATTGTAGAATCGACGGCCATGATCTCTTTTCCTCTTATTTGAGAGGGATTCTTTGGCACGGTTGGCTCCGCGGCCCCCTTCTTGGGGTGAGGTTCTTCGGCCTCTAGCCTCTTGATCATATTTTCCACCTGCTCACCCTGGCGAACAAGTTCCTTCTAGGTTCGGGTTTCCACAGCGCCGACCTTGGACAGAATGTGGATCGAGAGATTATTGCGGCACATTTCGATCAGTGTGGATTCGAAAACTTGGTCCCGATAGTGGACCGATCGGTTCCTGAATCTCTTTACGAAGTCGTTGACCGACTCCGACTTCCATTGCTTTTCGGCGAGGAGGGTGGCCATTGACACCTCTGTGTCGTCATCGAAGAAGCAGGCCAAGAAGAGCCTTTCTGTGTCAACCCATGACTTGATAGAGTCGGGTTCCAACTTACGGAACCATTCAAACGCTACCCCCTTAAGCGTGCCTATGAACAAACTGGTGAGGATAGCGTCATTCCCCATAAGGAACCCGGTCTGCGTCATGAAATAGTAGATATGCTGTGAGGGAGAGCCCTTTCCATCAAACTGTACCAAGCTAATCGGCTTGAACTTCGCTGGGTATGGGACTATATCCTACTCGACAGGGTAGGGTCGGATAACCCCTAGCTTGTTCATGTTTTGTTAGAGTTTCAAAGCGTTGAACTGGCTTTGGAACTCATCAAACCTCTTGTCGCGGGCGCTACCCCCAGTGTGCGACATCCCTAGCGATGTTTTGGAAGAGTAGTCGGACTGTGGACCGGCATTATCCTGCGTTTTAGTTGTTGGATGAAGAGGGGGCACGCACTCCTTACTCCCCGTCGGCCGTGGTAGGGTACGCTGGGCTCTCTTCTTCTTCTTCTTCCTGTTCAAAAGCTGCTCCAACATTTCCCTTAAGGAGTCGATGGTTGCCTATTGCTCTTCGAACTTCTTGGCCACCGTCTGCTCATTCGAGGCGTCGGTCACATGTATCCTTGCCAGTGCGTCCTGACTTGAGTGCGATGTTTGGGATGTGGCTACCGCTGAGCAAGCCTCGTCTCCATTGTCAGAGGGAAGTACTAAAGTTGAGTAATCGAGCCCAATGCTCACCCATGTACGACTGCGGGTACGTTGGTATATATCGTATTATCCACGTCGAACAAGCGGAGGATTAGGCTCTCGGAAGGAGTCCGAATCTAGAGAACCAGAACACACGGCCTTACCCTTGTCCGTCATATTGATTGTAGCAGACGGGAGCTCTAGATCATCAGCGATGAGTCTCTTCCTACGGCATTGCCTCCGACTTGAAGCTCTCGGCTTGGAAGGCCGTTGAGCGAGCCTTTCGAATACCGAGGGCTTTGCCGTTTTCCACACACTGGCAGTCAGTGAGTACTGCCTGAATGAGTCTCTCGTAGTGATATTATGGACTCACCTCTTGCATAGTGCGTTTACGAGTTAGGTACCCTCGGAGATCCTCTACGGGCGGTTGGTGACACCCGCCAGGGCTAGAGGGTTCAGTTAGATGACTACATGATCGGGGTTTAGATGATCCCCCTTGTGCACTCCGGGAGGGGTGTTTAGGTGTAGGAGTTGGGCGGGTTCGCCTTGACAGGCGAGTTGTTGTGCTCGGGCGAGTTTGCACCCATTGGTGGACCTCGTCTACTCGCTCATGTGGGCGAATTTGGGATGTCTCGCCTACTGCTTTGCCTTTATTATGAATGCATATTTGTCCATGATGCCTATCCGTCAAGCGGACTTGACGTGGCTCGCTTGATGTCGGCGGTTCATCAGACTCGCCTAAGTTGCACGGTGTGTTTGCTTCAAGGATGTGACCTGAGAAGTGAAATCTGCCTGTTTTGGCAAGCCCACCTAGAGCGTGGGTCTCGACAGAATGGGGGATGTTTTGGTCAGGGCGAATCCCACCTGCTAGTAAGAGTTCTCCTGTTTTAGTGGTCTCCTCAGCCTTGGGAGGGTCGAGTCTCCGCCTCGCCTCGTTCAGACCTGAATAATATGTTAGGCCGTCGTACGAGGCGAAGGTTTGAGCTTTCTGCTTGGCGAGGAGCTGTCGTCGCCGCTGCCAGGCTCTTCTTGAAAGAGGAGCGTCTGGGCGGATCATGTCGACCTGGTTCGCGCCAGAGTGAGCCTCCGCTTCCTCTTGGGTGAAGATTTGTGAGGGTCATTTGGCGACCCATTTGGCGATATTCCGCCCAGTGTCGCCGGCCTTTGGTTTGGCCGTGATCAATTTTGGGGAAGTTTGATTCCCTGCCATGACTCGGATGGCATCCTCGAGCGTGGGGGTTTTGACCGTTTGAGGTCGGCCCCTGCGCACGACTCGGTGGCGTTTGCGGGACGCATCGCCACTAGAGGAGGAGGAGGACAAGTACTCTTCGTACTTGGCCTGGTCGAACTTGATTTTTAGGGACTCCACTGTTGTCCCGAAAGGAACCTCATCGAATTGAGCTACCACCATTTCGGTTGAAGAAATAGTTTCTCCCACTGTGGTCGCCATCTTCTATAAGTGTAAATTTTGATCTCCCGAAACAGGGATTTCGTTTGTATTGATAGGAATAGTTTATTACAAACTAATGAATCAAAATTATAACAGAAGCGGAGGAAAGGCCCTCCTTGTTTAACGTGGGGACTTTGGTAGCTATAGGACGCCTCGTTCGATTCTCGCACCGAGTCTGCTTTCTTTGGACGATTCGACCGAGGTTGCTGGTGAGCTTCAGTATGCAGTAGAAGCTCGTGTTAGTCGAGTTCGAGTTTCCGAGTTCGATGGCGATCAAGGCCCGAAGCTAGGAGGAGGTGCTATAATGCAAAGATCATGCAAAGAGCTTGTCGTCAACTCCTTCGAGAGTTGAGAGCTGTGGTTCAGCTAATTGATCAATTAACTGTGAGTTAATCAAACTTCTGTCCTTGCTGAACCTGTTCAACTATCCTCCTCTGCTGAACGACTGAACCTCTAAACTCTGAACCTCTGAACCTCTGACCTCTGAACCTCTGAACCTCTCCTCCGTGGCCGAAAGAAGTTCTTAAATAGAGGAGAGACCACGTGGCCACCCCTTGAATCATAGGATACGACCATGTACTATTAGGAGATATCTTTCCGCTCACCTGTACCATGAGCGGCCACTTGAGGGGCTCGGAGTACTGTGCTCCTTCCCTTCACATCGTGTGGAGTGGGAAGGCCCATCCCTGTACGTAGTATTGCAGCTGCCAAGTACTCTGGTGAGTTTGACGAGCTTGCCGTTTGCAGGCGAGTTCGCTCTTGACTCGTGCAGGCGAGGCGAGCTTCATGCAGCCGGTCTTGACGACTGCATGGATTTGACCAATCACTAGTACTGTGAGCGGCTACTTGATGGGCTCGGAGTATTGTGCTTCTTCCCTTCACGTCGGGGGAAATGGGAAGGTCCATCCCTGTACGTGGTATAGCGACTGCCAAGTACTCTGGTGAGTTTGGCGAGCTTGCCGTTTGCAGGCGAATTCGCTCTTGACTCGTGCAAGCGAGGCGAGCTTCATGCAGGTGGGTCTATGGTCACACCTTGGGTGAGCTTAATTTCTAAACTGTGCGGACGGCTTGATTATGCAGGCGAATTTCGTGCTTCATCTTCCAAGATAATTTTTACCGTCTATAATTTTGTAGACTTACTAGAAGATGTATATGATTATTGTTAAGTTCATAAACTAAGAAAACAATGTTTTCTTAAAATTGCATATTCTACGCAATATATTCTTAAACAAAATAGAGTATAAAACATATGATTATATATATATGAATGTAAATTTGTTTCATGCCTATATTGTTAAACTAAAACACAATAATAAATATGTAATCTCATATTTATAAGCATGAAAACTTAAAACTATGTATGTATGTATATATAACTATATATATACATAGAAGCATATATGTATATATATGACTACATATACATAGAAACCAAAAACTAAAATATGTATATATATAACTATGTATATATATCTATATATGAAAACCAAAACTTGTGTTGTATATATATATAACTATATACAAGGAAACTAATATAATGTGTGTGTATATATGATTGAGCTTAAAGTACTAACACACATAATATAAACCTAAACTAATGTTACCCAAGCTTGATCTTGATCTTCAATAAGCTTGACTTGGTACACATTGCGGATGAAGCTAGAACTTGGATCTTCAATTTGAATTGCATAGGCTTCACCTACTATTTCGCCAACCACCATTTGATATGATCATTATGGCGCAATCCATCCATCCTCCAATTTATTGTTTATCTATAATAAATAATAAAACACAAACACTAGACAAACAATATTAGATGTAAATTGTTTGTTAAATCATCATCAAAACAAGAAGGCCGACAATCTCCCCTTTTTTGATGATGACAAACAATTTACAAAAAAGATATATGCGTGAATGAAAGTGAATATATAAATTATAATTCACATGCATATAAACAAGGAAATGTATACTCACAATTTTTCTTCCCTTTTGACAACATCAAAAAGGGAAAAACAATAAGAATGAAGAGAGCGAACGCTCCCCTATCAATATGTATTAGTGAGTATAAAACAAGTATAGGAAATAGCTCCCTCTATCAAAATGCCATGTAGAATATATGAAATAAAAGCTAAGGTAAAAACATGTGAGTAAGCATAAATGAAAGATATGCTAAACATAACTCACATACAAACAAGACAATGAGAACACATATTAATATGTCATTTATGAAAGAAGTGTCTCATTACACAATTATAAAAACATAGTGTATAAAAATAGATTTATGAAAACAAAGGAATGAGGAAAACATAAGAACCATGAAAAAAGTTTTCAAGTGAAAACAAATCACTCAAATAAAGTCATAAATCAAGATTTGAGTCCAAAAACAATGTTTGATCAAAGAGGAAAATTTTCTTTGTATAACTTGATCAAACCACTCATAGAATACATTATAAGATATGAATAGATGATCCATAAGCATAAACACATAAATATCATCATATAAGTGAAATATAATGAATTCAAAGTAATAAATCAAAACACAATTTTTAAGAGAGGCAACAATATCAAGCCATTGAGCTTGTTCCAACCCATATAATCATTTTAGCACCCAATAAACATGATTTGAGAATTAAACACCCAATAAAGCCGGGGTTATATAACCACAAACCTCTCATCAAAATCAAAACTAATAATCATGAAAACATAAGAATTGATCAAAGAGAAATTGTTTTTTAAAAGAAATTCAAAACATAATTTTCTAAACCAAGAAAAAGAAAAAAAACCACTAAAATTCTTGGTTTAAAAATCAAATTTGTTTTGGTACCCAAGTACTTGTGGTATCAAAATATTTCGGGACATGACCCCTATTTTTTAAAGCTCAAAGCCCTTAGGTTATGACCTCATTTGGGCGCATGTGGTGCACTAACACGGTCAAAACAATATTCATTCAAATAACCCTTTCGATTGCAATTCGTGCAATGAAAAGAGTGAAAGGATTTGTGTTGACCAAGTAGGTGTGCACGAAAATTATTTGCAAATAAAGATTGTCTTTTAAATTCATTTTGTAAATGGGAAACCTCATTAAACAAAGGTGGTCTTTTTGGAACATTTTACAAAATAGGAGCTTTTTGCACAACAAAACAAAATTTAGCAAAATGTCCAAACTTACCACAAACATCACATTTAAAAACACGTGATCTACTATAAGTATTTGGCAAACTAGAATTCTTTTTCAAATCAAAGCAAAACTTTACCAAATGGCCAAATCGTCCACATAGATCATATTTAAACACACGTGCATGTTTATAATGAACATGATGAGTTTGTGCATGTACATGTGCATGTGATGACGAAGCCTTATGAGATGCATAAGGAGCATTAATATTAGTCTTTATAGGTTTATGTGCATCATAGCAAAATTTAGCAATATGGCCTTTTCGGCCGTAATTTGAATATTTATAAATTTTGCTATACATGTGTGCATGATGTATGGGATGTCTAGATGTAGTAGCATGAGACTTAGCACATATGTTCATAAGTTTTTTATGATTATCCATGCATGTAACAAGAGTTGAGTCTAAAGATGAAATGCGGTTTTTAACAAGATTCAACTCATCATTATTAGGCACATGTGCATTTTTAATAGTAGAACATAAATAGTCATTTATGAAAGAAGCAGTATCATTTTTTATGTTCTTTACTTCTAACATGGTATTATTTTTATCATGAGTCAAGTTAGCAATATCCAATTTCAAATTATTTTTTCCAAATTTAGCATATCATTATTTTCTTTAAAAGCGTCATTCTCTTGAGAAATGATATCAAATTTGGAAGCTAACTTCTTATGATCGGATTTTAAACCTTCATGCTTACTTTTAAGATCTATAAAATTATTTAGCAACTTGATGTAGGCATGCATTAATCTTTCATATGCACAAGTGAGTTCATCAATAGATAAATCATTATCAGAATCGGAATTGCTTACTACACAAGAGTTATCCTCTTGTGGCCGTGTGCATGATGCTCCACATGAATTTGAAGAAGAATCCTCCAAAGTTTGTCGGATTGTCTCCAAGTCCCCTTGATGTGCTTCAATAAATTTTCAAAGTTTGTAAGCACTATCAAAATGAACAAATTTGTTAGAAAATGATGAGTCAAAAGCATTAAGAAAAAATTCTAACAAAAGCTTGTTCATTGTAAACATTTTATGATCATGTTTGCTCCACTTGGATTTCTCCGAAGTGAGCACAAAGTAAGCATCGTCTATAATTTCCCATAAATCAAAATGTCTACATCGAACAAAAATTTTGAATCTAACACATCATTGGGCATAGGGGAAACTATCTAATCTATGAGCAATATTAATGGCATAACCTAAACTAGGTGCACCGTGCATATCCATACTATGTTCAAGCAAGATAACAAATAAAATCAAAAATTAGATTAGCATAAAAAGATAACTTGGATCTTTAACTCATGGCGATTAGACCTTAAATCAAAGAGCACCAAGCTCTAATACCAATTATTAGACCCTAAGGTCGCTATGAAAGAACCCTAGAGGGGGGGTGAATAGGGTTTATGCTAATCTAATTCGTTTTTATGCCAATTTAAAACTAATTAACAAATATATCCTAGCAAGTATGATATGCTACAAGATATGTACAAGGATATACAATATAAACAAGGGTAAACAATATGATCATGCAACAATGGCGATATAACAATATGCAAGAATAAATGCGCCAATGCCAAACCCAAACACAAGAAAATGATCACAGAGTTCGGACCTTCCGTCCTACGTCTCTGCTCCCCACTCTCGGGGAGAATCCACTACTCAACCCAGCTTGAAAGCCGAAACTTTTCTACACACTCAGTTTTCTAGCTAACCGAAAACTCTACACACTCGGTTATCAAGTCAACCGGTAACTCTCACAAATCCTCACAAAGTACATACACAAGCTACAACCTCAAGTGTTGGTCCTCACGTATCAACTTCCTCAAGTGCTCAGAATTATCACCTCTCACTAGGCCACCGACGCTACTCCTCTCGGTATCGACTCTGTCCTCACCACACACTCCTCTCGGTGTACAACTGTATTACAAAGTGAACTTCACAATTTAAGCACAACAAATAATTAATCTCTAAATAAGGTGAGAACTCAATTAGGCACAACTCTAAGTTACAAACCCCACAACCTAAAATATACTATGAATGTAAATACTATAAGCTCAATAGGTTGTGTGTGAACAAAGAGATTCAATAAAAACAATTTAACTAAACTCAATATAAATCTAGCTTATAGAAATTAGAAATAAAACAACAAATAGCTAGAATGAGTTTAGAAAAACTTCTCTACATGATAACAAGAGAGAGGGAGAAGAGTGACTGCTCAAACACCAAATGATGATCTCCACTTGCTCTTGTGAAATTCTCTTCACAAACCGAAACTAGAAAAATGCTTAAAAGCTTTTTAAACAAACTTAAACCAAATTTTAAACCCTTGTTAAACTTTCTTAAAACATTCTCTTGAATTAACTACAAAATGAGAGCAATGGGGTATTTATAGGAACCCAAAACTTTAGCAAAACCCCCAAGAAAAAGACCAAAAAAGCCCCCAAAAAATATTGTTGGAAACTAGTCATTACTGTACAACGGCTCTTTCATAAGTCGACTTATGAGTCAACTCATGAGTCGACTTATGAGTCAACTACTGAGTCAACTCGGCAGAAGAAAAATCACAACTCCGCTGCACTTCATGAGTCGACTTATGAGTCGACTAAACATGCACAGACTTGAAGTGCACAGAAAAACTCAACTTTAAACCATGTTTAAAAATATCAAATAAATTCTAAAAATTATAAAACTTTGGGAGATGATTGTAGACATGATAATAAACATGCTACAAAAACTAATTTTTAAAAGGGACCTCCCAAATAAGAAATGTCATTATTTTGCAAAATAATCCAAAACATAAAAATGTGAACACATGAGTTTTGACATTTTAGCTTAACCATGTTTTGAAATATTACAAAATAATTTTGTAGACTTAATAAAAGATGTATATGATTATTGTTAAGTCTATAAACCAAGAAAATAATATTTTCTCAAAATTACATATTCTATGTAATATATTCTTAAACAAAATAGAGTATAAAACATATAATTATATATATGAATGTAAATTTGTTTCATGTCTATATAGTTAAACCAAAACATAATAATAAATATATAATCTCATATTTATAAGTATGAAAACTTAAAAC
>BQKN01000199.1:39219-70956 GCA_022839385.1 Asparagus kiusianus
TTGGGGGGAGAGGAAGGTGTGGGCCGCTGAGATTACTCAGGATCTTTAATCTCTGACTCCTGTCTCTCACTCTCTCTCTCTCTCTCTCTCTCTCTCTCGCTCAACAGTAAAGATGAGGAGGAGCCCCTCAGCTTAGCCATCTCCATTGCTCCTGATGATTGAATTTCTCCGGCTTCCTCCATTTATCTTCTCATAAAACGTGATGGAAGCTCTCTTTCACAAAAACCCATCCCTCTAGTCTTGGGTTTCCCTTTTTTATTTGTTGGTTGTTTACTCTACTGTAGTTTATTCAATTCCTCCTCCTTTAATCTCCTCCGGCTTCCTCGTCCTTTCGGTGCCTGTTACCGTCGAAGCTGAGCTTGAGATCGAGAGGAGGGGAAAAGCTGAGACCGAGGTTGCGGTGTTGGTGATGGAATTCTTGCGGTTTGATGGCGAGGGAGCCCAACAACAACAAGAAGAACAGAACCAGCACCAGCACCACAAATCCCTTCTTCAACAAAAACAGGAAGAGGAGAAAGAGAAACAAGATTCTGAAGAAACCCATTAAACCTGGAGGAAGAAGACAAGAAGGATCTGGATCCTCAACCTCCTCCTCATCATCATCATCATCAACACCTCTTTCCTTATCACCTCCATCCAAACCCCGAAAGCGAAAGAAATCACCAGCAAGAGCAGCCGCAGCCCACGACGGCTCCCCCCGCCTCCGCTGAATATGCCCACAGCAGAATGGAAGCCGAAAGCCAAAGCCACCACCATCAGATCCTCCTCCACCATCACCGCCAGCGAGAACCACCGCAGCGGCCTCCCCCGAGTCGAGGCCTAAGAAGCACCGCGGGCCAAATCGTCGAGGTCCAGGGCGGCCACATTGTGCGGTCCACGGGCCGAAAGGACCGCCACAGCAAAGTCTGCACCGCCAAGGGACCGAGAGACCGCCGCGTGCGCCTGTCAGCCCACACCGCCATCCAATTCTACGACGTGCAAGACAGGCTTGGCTATGACCGGCCCAGCAAAGCAGTCGACTGGTTGATCAAGAACGCGAAGGCGGCTATTGATGAGCTCGCCGAGCTCCCCGCGTGGCATCCTACTGCCGCCGCGGTGGTAGACGCTGACAGTCAGGAAAACCATGGAGGAGGAGATATGCATGTAGTTTCTGAGCGCGGAAATCCTTCGAATTATCACGAATTTGGCGGCGGCGGCGGCGGAGGTAGCTCGAGCTTTTTGCCTCCGTCGCTCGATTCGGACGCGATAGCAGACACCATCAAGTCGTTCTTTCCGATTGCAGCTGCTGCGGCTTCTTCATCTGCTCCGTCGTCGAGCAGCTCTCCCATTGGGTTTCAGAGCTACCCGCCGCCGGATTTGTTATCGCGAGCCAGCGGCCAGAACCAAGACCTCCGCCTCTCGCTGCAGTCTTTTCAAGACCCAATCTTTCATCACCACCAGAATACTGCTCATCACCAGCACCAGCAGAATCAGAATGCAGCAGCTGGCCACCACCATTCTCTATTCTCCGGCTTCGACTCTGCTTCCATGGTTCCGTGGGAGGTGGCAGAACCGAGCAGTGGAGGAGGAGGAGGAGGAGGAGGAGGAGGAGGATATGTTTTCAGCGTGCCGCTTCAGCAGCAGGCTCTAGCGATGCACCACGGGCTCAGTCACGGGCATGTGCCCGGGCAGAGCCAGCAGTTTTTCACACAGAGGGGACCCCTTCAGTCCAGTAATCCGCCCTTTGTCCGAGCTTGGGCGGAACCGACGGCCGCTGCGGCCGATCACCAAATGCATCATCACACGGCGATCCACCACCCTATCGGATACGCTTCCGGCAGCAGCAGCGGGTTCTCGGGTTTCCGCATCCCAGCCCGGATTCAGGGCGAAGAGGAGGAGAACGACGGCAAGCCGTCCTCTGCCTCCTCTGGTTCTCATCACTGAATTTGCTCCCAAATCCTTCACTGAATTTGGGCATGCACTTCAGTTCTTCGTCTTTGCTTTTTCGCTTAGTTTTGTTAGGCTCTACGAGCCATTTGCTTGCTTTAGTCGTTGCTTGATGTTTTGCTTTGTTTGTGCCGCCGCCGCTGTTGTTGTGACGTTTTGCCCGTTCGGGCATTTGTCAAAGGGGCTCGTGAGAGTCCTGTTGTGCTTTGGGCTTTTTGTGTGAAGAATGAATAAAAGTCCTTTGGGTAGTGTTTTCATGTTGACGAGGGGATGGGTGTTGCTTTTACTTCCTTTCTTCTTCCTGAAGAGAGAATGTAGCCATAGGTGCGATTTTTTCCACTGTAGATGATGAGACCTGCTGCAGCTTCCTCAAACAAGGCAACCGACCAGAAAAGGTCGGTTTTAATAATGGGGACTTCGATGATTACACATCTTTATCCCATTTGCAGTTGCTGAGGATAGGTCTCTTTCCCCTCGACAGCAGCAATCTTTGATCGCTTCCTTCCTTCTACCCCACTTTATTTTAATTGCTCACTGTTCTTGCTGCAGGGAAAAGAAGGGCATTTCATAAAGAAAAAGATAAAAAGGAAGATTGAAGACTTTGCAGGTTTAACTTTTTCTTCCAGCTGTTACTATTTTTTATGTTCTCTTTGCATTGCCATTTGTCTCTCTGTGAAGTTTCTCTTATGTGGGTTCTTTCGTTGCCATTATGATCTTTAGAATGCAGGGAATCAGAATCAGTGTCTTTTTTTTTTTTTTTTAAAGTGCATTAAAATCTGAACCTAAACGCATATCCATCCCCCTTCGCCAATATTTGAAGTATTTGCTGACACCGTGATATTATGTATTCTCGTTGCATTGCGTTGTATTTTAAAGCCTGCTAATGCAATCTAATGTATTGTTATTGACTAGTTACGGTAAATTAATTGATACTAACTAGCAAAAAGACCGATACAAATGAAATGTTTTTGTAGTGCTACTGGAAGAGAATAACAATAAAACTAGTCATTAAACTAACACATTCCATGTGACGAGAAATCTAATAAACCATCGAAACATCCGATACGCAAATCAAAACTTGAAACCAGAATGTAGCTCATAGGATAAGTCTATTAAAACTTGGTAAGAAAAGAGGGAAATGAATGCATTTTCTGTCATTTTCAATAGAAATGAAGCACGACAGTTTCCGCCATCTACCGCTTAAGGGGCTGTTTGGTTGGCATTTTTTGCCCTCCTAAAGCTGTCAAAACTAACAAAAGCTGTCAGTTTTTGCAGCTTTACTTGCAAAAACGCCCAAAAATGAACGTTTTTGCAAATAAAGCTGCCAAAACTGACAGCTTTTGTCAGTTTTGACAGCTTTACAAGGGCAAAAAATGCCAACCAAACAGCCCCTAAGTCGTTCACAGATAGCAACCTTAATAGCTATTGGCAGAAATTTTAAAAAAAAAATCAGATATTTTGAAGCAGCGTTCATTCCTACATTAGCATTTGATGCTACTACACGTGTCAGGAACAAACATCAAAATCACTTCCCATTAATTTACCAGCATCAGTAACATGCACATCAAAATTTGCACAAGATCCCTTGATTTTTTAAAAAAAAGGGGGTGGGGGGAAAGGAGCAACCCCCATTCAATGAGATTGATTCCTTTGCCACAATTGAGCTGATAAGATCTGCTGCTTGAATTGGATCAATAAGTGTCCAGTCTGCACTACCTGATCTCAAAACGCGCATTAACCTCTCCCTAGTTATGATCTCTCGAACCAATTAACTCAATTTTAGCCCAGCACAGCTGCCAGCAGCAGAAAAATTTCACCTAGATCGGTGGCCCTCATCACTGCGGGCTGAGGTATGGTGGGCCCCCACATGATCAGCTACCCTTGATCTCATGGCAATCGAGACTCAGCATGCAGTGTCACCTGCACTCCGCTTGCCAGCCGATTTAGGGCATGGAGACATCTACGCTAGTGGGAGAGGTAGCTCAAGCGCCCATACAAGTAACACTTGGTAAAAGATACCCGAATAATTACATCCAGGTATCATGTGGTATTGTGTAATTATACGGATACTCCTAAACTCCGCCTTGCGTATGTATATGGGTAACTAAAACAAACTGACACCAGGGTGGCCCGTGTACTTACAATCAGTAATTTTAGAGTTACTTGTGTAAATACACAGACTCTAGAGTGCCGTACATCATATACCTCATCGTATCTAGATGTAACAAATCCAAGGCTAGATTACAAAACACCCCGCTAAGGTTGGCAAGATTCACACGAACACCTTCCACGAAGTTAAACTTGGATCTGGAATCTGGGTTAAAATTATATGATGATTACTGTACTCCCATGATTATGTCAAAAACTGAAGATTATTTGACTAGAAACTGAACGGACGAGGAAAATGTTACATGTAAAGTCTTAAAGAGATATTTTTGTCATTCCTAGAGATCACAAGGGTTTTCTGTACTCCCCTGGAGATTTTTTTTTTTTTAACCTCAGTGAAAATGTTGAGAATTACAGAACCATAATTTTTATGTTTTCAAATCTGAGCACCGAGTGAAGATAGCAGAAAGTGCTAAGCTTCCCTTCAGTGAGCAACGTCTGCAACATTGCCCACAAGGGACAAAAATGCAGGACAGTGTACTTATTGAAGATGAACATAGATGCACACTAAATAACAACAGCAAAAAAACTTCTCTGATCAGATTACAGCTATGAACCTTCACATGAAGGAGGCAGAGGCTATGTGCAGTGTGCAGGTACAGATAATTTTACACGGTGTAATTTTTGGCCATATACTGAACTGTAAATATTAACGCTGTGAAGAAAATGCATAAGCTTGCACAGGTCTCAAATTTATCACTAGTAACTATTGCAAGTTCGACACCAGATAATTGACTGTAATAAAAGGAGATCATCGTCAACTATTGTTCGCTATATTCGTCCAAGCATGTCTAATCTTGACTTCACGACCTTTGCGTATAATACATATACCTGAAATTGCAACTAAAATACGAGAAAATTGATCAGAGAGTAGGATATACTAAGAACACTGGACCTGTTAGAGATGCACTACTAACAGTTGGAGAAATATAAACGACACAGAAGACGCCAAGGTTTATGTGGCTTGACGCTTAAATGACCATCACAGTCAGTAAAAGAGATACTACATCAGTAAACAAATGATGCATAGGTCTACTAAAGAAACAGAAGATGCGTACAAAAGTATAGAGTTTAGAGTTATGTTTCTCAGAAACCCGCTTAACTCATACCAATACCTGTATTCATATATTTGCATGTTAACTGCTCAAGTCACACACACGTTAAAAGAGAAACTTGAATGCTGCAATTTGTTATAAACGTTGGTAGTTGAGCAACTCCAACATCAACAAAGATCTCGTCTGGCTTCTAAAATTAACATCATTGTTTCTGGTCACAAGTTTAAGCCAATATGTACAAACGTCAAAAGATCAGTCTGGTACTAACATCTCGGTGTCTCCAAACTTGAGGGAAGATGGGATCAAGCGACAACCATCTTAGTCGATAACATAGAAAAGTGAACGCATCAAAAAATCAAATCATCCACATAACCAACATTCCAACTATGGGTGACTTCAGAGCAAAGAAAAATAATGGGTGATAACGACTTTATGATTTATCCACATACACCCAGCTAATATATGCTGGAGTCCAGACACCCATCGATATCTGTTCCAGCTAAGATACTACAAGACAAAATCTAAGTTCAAAACACATCAGGTGAAAAAAGTATCAGGTTTGCAGTAAATCACAACTTAAATGCAAGAACCAAACAAAAAACCAATCCCAATCAGGTATAATTCCGACACCAATCTTACACTATAATGACAACAAACAGGAAAAATACAATGCCTATATACATCAGATGAAAAACAAATTACAGGTAGTAACTGTCTGTTGGCTTTTTATTTTTCATGAAACAGTAAATTTAATTAACAATCACGGGTATGTACCTTCTTGAGCTTAAACAGCAATTCCACTTGCTTGTGGGGGAGGACGGTTTTGATCCTGCTTCAACTTTGATTTCGGATGAGATAAGGTTGCCGCTGGTTTTGGACTTGTTTCTTGTGGGACTGCTTTCTCATGTTTATGTAGTATTCTCTTTGCTGAACTTTTACCATTGGTAGCTGCAGTTTTAACTGGAGTCAGCACTCTCGAAGAATTTGCATTTGTTTTTTTATCCACCTTGCTTTTTTTGGGGCTCGTTGGTTGAACAGGGAGCCTCGTCTCCCAAGGACGAGCAGCAATCCACCGTTCTGTCCAGCTCCATCCCCAGTTACCATCTCCGAATTCATATGATAGCTGGCCTTGACCGGAGTTAGCCCTCCACTATAGAAAATTATAAAAAGGTTGATGAGTGTTGTGTTTACATGATACTTATGCCTATTCTATTTATTATTAATGGTTTATAGACCTGATGAGAAAATGCATATGCCATGGCTCGTTCACGCTTCACTGCTGCTTCCTCTCTTTGTTGTATCCTGAAGAGGATTTCTTCCATTGTTTCAGAACCACCACACCAATCCACCTGATGAAATCAACAGGCAACAATTGTGCCCGTAAATGCAGTTATGAACTTGATTCAAAGTCTGGATAAATGCATTTGTAGAAAGATTTTAAGAAATAAGTTTCTAAATTTATTTCAGATGATAGCGATTTGAAGTGATTTTGATGTTCCTAATACCCCTATAGCTTATGTCTAAACTCAAGCCGATGCATGCTTTAAAAAAAGAAAGAAAGAAAGAAAGGTGAAGTTGGTTTTCTCCAAATTTGCGCACCTAACTACGTTAGCATGCAATCCAACGGAAATGTAAGTTTAAGCTTGAAGAACGTGTACAGTATGCAAGCTAGAGTTATTTAGACAATAAATACAGATAAAAAAGAAAAGTCAGAAACTAGCTTTGTGGTAAACTGTTTTACACTCGTCCTTACATGCCAACATTGAAGGGGTAAGGAATTGTACAAAGTTTGTATATACTACAAAATAAGAAACTTATCAACAATACAATCTATGAGGATACAGTTCCATGAGTATGTAGTTCGGAAGTTTCACATCAGTTTTATACATAAAATATAAGTTTCGGTAACAATCTAGAGACTAAAAAAAGTAATTTGTGAGAGTTACCTCTATGTCATGAAGCTTAGCCTCCAGTTTCAATTGGTTTTCTTGTTTTTTCTGCTTGATGCGCCCTTCTGTTACCATATAAACACGTCGTGTTCTAATCTCTGCTTGTATTTTGCTCCAGGACTGGACATAGCTCAAAGTGGTGGACGTCTGTTTCTTTATGGAATATCCTTGGCCAATGACTTGTAGTCTCTGTAACCCTTTCAAACGGCGCAACGCCCTTCTTGCCTGCAAGCACAAATAAGTATCACTCAGACTGACATAAGAGTAACACACGTGAAAGAAGTATCAACAGATGAGGTCCAAAAATAGTAACTGGAATGTGTCCTACCTACTAATGCTCAGAAACTATTACATACCATAATAGCTCCTTCATTCCATTAACACGCAGAGGATGTAAGCATACATTTAAAATTTGTTATTGTCCTTGATTTTAAAGGGTTATATAGGAAGATATGTTTAACCCACACTAATCACATAACTCGAGGAAAGAACCTATATAATACAGCAAAGGGGAAACTGTTGAATTAAATGTCATTATCTGTAGATTATACTTTATAATTTATGCTACTGTTGATTACATAATAGCCTAGGATGTATGGAAGATCTATTCAACTAAGCCTCTTAGATTCTCTCTATTTGGTTCTTCCTTGGTTCTTTCTATCTTGGACATGGTCTCTTGTAATGCATTAAATAAATATTACAAGGGGTGTCAAGCAGAGAACGCCGTGTGGCTGAAAATCTAGTCTTTCTCAGACGATGATCAATGAATTTTTTGCTGAATCAGGACAAATTAAAACCAATCTAGAGAGCTTGGCTATTAAGCTCACCTCGGGCGGTATCCTCTCATGATATGCTGGGGGCTAGTGAGATTCCCTAGTCTCTATACCTACCCGCCTGCTGCCTTACTTTTCCAGAAATCAAAGGAAGTTGTCTAGCAGATAACTATCTCAGCTAACAGGGAGTTGACACGTATAATCCCCTCAACAAAATATTACTGTGCTGAAACATATCTTCTTTGTGAGTAGCAGCATCATAAACTAGTAAGGTTTATAGTTAATACCTAACTTAAGTGATGTGATAAAATCTTAAGAATATGCTATATTCAATATGTTATTTCCTTTACAGTTATTTTCCAAATCTGAAGTATCCAATCATTATCCTTCAAGCTTTTATATATTTTTCTTATTAATTTCCTATTTTCTTATCATGCCATATATGTAATCGATATGAACTAATTTCAGATCTACATATGTTTTCTCACCATGATAAAAACAGTTTATAAGTTCATTTGCTAGTACATCCGTATCACCATCATTGCCTTTCCATGAAAATGGGGTTTAGTATGGAGAATAACCGTAAAAAGAGATGGCGATACTTGGAGAATTAACTAAAATTTATGACCTAATGTAAATCTCACATCAACTTACAAGTAGACGTACAATTACAATTACAAGCCAACTTAACTGTCGAAAAGTGAGCATGTTTTCCACATCCCATAAGGAAAGTTGACAGGTAGGAAAACCTACAATATTGGTCATGCCGTTGAAGCACCGATGGCTGATTGCTTAAGAGTCATTCCTATCTCCCTCTGCAGCTTAAATTTATCTTGGTAACATATAACAGATAACATACATTTTTGTTCACATGTTCAGATAATGTCGTGAACTATGTTACCTGGGTACTTCTATTATGAAGCCGTACCCGTACTTGACAAGTACCCACACCCATACCCATACCCAAACCTCTTGGACACTTCTTGAATATATGCATATGTTTATTTGGGCGTATACTCAATTATATAATACATGATTTAATTTAAAACACTCCTCATACAGTTTCTAAATGTATATTCTATACTTTAAATCTATTTCTTGTGTATTAATCTTATGTAAATGAATAAACATGTAGATGTGTCCCCGTATCCTATCTTCTACAAATTTGTTGTGTCCCGTTCCGGTACTTGTACCCACAACCCAGACCATGAAAAAACATATTGATCTAATGTAAATTATTAATTTTAGTACATATAAATATACATAACATGCATATATATAGTTGTGTCCCTGCACCCTACTTTTTACAAATTTACCATATCCCGTGCTCGTACCCGTAGCCACACCAATACTCGTACCCGTACCCATGCAACCTAGGCCATCAATAAGACTAGAAAACCGGGTAACAAAGATAGTCACTCATACAAGATATTATCATTTCTTCATACCTACTTTTTACAAATTTGCTTCTGCAACCAGAAAAGTTTCCGGTTAAAGAAAGTTAAGAATGCAATATCCACTATACAATTTACCCATGATTTTGTTAGCATGTCACTTTAAAAAGTTTATTGTAACCTAGGAAGCACAAGAAGTCAAAGTAGAGCCCCATGTCTTTTTCCAACAGATGTTGGACAATAATGATTCTTCAGCGGCATGTATGGAGCATATCAGAAGCATAATGGAGTTAGCATAAGTTTAAAAATGTGTATGGGAGGTACTTCAGCTTTAAAATAAAATTAAAGTTGTACATCAAATATCTGGAGCTATGTGTTGCTTAGAGTAGAAAGAGAACCTTAGAGATGAGATATATTAATACTAAACACCTCATGAACATGTTCCAAGCACCATAAGCATGTATTAGATCAGGTATTGAATTGGACTTTTAAATTTCTCATCTTGATTTATTTCAAGAAGCTATATATTTAAATCACTGTGACATTGTTCTGTGTTACTATCTTCATAAAATAGGCCTTGATCACTACTGAAGTTTGATGTGTGCAATGTGTGCAATGTATGGATGTATACATGCACACACGGAAACACTCATGTTTGTGTCTTTATCTTACTTTTTTCTCCCTTAAAATCTTACTTTTGAAGGATCTATTATGACAAATTGTTTGTCCCATGTGTATGTCCTTGCTTTCTAAATTGTAACTTTCTTGACTCATATCGAAAAGACATGCATCTCAATGCTCATTGTACAGTTTAGGACGCTTAACATTATGGTCACCCACATAAAAACTCCATTTAATTCTCTCACTAAAGCCAGAACAATTCTATATCAATCCGAATGAAAGACCAGAAACGGCACTATTTATTTACGTTTGATCTTTAATTATGCCTTCTCAACAATCAAATTCACCATTCTTTTTCATTTCAGCTTCCCTCAATCATGATGGAAAAGCCTTCTTGTCCTTAACAATGATGATTTTAAAAGCCTCAAAAGTGAACAACTGGCTTAATGCTTTAATTCCTTCCAAACTTCATCTTCCTCGAGGAAAGAGGATATCCTCTTTCCATTTAAGAACAATGACTCTAAACTTGCAGAGAGTTGGTTTTTTACTTGGGGCAACGAGGTCACATGTTCAAGGATATAACACAAATATTTTTAGAAGAAATTTTTGGCCCATATTGAGAGAAGTGAGGGAGCTACTATTTAGAATGATAAGTAATTGTTACGACCTAAAAATCACTAAGTATAAATCTCCATTAAGACGCTGACATGTGTCCCAGCACGTAATCAAACAAACCCCTAATCGAGACGACTCAAGCCATTTCTGTAGCCGACTCGATCGGCCGACAACTTGCGTAACCGAGTCAAAAGACGGTACTTGTCAGCCAACTGTTTACGTCGAAAATTGATTTCTTCATTGAGGTATTCATTATAACTTCGGTCGTTACAATGAAAATACAAAAAGATGGTCTTTTTGTAAGACTCTTACACAATAAAAATAAAAAATACAATTCCCGTTCAAAACAAACGCAGAGAGATCATTTATCGGTCTTCTGCTTGCGTGGGTGTCTTTGTCGGTGTCGGGGTTTATCCGTGGACGGCCGTCGATCAGATCCGGTTGCTGAAAAATTGGACAGAGCTCCTACCTCACCAAGGAAGTATTTGCTTAAAGCGCTGAAATCGACCAAGCGAAATCAGTAGCTCTTCTCGAGATTAAGACAAAGCCTAATTTCGAGGAACGGACGAGAACGGGCTTCAGATCCTTCGAATTGCTCCTTCTTTATGCCGGGATTCGCCGAGATCTTGCTAGCCCTTACTGAAATTCGTACTCATTTGACTCCTCAATCCGACAGTACCTCCTCGTCTTGATCATAAAATCCCCCTTTGAAATGAGCCCCCGAGCTCGTATTTATAGGCTTCGGTTAGGGGGTTTTTGGCTAAGAATGAATGATTCCTCCCTATCTTCAGTTAATAACTGATTAACCATGTTAGGAGATGATATCAAGTCAGTTAGGAACCCCTGGAATGGATAAAAACCGATCAAAACCGTCAAAAACGCGACCGGGATCGAAACAGCGCGCACGGGACGAATCTGACCCGCGCTTGCGCGGGTCGGATCGGATCCGACCCGCGGTTACTATAGCACAGGTCGGAAAAATCCGACCCACGGTTAGTGTAGCGCGGGTCGGAAAATCCGTCCCGTGGGTACTGTAGCAAAATTCTGATCCATGGTTACTGTAGCAGAACTCCGACCCGCTGGCACTGTAGCAGAATTCCGACCCGTGGGTACTGTAACAGTCTTAACTCACTCATCCGACCTTGGAATGAGGTGATTCAAGATGCGTTGGAAAGCCGACGAGGAGATCTACAGGCTCCCATGATTAAATCATATGTGGAATAAATGAGACACGAGGGGTGCTCCGCCTTTTGTAAACGACGCGGGGCTCCCGATCAGCTTTCGTTTCCGTTATTCCGAAGTTTCGTTACTTCGTATGACCCGTCGACTCACTTCATGTGTTTGTCGTTGTCAAACGAGCTCCTGTGACTCTAATAGCGACGTTTATCATCTTCTCTTTGTCTCGAGCCGTGTGCGGACACCCATAGGTATTTTTAGACGCTTACAGATACCCCCTCCAAAGTATTTCAGACTCGTTCTTTTATAGAGGAGTCTGGAATGCTTTGGATAAGATAGGCCATCTCCTCAATTTCGTAGAGTGACCTTGAACTACCTCAATTCTTAACTTCTTCAGCCTTCAATCTATTCATTGTTTCGTCGAATAAATGAAGTTCTTCCGGCGCTGCGCTTATCGTCTGACCGTTGTCGAAATCTTGAACTGAGATTGGTGTGTAAGTTTCTGAACTTAGCTCGTGTCATTGAGTTGACTTTGAACTGATCATCTTCGTCAGAAATTCATATCTGAATCCGATTGAACTCCCTGAAATCATCGTTTGCATTAGTTTGGCGAGATTGCTGATGCGTTGACCGGCATCGATCTTTACTGTAACGTGTTGTGCGGCGTTGACTTTTGTCGTAATGCGTTGATCAGCGTTAACACAGTTTATACTCGTACGTTTGCTGGAGTCTATACAGTTTAATCTCTTAAGGCATTGGAGCGTGGCGGTCTCAAATTTGGGGCTGCAGGACCAACTATTAAAGTTGTTTCGTCTGCAGATATGGATCTTATCCCTAAGTAGTTGGATGTTCTAGGCACGAGACCAACTAATGGAGCTGGTGCGTCAATGACTCGTATTTATGGAATTTTTGACAAATTCTCAGCCATCAACGGGTTTGATTAGCATTTACCGACTACCGTTTGAGTCGGGCTAGCATGCAGATTGTTTAAATCCGTTCTGCATGTAACGTTGTGTTAAAAGAGTTAACCCTTTTAGTGCTACGATATTGAATACGTAGACTTCGTCTTTCTCCTGTAAAAAGACTAAACAGCAACGTGTATCAGACGTTGACTTAGAATTTTTGGCAAATCCTCAGCCCTCAACAAATTTGACGTGCTCTTACCGATTACCGTTTGAATCGGGCTTACATGCGGATTGTTTTAAGTCCGTTCCACATGTGACGTTGTGCTAAAGGAATGAACTCCCTTAGACTTGATGCTACGACTTCGAATACGTAGACTTCGCCATTGTTACGGGAATAGGCTACGCGACAACGTGTGTTAGACGTTGACTTATCCCTACTTAGGCTTCGGGATAAAAATCCCCAAACTGGAATTCTGGTGTCTTCTTCAATCGGTGAAAGACTAAACCGGCAACACGTGTTAGGTGTTGACTTATCCCTACTTAGGATTCGGGATAAAATTCCCCACGCGTGTAAGACGCGGATTTTAGTATTATGAATAACAACCTGCCACAATATCGAATATGTGGGCTTTTGTTTTTTTTTTTTACGGTTAAGAACTAACCGGCAACGCATGTTAGGCGTTGACTTATCCCTGTTCGGAATTTAGGATAAAATTCGCCGTGCGTGTGAAGCACGGATTTTGGTGTTATGAATAACCACTTGCCACAATATCGAATATGTGGGCTTTTATTCTTTTTACGGTAAAAGACTAACCGACAACGCGTGTTAGGCGCTGACTTATCCCTACTTAGAATTCGGGATAAAATTCCCCGTGCGTGTAAGATACGGATTTTGGAAATTAAAAAAGTGGTGTCTTCTCTTGGGGTAAAGACGAAGCCGATACGGGAGAGGAAGAATTTTATATTCTATCTCCCAAAGCTGAAGAGGAAGAATTTTATATTCTATCTCCAGTCACAAAAGGAAACTCAAAGTGGGATCTCCACTTCAAGAATTCGGTAAGGTGAAACTAAGAGTGAGATCTTCACTCCGAGAATCAAAAAGATTTGAATAATCCTAATTGTCGGAAGGTTTGATTATCGAACTGAAAGATGGGGTTCTCGTTTATCGAAAGTGAATTATGATTCTGGCCCTAACTGTAGGAATGTTTGACCAAGCGGGAGTTTGATGTGATCCTAACTGTAAAAAGGTTTGATCACTCGATTTGAAAGTGGACCTCTCGTTTATTAGAGGAATCGAAAAGAGATTTTAGCTGTGGCCCTAACTGTAGGAAGGTTTGAACGGGTAGACAATGGGAGTGAGAGTACAAATCACAGTGGGAGTGTTGACTTGTACAAATCACTCAAAGGGGGTTCTTGGTGTTAAGTGTCAAATACTTAACACGGAGGGGTTTGACAATCGTCAATGATTAAGACATTAGAATTCTGAGTGCCATGTCCGGACTCTAACATTGAGGATGTTGAGTGCAAAGATACAACGAAAGTTTGAACGGATTTAACCGAAAGAAATTTTTTAGTGGTCCCACCGTCAATTAGTCTGATCGGTGGGGAATTTTATAGTGGAAGACTGTGAGTTGTCAAACATCAATGAGAATTTTGTGAGGGAAGATTGATTCAATGAAGTGATCGAATCTCGACTCAACGAAAGAGTGTTCGGAAATTACAGTAAGAGTTTAGTGTTTATCACTTTGTTCATAATAATCGGGTTATCCCTAAGAAAGTTACATTTAGCATTCTTCCGAGAAACTTCTCATTACATGAATCATCCACCCCCAGCTTTCCTTACGAAACCGGGTTTGACATTATAATCCGTTACATGACCGGGTTATTCTTAAGAATATTACATATAAAAATTCTCCAGGAACTTCCCGTCAACGGTAGGAAACAGTTTAGACTTATATACCTATTGGAGTATTAAAAGGAGCAGTTTATACTCTTATACTTGTCGGAATGTCGAGAAACAGTTTATACTCTTATACTCTTCGGAGTGGTGCACCGTCATTCGGCTTATCCCAGCGTTATGATGCCGACTTCAACCAAGGTTTGGATGCTATTCTTGAGAGCAAAACAATCCTTGGTGGGATGAAGGACCCTCCTATGGTACGCACAGTATTTTGGATCCACTGTGTTGTCAGTTTCTCCTGATTTGTGATAAGTGGTAGCTTGATCTTATTGTTTTCAAGGAGGAATTCGAAGATGGCTGGAACGTCCTCGTCCTTGAAGGAGTACTCTTTTTAGAGTCTCGGACCCGAAGTCTTCTGCTGTCTTCGGGGTTGCTGTTGTGACGTTTGATTAGCATCAACAGCTGCTGCAGGTATCTTCCCCTTGCCACGGGAGACGAAGCTTGAGTTCGGAGGATTAGCCATCGGTTGGCTTCTCTTGGTCTGTTTCCTTCTGAGGAAGTGTTCAGCCCGCTCTCCGCGCATCTTTAGCTCTTTTCAGGTATTGAAGGGTGCTAGTCCCATAACTTCCAACACGTCCAAGGAGAGGTTGTTATGACAGGTCTGAAGGATGAATTCCTCTGTGATCGGATCTCGACAGTTCATTGCCTTATTCCGAAAGCGTTTGACGAAGTCGTCGACCGTCTCGTCATCTTCTTGCTTCTCATTAAAGAGTGTTCTGATTGACACCTCAGCGTCATCATCAAAGAAATGAGCGAGGAATAGACTCTCCAGGTCTTCCTAATTATTGATACTTCCGGACTTAAGACGGCGATATCAATCGAAGGCGGGCCCGCGAAGGGTGCCAACGAATGACCGAACCATCAAGGCTTCATTACCGGAGATCATACCCAGGTGAGACTTGAAGTAGATCAGATGTTGTGTGGGCGAACCCTTCTCGTCAAACGGCATGAAGTTAATCAGGTTGAACTTCGCCGGGTATGCTATCGAATCCCACTCTCTTGGATAAGGACATGGAATGCCGGTCCTTTTCACCTCTCGAGCAGACATTAAAGCGTTGATTTTGCTCTCGAGATCTTTCATTTTCTCATCCTCGCTCGTATCGGGCTTTGGACGATTCTTAAGGAGAATAACGGGGCCACCCCCAGCATTGTCATTTTCAGCGGGACCACCCCTAGCGTTATTATCTTTAGTGGGGCCACCCCCAGTGTTTTGGTCAACAGGAGGATCATCTATATTGATGTGTTCATCCCCGTCTGAATCGCTAGCTGCTTGGCTAACATTGTTACGACGGCTGGATTCACATATCTGATTCGATAAGGCTCGGATCTGTTGGTCGTGCACTTCCTTCATCCGCCTCATGGTCATTTCCAGTTCGAACTTGAAGTTCTCTTTTTGTTAAGTCAAAGCTCCTCGATGATTTTAGCTATTTGCTCAGTGTTGATCATGAATGCTTCGCGGGATTGACCAGGGCTGGATACCGTATTATCAGAAGTGACTGCAGAGTTAGCATCTGACGCTTCGTCATCCGAGGATAATCCCCTCTGCATTCGCTGATAGTCTCTTTGTCTAATGGTTCCCGATCGCAACCAAGTTAGACGATACGATATGAGCGGATCAGAACTAGAAGGTCGAATTGACTTTCCTCTATCAACCATATTAACTGTGACTGCGGATTGTTCAGGTCTGACCGCTTCCAGCTGGAGTCGAGATATCAGTCGAGCTATTCCCAAATTAACTCTTCTTCCTGGAGAAAAGTTGGGGCTAGAACCACTTGGAACCATCGGGGACTTTCCCTTATCAACCATATTGATGGTAACTTCTGAGAGTTCGTCACCTCAAACAGCCGAACGTTCCTTACGAAGATGATTTGGTTTGGACTTAGTCATTTCGTTAGAGATCCTCTCGAATACCGAGACCCTCTACGGTTCGATCTTGGGACAGCTACACGTCGATAATACTGCACTGATAATCTTGGCGCACGGACAACGAAGGTCCGCTTCCTGGATACTTCTCTTTCGATATTTGTTCGTACCCCCAGTCCGATAGTACAACTCATCGGTCAGATGACCGAAGCAACCTATCGTGTGTTGACACGACTCCCCTGGTATAACGTTGTCATCATCAGATGAATACGTTTCTTTCAGGGGATTTGCCGCTTTATTAGCGTTCTCAAGAGTCACGTGTTTAGAACTACGCTTTTGGGAGCGTAGGATCTCAACAGGCTCCTGGTTTTGGATACACACCCCCAGGCAGGTGAAAACCGGAGTTTTTCTTTTATGAGAAGGCTTGAAATTGTTGCGAGGGCGTGCGCGACCCCCAGCTCGACGAGTCGCTTGGGGTGCAGTCACCGGACTTGAGCGTTCTTCGATCAGAAATTTGCCTCGATCTTTGCATAAAGGACCCAGACGATCCGCCACCCTCATCTTGAAACAGGGACAAGTTCACGATGTCGTGAGGCTCCACCGGAGATGCGGAACTCAAAGTGATCGACGAAACAAGTGTAGAACATCTTCTGCCTTGACTCTGACGCGAGTCAGATTTGGGTGACCCACGGCTTGGAGGGTCAGATTTAGGTGACCCACGGCTTGAAGGGTCAGATTTGGGTGACCCGCAGCTTGGAGGGTCGGATTTGGGTGACCCGCAGCTTGGAGGGTCGGATTTGGATGACCCAGGTGACCCGCGAACTGGAGGATCGGATTTGGGTGACCCACGAACTGGAGGGTCGGATTTGGGTGACCTGCGAATTGACGGGTCGGATTTGGGTGACCTGCGAATTGATGGGTCGGATTCAAGTGACCTGCGCGACGGCGGGTCGGATTTGAGTGACCCGCGCGCCGGCGGGTCGGATTTGAGTGACTCGCGTTTTTCAGTATTTTTGGCCGCCGTCTTGGACTTTAGCCTCCAAACTTTATGCAGTTTTTGTGGCTTCTTTTCCACTTCTTCCCTCTGCAACTTCTTGGCCTCTTGCGCAAGAATTCGTGCGTGCGCAAGCAGTGCACGACGTTTTTTGATCCGCTCCTCAAGGGTTGAACGGGTCCTTTTGACTTGTACCCATTCACTTATTGATGATTTGGAGGAGAGGGTATTTGTCCGCTGTTGGGACGCTTGCCGTTGCCTATTTTCAGATCCGCCTCGTAACGGATCCCGTCTATCGGCTCCAAAGCCTTAGCAAGCTGACGCGCGAGGCGTTGACGTCGCCTTTGACGTGCCCTCTTTGATAGGATTGGCGCGCCTTCAGTACTCAACTCCTTGATTGAGGAGGAGTTCAGATCCGTAGATCCGACCTCGTTAGAAGCCGGAAGGGTATTGTAAAGCGAGAGGACAGCAGCAACGGGGGTCTTGATCTTACTGCGCTCGCGAGAGGCGGAGGATCTGGAGGAGGAGGACGACAGATATTCCTTGAACTTCAGTTGGTCGAACTCGTATTCGACCACTTCTTCAACCGGGATGCAGATCCGAGGTTGCGACACGACAGCTCCGGCAACGAAGCTGTTGGCTCTTACTGTGGTCGCTAGTTTGTTTGCGTCGAAAATTGATTTCTTCATTGAGGTATTAATTACAACTTCGGTCGTTACAATGAAAATACAAAAAGATGATCTTTTTATAAGACTTACACAATGAAAATGAAAAATACAATTCTCGTTCAAAACAAACGCAAAAAGATTGTTTATCGGTCATTCGGTCTTCTGCTTGCGTGGGTGTCTTCGTCGGTGTCGGGGTTTATCCGTGGACGACAGTCGATCAGATCCGGTTGCTGAAAAATTAGGCAGAACTCCTACCTCACCAAGGAAGTATTTGCTTAAAGCCCTGAAATCGACCAAGCGAAATCAATAGCTCTTCTCGAGATTAAAAAAAAGTCTAATCTCGAGGAACGGACGGGAATGGGCTTCAGATCCTTCGAATTGCTCCTTTTTTATGTCGGGATTCGTCGAGATCTCGCTAGCCCTTACTGAAATTCGTACTCCTTTGACTCCTCAATCCGGCAACACCTCCTCATCTTGATCATAAAATCCCTCTTTGAAATGAGCCCCCGAGCTCGTATTTATAGGCTTCAGTTGGGGGGGTTTTGGGTAAGAATGAATGATTCCTCCTTATCTTCAGTTAATAACTGATTAATCATGTTAGGAGATGATATCAAGTCGGTTAGGAACTCCTGGAATGGATAAAAACCGATCAAAACCGTCAAAAACGCGTCCAGGGTCGAAACAGCGTGCGCGGGACGAATCTGACCCGCGCTTGCGCGGATCGGGTTGGATCCGACCCGCGATACTGTAGCGCGGGTCGGAAAACCCCTCGTGGTTACTGTAGAAAATTTCCGGCCGTGGTTACTGTAGCAGAATTCCGACTCGTGGTTACTGTAGCAGAATTCCGATCCGCGGATACTGTAGCAGAATTCCGGCCCGCGGGTACTGTAGCAGAATTACGACCCGCGGGTACTATAACAGCCTTAACTCACTCATCCGACCTCGGAATGAGGCGATTCAAGATGCGTTGGAAAGCCGACGAGGAGATCTATAGGCTCCCATGATTGAATCATATGTGGAATAAATGGGGCACGAGGGGTGCTCTGTCTTTTGTAAACGACGCGGGGCTCCCGATCAGCTTTCGTTTCCGTTATTCCGAAGTTCCGTTACTTCGTATGACCCATCGACTCACTTCATGTGTTTGTCATTGTCAAACGAGCTCCTGTGACTCTAATAGCGACGTTTATCATCTTCTCTCTGTCTCGAGCCGTGTGCGGACACCCATAGGCATTTTTAGACGCTTACACCAACCCACCAAATCGACTCGTACACGGCCTACTGTTCAGCCGACCACTCGCGTAGCCGACTTAAAAGGTGGTGCTAGTCGGCTCTTAACCAAACAAATAAAGAAATGACAGTTATCTCGAAACTCTCGCTAACCGACTATTCTTGCATTAACTACTTTGACAAATCATCATTACTCTAGCCCCCATAGTCTTTATGACTCATCGGACCTAGTTAGCGTCAAGTACCTACTGTCGTTCCCTCATTATATGACCAGATGAGTCACTCTCTTTCATGGCCGACACCTGAACGATGATTGCCGACTTAGCTGCCTAGCTGGACTCGGCCCAAGTTACCTTTTTGCCCTTCCAATCCACTATCAAAGGGAGCAACATTGCATATGGTAAAGGCTAGTTTTTAGGCAACTGTGACTTACTCTATCTCTATATTTTCCAATTAAGATCAATTACTGACTTGATCGTCGGAGGAATAACCGGAGATCTCAACTCCGTCCTCTTAAGCTCTTTATGTGCAGGGAAGAACAGTAAACCCCAGAACTTGTCATCTTGTCATCTGAAGGAGTTTGAGGACCTAACACTCTCATAATCCTCACACAAACCCCTTGTTTGATAACTGACATCAACAGTATTGCATGTATTTATCTTGTTAAAATGACAACACTAGTATCAAATTGCAGCAAGCTAGGTTGCATACGTTTTTTGCTTTTATTTTACCTTATCTTTTTATCTTTTACAAAGGAAAGAAAAAAAAATAGACAAGTAGTCATTTAGGATTATGAGCAAACCCCTCTCTTATCCATAGTTTACTTGGTACGAAAATTGACACTAATTAAGAGAGGGTCGATTTCAGGTTTTGACAAGAGCCTTGTTAATTATGAAGGAAAGAAGCTTACATAATGATAATGACAAGGATCTAATTTTTTGTTTTATTTTTTACATTTTGGCTTTTTTTTGGGGGGGGGGTGAGAGGGGGAGGGTTGGGGGTGTAAAGAACATATATTAGAATAGAACAGCAGGCCGAATAGTAACCAACTATACAGCAATCACCCTATGAACTAATTCAATCAAATCAGGCTCTTTTTTGTATCATGACCACAGCTTCTTTCAGATTAACCCATAAAAGAATTAAAAAAACACATATAATAACTTACCCTAAATCCTCGAAATGCAGTTTGAATTCGTCTTGCAGCTCTGTCCTCCAGAGTCAATCTAAGATCTTCAGGGTTTCCACTAGATGCACCATTACATAATGCATTTGAAACTTTACTGTTGGAATGATTTCTCCACTTCGATGCATTTGATCGTTCACTAGAAGGCCCCTGTGCCAAGGCAGATAATAGCAAACCATGAGTTCATTGTTTTTCAATGACGATCATCAAACTGATGAAACCGACAATATAGACACAAGGTCCAACTTTGAACCTAAAATTGTGAAGTTAGAAACATACCATAAAAAGTAAAACTACCATGACATTCTTTTCAGCATAAATTGGCAAAATTCATCCATTCCATATTCATGTCTCTTATCGGTTAGAAGAGTGTATGCACAAGATAAAACTACACTCATTAGAATCGTGAACGAAGAACTTTTGGACTAATAGACTGATTAGGCATTGATGAGGAGATTCTCAAGCAACATTCTGAATTTCTATGTTCCTTCACTTTGCCAGCGGTCACTTTTAGATAGATGTAAGAAGACATATCCTACCTCATGAAGATTTTGTTTAGAATGTACAGTAGGAAACAAGAAAAAAGGGCTGGATGAAGGTCAATACAGCATGAATGAGAAATAAAAGCACCACAAGTGCTTGGTTGGTTATTAAAGAAGAAATATATCTGGGTATTTGTGTCCATCTAAACAATTCCACAAGTTCTCTTTATAGAGTGGTAGGAATGATGTTTCCTACAAGCATTTTCAGACAGAGACCCAAATGATATTGGTGGAGCTCAATCAAATATCTTGTACATTTCTTGAAAAATCTTTCTTCATGGAACTCAACTTTCTAAAGTATAAATTGACATCATATGAGAAAGTTATCG
Organism: Asparagus kiusianus; assembly: GCA_022839385.1. Lineage (NCBI taxonomy): Eukaryota > Viridiplantae > Streptophyta > Magnoliopsida > Asparagales > Asparagaceae > Asparagus > Asparagus kiusianus. The sequence goes on from BQKN01000199.1 coordinate 60,569, forward strand.
CAAGGCATTTAACTAGCCATAAAATAACAATGTGATTCTTCTGTACAATGCCATGCAACTTCTATGAGAGTCAACAAACTAGCTATAAGTACTCTGCTATCTGGCTTTTAAATGCCCATTCATATAAAAAAAGAAATTAGCTAGTTATTCAGTCAAAGTTAGACATAATTTGCGTTATGAATATCAGATGCATGTGTATGCATTAGTGACATCGATATCTAATAAGATTTTTATGGTTAAAAGAGATAAGCGAGAGGACATAGCAATATGGTTTTATTTTACATCACCACTGTGGGCCTGAAAGGTTGGATCATATTTGCAACTTTTTTATTGGAAGTAGATGGATACAATTATGTTTGAATTGGTGGAAGATGACTAGAATTGAGCATCCATTGCATTGGTTATAGAACAACTGTTACTGGGAAAAATTGGTCACACTTAATGGGAATATGAGTCCCTCTTCTCATTAGTTTGTATTAAAATACTACATAAATATAAAGACTTGATAAGTCTCAAGTTGGTAGTTGGAATTTTCTACTTCAGCTGCCACATTGTGCCAAAATATGATAACCCAAACATACACCTAAATCAAGAGAGTGATAAATTTCCATATTGAACGTTCTACTTTGATCAATCTTCAAATAGTTTATGTTGTATATTATTAACTTCATATTATATTAAGATATTAAGATTATATAGTATACTATCTTCTATGTTTGAGCAATTTGCTTGTGCAGAATTCACAGAAAAAGAAAAGTATTTATACATCATTAAATAATATTTCAAACAGAATTCAACAGTAAGTTACTTGCATAAAAGGGACAGCATATAAGTTTACATTTAAGCTTCGTTGCAGGTGATACTAACATACATGATATTGATGTACAAGTTCCGTAAATTTTCAGAGTTAAGATGTACTAACCATTGAAATTAACGTCTCACCTTGATTTTCTTAGACTGCTGCTGCTTTGTCTTTTTACGACCGATGATTGCCTTAAACCAATTTCCAGAACCCATTCTCTTGAGATGCAATTTGGGTTGGCTATACCAGCGTATAACTTAGACCTGTTAAAGGACCACCATTATTTGCAAATGCATTAAGTAAACGGTATGATTTGTCTTTGCCTAATCTAACTAATGACAACAAGATTTATAACATTGTTACAATACTACAAAGGAATATACAAGACAAAATTCACAACAGATGAGGAACAAAATCTTCTAATATGTCAAACATCTCCATATTTGAGTTGTAAGCTATCAATAAGTAGGACTAGGTGGCTGGCCTCTTTGAATTCTAAACACAATTAGTTACTAAGGTTAATGATGATGAACAAAATCTCATGAAATATAAGATTTTGGCAATTGAAACACATATCGATTCGAATTTCCTTGCACGAACTTATTCTAGAGCTGGAGATCCTTAAGTTCCCAATCCAAGGAACAGAAACAGACTTATAAGCATCATCAATGACAAGCCCTACACAGTGATCTGCCTCTTAACTATCAAAACAAATGAGAACACCAAACAATTTCAGAAAATAAATCGCAGAATGTTCATAATTTGATCTTCGAACGGAAGGATCATAATTGACATTAATCTTTCACGAATCAGCCATCGGCATCAGAATGCTGAATGCATTCATCCACCAAATCCTAATTGAAAGCACTAAGAAACCAACCATTAACAATCAAGTCCCCACAAGGTGATCCAAATGACCAAATAAGAAACAAGAAGGTGAACACTAAAATTTTGCCATAATGATGTCCAGATGCAGAGCACAATTTATCTAATAAAGCCAAGTGCACACAGCAAAACACATAATCCCTACACAATTTTGCAAAAATAATAAAAAGGGTCATCCAAATTAGGCTTTGCCCTAACAAAGACATCTCAACATTGTAACCAAATTACCAAACGAAAGGGAAACTATACCTTAGGAGAATGAGTAGAGAGAGAAAGAGAGAAGCCAAAAACCCGAGAACCCACAAGAGGAGGAAGAAGAAGTAGAAGCAGTGTGGACTTTGTAGAGATGGAAAGACGCTTGGTGGGTGGATGAATGTAGGTAGCAAACAAACAACTATGGGCCAACAAGCACACTCTTCTCTCTTCTACCTTTTCTACATTCTTGACTTTTTGGGCCCTTTTCCCTCTCTCTCTCCTCTCTCTCTCTCTCTTTCTCTCTCCTCTCTCATTTCTCTATCTCTCTCATCAACTCCAATCATTGTGGTTGTGGCAGTTGCAGAGTTGAGTTTCACGAACCCCACAGAAAGAAGATAACAGAGACAGGGGAACAACCAACTTCTAAATCCGACGGGTGGATTTTGCGTAGATTGTTGAGAATTGAGGACTTGTCTTCTTCCTAGTGTGGTTGGTAAGCTTGAGATATAATTAGGAGATGAACCTGCCAACAAATAATTGATTTATAAGCCTTGAGAAAATTAGGAGATGTACCTACCAAGAAACAATTGATTTATACCCAAGAATTGTTTTTAAATATTTTTGAGGGGAGTGATTGGAATTTGTCTTATTTTGGGACAAAATTTTGAAATGGATTTTTTCAAAAATAAAATTATCAATTTCGATCTAATTGTAAAATATTTATCAAAATCAACCTAGTTTCAGCCACATCAACAAAACTAGGTCGATTATGATAAAAAAAATTCTCGAACTCCACGAGATTGACAGTCTCGTGAAGTTAAATTATGTGTTAAACTCTCCAAGATTCCCAATCCTGTAGAGTTTACGAATTTCTTGTTTCAAAATCAACCTAGTTCTCAAAATATTTATCAAAATAGATCTAGTGTCAGCTAACGTGGTAGAAACTAGGTCTATTTTGATAAATATTTTGGGACTAAGTCTATTTTGATATTTTTTTGGAATAGGTCTAATTCAAAATTCTGTCCTAGATTTTGATATCAATGCTGATTTTGATTAGACAGTATAAAGGAAGAAAATTACTATTAATTCATTTCTTATTTTACAATTTTTTGAATAAAATATATTTTGAACTAGGGCCATGCCGCAGCTCGAGCCAGAGCAAGCCTAGATTGACCAGGATACGGTTACAATCGGGCGCAGGGTCATACTAGGCTCAGGCCTAAGCCCGGGACCAGAGTCATGGGCCCGACCCACACAATCCGATCCCAACACATATAGGGTTGCCCAGGATCTCGACTGAGTATGGCCCGTTATAGCTTTTAGAGCATGTTTTGCAACTACTTATTTTTGGCTCTTTATAAATTACTTATTACTTGTTGATGTCAGTTATCAAACAAGAGGTTAATTGAGAGTTTGCAGAGTGATTAGAGTCCTCTTACTCCTTCTGGTGAGTGGTTCTGGGGCTTGTTGTTCTTCCCTGCACATAAAAGAATTTGTAAGAGGCGAAGTTGGGTTCTCCGGTTGTTCCTCTGAAGATCAAGTCAGTATGATCTTTAGTGGAAAGTATAGAGTTAGATCTTCATTACGTAAAAAAGACCAGAGAGCGTTACTTCATATAGTGTCGTTTCTTTTATAATGGGTTTGAGGGGCAAGAAGGTAACTTGAGCCGAGTTCAGCTAGGCAGTTGAGTCTACAAACACATGTCATGTGTCGGTTGCTAAAGGAGGTGAGTCACCTAGTCATGTATTATGGGAATGATAGCAGGTGCTTGGTGCTAACTGGGTCCGATGAGTCATAAAGACTATAGGGGCTAGAATAATGATGATGTTGTCAGGATTGTTCATACGAGAGTAATTGGCTAGCGAGGGGTTCGAGGTAGCTACTGTCCTTCGACTCATTAGGTTTAAGGTCGAGAAGTATGACCTTTTGACTCAATTAAGCGAGATGTAGGCTGAACAGTGGGCTGAGTCAGATTGCTTGTGGAGTCAATTGCGGGGTTGGCCAAGTAGTACCATCATTTGACTCGGTTATGTGAGATGTCAGTTGAACAGTGGCCTGAGTTGGATTGCTTGTTGAGTCAATTGAGGGGTTGGCCGAGCAGTATCGCCTTTTGACTCGGTTACGCAAGATGCCGGTTGAACAGTGGGCCAAGTCGGATCGCTTGTGGAGTCAATTGAGGGGTGGCCGAGTAGTACCGTCTTTTGACTCGGTTACGTGAGGTGTCGGTCTATCAAGTTAGTCGTGCCAAGGCGGATGTTATCTTGGTCTTAAATTAGTTAGGTTAGACATAGTGCAAGACACATGTCAGTTTCTTTATAGAGATTAATATTTAGTAATTTAGAGGATATAACATTACTTATTTATTAAATTCCCTATAAAGGTTTTAAAAAAATAAGGTGTTTGGTAAATCCCTTAACTTATAACGATGTTTGAGTAGTTATGTGTTTCATAAACTAATAACTTATAAGGTTGTTTTAGTTGTCAAATGACTAAAAAGGACAAATTGTTGTATCTCATATTGTGCCAAATCAGTTTATTATTATATTAGTAGATAATTAGTATTAGTAAATTCATTAGTTAATTACCTAGGTAATTAAGAACATTTTAATTATTTCACATTGATTATGATTATTAATTAATAATAAAAAAATTAATTAATTAATTTTATATTAATCAAAATTTGTTATTAATAAAATAATTAATTAATTAAAAATTATATATCTGACAACGAGAAATATATTTGACTAAAATATTTCTATGCATTATATTATTTAAGGTAATTAATTAATAATATTTAAAATAAGTAATAATTTCATATAAAAATAATAATTAACAATAAATTTATTTATTAATTAAAAACTAATTAATACTTATAATTCTATAATAATAAAATATTTAATTAAAATATATTTTTATATATTATACATAGCGTTATGTCACATTATTTATTGTTATTAATTACTAATGTTCACATTATTATTATTTAACAGTAATTATGATTATTAATTAATAATATTGAGATTAATTAATTAATTTCATATTAATCAAATATTATTAATAAATAAATAAATAAATTAGTTATCTCACAATAAGAAATATATTTGATGAAAATATTTCTATATATTACATATTTCTATACATTACATTTTTTGTGGTTATTATTTGCTAATATTTATATTAATTAATTAATTTCATATTAATAAGATAATAATAATTAATTAATAAAAATCACTCTATAATAATAAAATTTTATTAAATATTTTATATATATTTATACACACACATACATACATATACATACATAGACACATATAAAGTAGAGATCCTATAAACTTATTTGGACAGGAATACTTGTCCGCCAAACTTTTTATTCCTATTAATTACTAATATTGACACTAATTAATTAATTTCATATTAGGAGATTCGTTGTAGGATGATAAAGAGGCCTGAAAGGATAATTTGGTCTTCTAGCATGAAGAAGTAAAACTCATTATAAGTAGAAAAAATAAGTTGGGGAATCCCAACTTATTTTTCTCTACTCATAAGTTACAAATAAGTAAAGCTTCACCAAACATGTTATTAGTACCTTATAAGTAAAAAGTTGCTTATAAGTCGAGATAAGTATGCTGCCAAACATGCTTTAGTTAACAGTTCTTTTGGCAAGCCCCTATATTTACACTAATATATGTTTGTTTATTCATAATGTTAATCTTAAATTTAATTTACATTTCCTATTTAGTATCATTCTCTCTTTAAAAGAGGGAGTGCTAGAAAAACTTTTCCTACCCTAGAATACCCTTCATCTATTGTAAATATTTTTGGGTCCTTTTGTTTTGATGATGATTAACAAACAATTTATAACTAATGTTGTTTGTCTAGTGTTTGTATTTTGTATTTATTCTAGACAAATAATATGTTAGAGGATGGATGGAATCGAGCATTCACGATCATATCCAATGGAGGTTGGCGGAATTGTGGAATGAAGCCTTGCAATTCAAGTTGAAGATCCAAGTTTAAGCTTCATTCGCATGTTTACCAAGTCGAGCTCATTGAAGACCTTCATCAAGCTTGTATATAGTTTATAGTGTTTATAGTATAGGTTTATACTTGTGCGTTAATACTTTAAGCTCATATTATTCACACACACACGTATTTACTGATTTTATCAAAATATAGGTGTTTTTGATAAAATATTGTTTTATTAGTTTATAGACTTCAACATCACTTTATACATAGTTTATCAAGTCTATAAAAACATTTTACAAAGTTTCAAAAGTTTGTTAAGTCAAATGTCAAAAACATGTATGTTTAGTTTTCATGTTTTTGAACATATTTGAAAAATGAAGAGATTTCTCATTTGGGATGTGTTTTTTAAAAACTAGTTTTTGTAACATGTATACTATCATGTTTAAAATCATTTCCCAAAGTTTTATATTTTTTGATTTTATTTGCTATTTTTAAAAGAGGTTTAAAAATTAGATTTTCTGTTTTAATCAGGCTGATACAGTGTTATCAGTTGACTAATGAATATGTTCAGTCGACTGAAGAAATCACCTGGAATAATAAAAAGTTTTTGTTTTATTTTGGTTGACTGACCAGTCGACTGATGAGGTCATTGGTCGACTGACGAGTTCATCAGTCGACTGATGATGTGTTGCTGGCCTATAACGGTCAGCTCATCAGTCAACTGATGAACAGTATCAGTCGACTGACGGCCCAACGGCTAGTTTTTCCAGCTTTCTGTTTTTTTTGTCTTTTTGCTGGTTTTGTTGGTTTCTTCTTGGCTTTGGGGTTTTCTATAAATACTCACACATATCCTCAATTCATTTTAACAAGGAGAAAAGTTTTAAACAAGTTTTAAAGGGGTGTTTAAGTTTTGTTTAAGTTTGTTTCAAGAGTTTGTTTGTGAAGAAACTTTCACAAGAGCAAGTGGAGATCATCTATTGGTGTTTGAGCATTCAACTCTTCTCCCTATCTCTTGTTATCTATAGAGAAATTTTTCTAAACTCAATCAAGCTATTTTATATGTTTGATTTTTATTTCCATAAGCTAGAATCTATATTGAGTTTAGTTTGATTTTGTTTTATTAAATCTCATTATCACACACACCCACTTGAGCTTTTAGTATTTTCATACATAGCATAATTAAGGTTGTGAGAGATTGTAACTTTGAGTTGTGTCTGATTGAGCTCTCGCCTTGTATTAGAGAACAAATCATTTGTTGTAAGCTTAATTGTGAGGATTCACTTTATATTACACTAGTACACCAAGAGGAGTGTGTGGTGAGAGACGGGATCATCCTTGAAAGTATCCTAATGCCACTAGAAAAGAACCCTAGAGGGGGTTGAATAGGGTTTATACTAATCTAATCCGATTTAATGCCAATTAAAAACTTATTAACAAATATCCTAGCAAATAAGATATGCAATGAGATATATGCAAGGATAAGTAATATAAACAAGGGTAAACAAATAGTGTAAACAATATAGTGGACAAACTAAATAATGAGACAATAGCGATATGAGCAATGAGCACAAGTATAAATGAACGCCAATGCAAACTCAAACACAATCAAATGATCACGGAGTTGGACCTTCTGTCCTACGTCTCCGTTCCCCACTCCCGGGGAGAAATCCACTACACAATCGGGTTTTCAATGCTCACCCGAATAACGTTTTACACCTCACAACTCGGTTTTCTAGCTCACCGAAAACTTTACAATCACTCATAATGTAAACACACTAACTACCACCTCAAGTGTTGGTCTCTAACTCGTGTTTCCCTCAAGTGTTAGGAATTACAACCTCTCTCTAGGCATTACCACCTACCTCACTCCTCTTGGAATGATCCCGTCTCTCACCACACACTCCTCTTGGTGTACTAGTGTATTACAAGGTGAACCTCACAATTTAGGCACTCAATACAACAAGTTTGTTTTCTACAATAGATGAGAACTCAATGTAAGCTCACACTCTAAGTCACAAACCCACAACCCAAGTTATACTATGAATGTAAATACAATAAGCTCAATAGATTGTGTGTGAACAAAGAGATAAATAAATCAAAACTAAACTCAATGTAAATCTAGCTTATGGAAATTAAGTTCAAACATATAAATTGCTAGAAATAGAGTTAGAAAAACTTCTCTATAGATCAAGAGAAAGTGGGAGAAGAGTTGGATGCTCAAACACCAATAGATGATCTCCAGTTGCTCTTGTGAAATTGTATTCACAAACGAAACACTTAAACAAGGCTTAAACACCTTTAAACACACTAAACAAACTTTTAAAACCCTTGTAAAACTTTTCTCTGAAGTTGCTAGAACTGAGGATATATAGGGGTATTTATAGGAGCCCCAAAGCCAAGAGAAAACAAGGCAAAAAGACCAAAAAATCAAAACATGACAAAGGCTAAAAAAACTAACCGTTATGCCATCAGTCGACTGACGGCTTTCATCTGTCGACTGATGAGCTGACCGTTAGAGGTGTTTTCTAGCTCATCAGTCGACTGACGGACCTTATCAGTCGATTGATGATCTCATCAGTTGACTGGTCAGTCGATCAAAACAAAATAGAAACTTTTTAACATTCCAGGCGATTTCTTCAGTCGACTGATAACAGGTTATCAACCTATTTTGAAACAGAAATCTGATTTTCAAATATCTTTTAAAAATAGCAAATAAAATCAGAAAACTGTAAAACTTTGGGAAATGATTATAAACATGATAATATACATGTTATAAAAACCGGTTTTCAAAAAACACCTCCCAAAAGAGAAATCTCTTTATTTTACAAAATAGCAAAACATGTAAATGAAAAACACTTGTTTTTAACATTGGACATAAACAATGTTTTGAAACTTATAAACCGATTTTATAGACTTAATAAAAGATGTATGTTATGATTGTTAAGTCTATAAACTAATAACTCAATACTATGCAAAAATGAGGTTTTGCACAATATGCATTTAACAAATATGAAACATGTATATATATGTAAACAATAATATAGGTTTCATATTTATATAAACTTGTAAAATATAAAACCAAAACTTGTGTATATATACATAACTATATACATATACATAGAAACCAAATAAAATGTGTGTGTATATATTGAGCTTAGAGTACTTAACACACATAATATAAAACCTAAACTAAATTACCCAAGCTTGATGAAGGTCTTCAATAAGCTCGACTTGGTAAACTTGTGGATGAAGCTTAAACTTGGATCTTCAACATGAATTGCAAGGCTTCAACCACTATTCCGTCAACCACCATTTAATGTGATCATGAATGCTCGATTCCATCCATCCTCCAACATATAGTTTGTCTAGAATAAATACAAAACATAAACACTAGACAAACAACATTAGTTATAAATTGTTTGTTAATCATCATCAAAACAAAAGGACCCAACAATCCTAAGAGAAGTGTGGTAGATGGTAATACCTAGAGAGAGGTTACGATTCCTAACACTTGAGGGAGACATGGACTAGAGACCAACACTGGAGGTGGTAGTTAGTGTAGTTACATTATGAGTGATTGTGAACATTGATTGGTGAGCGTTAAAACCGACATTGTGAGGTGTAAACATTTTTCGGGTAAGCATAGAAAACCCGGTGTGATAGTGAAGATATCCTCGAGGTGAGGAGCGGATACATAGATCGTGGGGACCGAACTTCGTGAACATATCGTGTGTTTGTGATTACATTGGTGTACTTTTACATTTGTGCTTATTATTCATATTGCCTTTGTCAATTGTTCATTGTTTATATTGCCCACTATCTAGTTTGGTTTGTTCACCCTTGTGCTAACTTGTATATCCTTGCACATATATTGTTCATATCTCATTTGCTAGGATATATTTGTTAATTAGTTTTTAATTTGGCATAAATCAGATTAGATTAGCATAAACTCTATTCACCCCCTCTAGGGTTCTTTCCTAGTGGCATTATGGTGCTTTCAAATATAACACCCTTTTTTTGTTACACATAAATCAAAAATCACAAGCCCTAAACCTTCGTTCATTTCATTCTCCATTCCGTTGGTTACGACTTCGCTCCGGTAACCATTCCATTGGTTATGCTTTCGCTCCGGCAACGCGTCCCACTATCTTAATTCATCTATTGCTAAAAATGATTATTATTCTCCTCATTATCACTGCACACCTATGCCATCATCTCCTTAATTCTTAGATTTTAGGCACCGGGAAGGATCACGAAGGAAACTCATTGACGAAGCTTATCAGAGAAAATATTCTGGTATGATTTAATCCATTTCTAAATTTTTCGTATTATTTTTAAATTTCTTTCTCTGTGCGCTTTATTTCTTGATTATTAGATTTCAAATAACATTAGCTATGATATTTGCATATGTGAATGTTTTTACATTTTCTAAATTTCTTAATTTCGTTCTGAAATTTTCGCATACAGCCCCATTAAGGATCCAAACGTAGGGTTGTAGGCGTATAAAATTGCCTATAGGTCCCACCATACAGCTCGACGA
>BQKN01000199.1:70966-105624 GCA_022839385.1 Asparagus kiusianus
ACAATGGAATCAGTAATGAAGAAAGCAACGAATTTTCCCGCGAACAAGGGTTAGTTAATGCTTAATTTTAGCTAGGCCTAGGCTTAATTAGGCTAGGAGCTGGAGTTAATTAGGCTTCATCACACTTAATTAGGCTTAATTAGCATTGGATTAGGATTTTTATCATATATGTTCTTATTGTATATGCCGGAGTCTTTGATGTACATATAGGAAGGTTATGAGTTTGCTTTTGCTCACATGTTTCTGGATGAAGTTTTTGTATTTCCTCTATTTTATATGTTCATAGCTCTGCTTTCAACTTTTCTCGGCGTATTTATAAATAAAAAAGGACCAACTTATGTTAGTAAGTATGTGAATGTTTCATATTTCATTTAAAGATGATCGGAACACCCAAATCCCCAAGACCAGAAAGTAAAGGATAAAAAGAAGAACAAGGACGGAGGGCAAACCCAAATTTTTGATTTAAAAGTAATTATGTTTTTACCTTAGGTATTTATGTGACAATTATGACAATACCCACCACTAAAAACCAAAAGTAAAAAAAAAGGGGGGGGGGATGGAGGATAATTACAGAGATTTTTGATGTGTTAAATTTAAATTGTGTTGTATCTGAGGTATTTATGTACTAGCTGTGACATATGCATGTACACATGTAGGATTTTGGGAAGCTAGGATGTATATAAGTTTAACTATGTCATACTATTTTTTCTTTGACACGAGACCTCTTCTACAACGTAAAATCCACATGTTCATGTCAACAACACACTCACAACATATAGTATTACGTTAAACGTTATTCATTTCAGCGAAAAAGTTATAGTTGTGCAAAGAGAATTCCAGGTCATGGCTAGGATCTTGGATAGAAGTAATAATTTCCTGGGGAATTCTTGATGATGGATAGTAACCTTGAGAAGGTATTATTTACGGCTACAACCATGAAAGAAGACTCAGCCAAATAAGTTTCTATGCATGATTTCAATAATGCTTATGATTGTTAATAATATAATCCGTATACGATTCACTACACTTGCTTATTTGTCCTCCAAATTGTTTCGTTCCCCTAATATTTATTTATAACTTAACTAATAAAGAATCTATTAGGGATATTCAGTTGAAGTTATTTAAGTTTTTAAATGATTAAAGTAAATGTTATGGACAATGACCTTGAATGAGAGGTTAAATATGAAAATTCAAGTAAATGCTAACTTATGCTTGTATATGTGTCAGACTAACTACCTACTTGTTTTGACCTTTAGAAATAAAAAAATATTTATATATTATTATATTTTATAAAATACAGTAAATGAGAGCATAACAATTGTATAATCACACAATATGAACTCATGATAAGATTCAGTGCTGGAAGCTACAATTACACAATTTACTGTTGGATTTTAAAAAATTGCAGAGGCTATAGAAAAGGGCATTTAGAAGCTTGTAGCTTGCTCAAGTCTTCCCTTTACACTACACAATCATCCTATAATTTTCACCCAGCTCTATTTGTGTTACTTAGTTCAATTAAATTTCATGAACACAAGCTGCTTTTATTTTCTTGATGTTTGGTAAAGAATTTATGATATTAGCTTTGGTAAAGAATTTATGATATTAGCTTTGGGATCCAAGTGCCATGATTGTTATTCAACAGATATAGAAACATTAAAAGTGCTTCTACCTTAATAATTACACGTATATACATATAAACTTGCATGAACACACACACACATTCATATATGCGTATATACATACATATAAATATATGTGTGCACACACGGATACATTTACAGATGTCAAATTACAATGGGCGTGGTTGACATGAGTCTAGGAAGCAAATAATGGAGGAGCTTGGAGGACTGAAGAGGTCCTATTATAGAGATACACAACAACTGAACAACTACGAATGACATCTCTTTGAGTATGAGATCAACAAGTGTGATGTCTATGCTTTATACAGATTAGAACTAATGTTTGTTGACTCAAAAAAGAGTTCAAAGGCAAAGGTAGCAAGTGATTCTCTTGTGGATCTTCAGCGTCAAATAAGGCGGCTTAATGTAGAGAATGCTAAAGATAGCAGGCGATATTCAAAAGGAAAGACAAAGGCTAACCAGAAGGTTGTTAGTGAAATTTTTTATTCAGCTACCGACTTAGCTAGAAAGGGTTCTTGGAGTTAAAACTACGAGGAAAAAAGGAGATTGTCTTCTTATATTTTTGTGAAATAAAAATTAGTCATGCTCTAACTTTGAATTATGGAAATGGTGTGTTTAGAGATTGTGAAGCCTTAGTTTGTTGAATCCTTAATGAGCGTTTTAGATTTTATATGGAGATTGTGAAATTTTCATGGGTGAATATATGTACTCACACATTAGGTATTACAAGGCATTAGTCAAGGTTCTAATGTCATGAGCATGAATTTACATCCACATCATTAAACATTACTTTTAGATATATTCTTGTGACAATATTTGATTGATCGATCACGTTATAGATGCAACTAGTGTACTATCGCCCAATCAATCACTAAATATAATTTCATTGTTCAAATGTTATGAATTTTTAGCTTCTATCTATATGTTTATCCATTGTTTACATTCAATATTTATACCAAATCTTTCCCTAAATAAAATTATAAATTAAAAATAAATAATAAATATTTTACCATGTGCATTGCACGTGCAATCCAACTAGTACATATATGTATAGTGGTAAACAAATGAGATATGTTTGATAAATGAGGGATGAAAATTAGAAACCAATTGAATTGTTTATTCCTACCTACGGATTGTTTCCAACCTCACTAGTATATTTTCTGTCTACGAAATCATTGCACGTCTAGCCAGGGCCGGTTCTGAGATTTTAGGGGCCCTGTGTGAAAAGTAAACACAAGGCACTTCTTTATATGCAAAATATCAATAAATTCCTATTTGAATCCCTAAAATGCTAGAGAACAAAATGTTATTGATCAGACATTAAAATGTTACCTGATTTTTTCACATCTGGATAGTCTTTAGCATACTTTTCAAGTGCTATTTGTTTTCGTCAAAAGTTGGTCTTGTCATGGAATTTATTATATCTTCGGTCGATTACAATAAATTCAAAAGAAACAGTCTTTTTATAAGACTCTCTTACACAACAAAGTTAAAATTACAACTCTTGAGAAAATAAACGTAGGATCGTTGTTTGGATCACTACTTTTGTGGGTTCTTTGCCTGTGCCGGGAGCGCTTTGACTCGTGGACCACCGAATCACAGATTCTGATTGAATCGTGAGGGGTTTGATTCTTCCTTCGTTTATCGAAGTCAGAAATGGAAACGATATCTTATCGATGTAAGATAGTCGTTCTTCTTGAAATCAAGTCAAAGCTTGAATGTCAAGGAATGGCTCTGAATTGAAGAACTCTGCTCTCTCTCTGCTCTGGAATGCTCTCTGGTCAGCCTTGGATCGTCCTTGTGCCCACCTCCCTCTGGAAATGATCTCGGGGGGTATTTATAGCCCTGAGACAAAACTGTCTTCTGAGACAGTATTTACTGTCTCGCTGGTCGAGACAGTGTTTGCTGTCTCGCCCAGCGAGACAATGTTTGCTGTCTCGCCCAGCGAGACAGTAAATTTACTGTCTCGCCCGGCGAGACAGTAAAATACTGTCGCGCGAGATGAATACTCCTGGCAGTTTTCGCTGTAACTGTCTCCCCACGTTTCAAACTCCGTTATTTTGGCAGTTATCAACGTGATTCTCGCCCACGACGTTCCCCACGTTCTTGAACAGTTAGTGGCCACGTGTTGGCGGTTTTCAAAGCAGTTTTGATCCTCTGAGAACTGTCTCGCATGGGCGAGACAGTAAAAGCCTGTCTCGCCCAGCGAGACAGCAAAAGTCTGTCTCGCCCAGCGAGACAGCAAAAATCTGTCTCGCCCAGCGAGACAGCAAAAGTCTGTCTCGCCCAGCGAGACAGCAAAAGTCTGTCTCGCGTGGGTGAGACAGTGTAGACTGTCTCGCGTGGGCGAGACAGTAAAAGTCTGTCTCGCCCAGCGAGACAGTAAAGACTGTCTCGCACGGCGAGACAACCCAAACTTGTGTTCTCTTCTGATTTTTTGGATAACCTCCTTTTGAGCTGTGTTTGGATATCTTTCAGCATTTTTTGACGCCTACACTATTGCCAATTCTTCATCTCTTCAGTCACCTGAATAAAATGTTACTGATCAGATAAATATATGTAATCCTACCTTAATAAAGCTTTCTAATAGAGCAAGGGACTCAGGGGCTGGCGGCGATGACGAGTCGCTGAGCCGACTGCTTGGGTTGGATTTAGGGGCTGGGAAGAGGAGGATGAGGACCGGTTCGACTGGATTTGGGGGCTGGCTGCGGCGGCGGTCGCTGAGCCGACTGCCTGAGCCGCAGAGACTGGAGAGAAGAGGAGGATGGGTGAGTGTAACGCCCCGCCCCGGAAATCCCGGAGTCGGTACGCTATTAGATCTGATGGACTGGCCTCACAAACCACCACATATCTTTTCAGCACGTTTTGTCCTCACTCACGCGCTCCCTGGAAAACTTCCCAGGGGGTCACCCATCCTAGAATTTCTCCAGGCCAAGCACGCTTAACTTTGGAGTTTCTAAGAGTTGGGTTCCCGAAAAGAAGATGCATCTTGGTAGTATGAGTATTCCAATCAAATCTATCAATACTAATCACATTACCTCCCAAGGGTTGGGGTATTACAGTGAGGGATTGGATTTGGGGGCTGGCGGCTGGGGTTTGAGTGAGAATCGTGAGAATAGGTGAAAAAGATGGGTAGGGGTGAGGCTGATGTGTTTTTGAAAGAGAGTTTTTGAACAGAGGGTTGAGATTAAGTTAGGTGTGAAATGGACGGTCCACATTTATTTCTTCATATATATAAATATAATTAAAAAAATTGGGGGCCCCCAAAAATTAAGGGCCTGTGCGGGGGCTCACTTGGAACACCCCCAAAGCCGGTCCTGCGTCTAGCTATACATTTGACTTTAGTAAGTATAGCATATGATATTAGCAGCGACTTGTTACGATGCACGTGTAACATGCTAATATGATGATATTTCTATTTCTTTAGGTTCTTGTGATTGTAACTATAAAGACAAAGCCAAGCTTTTGGGTCCAAATAAGTAGTAGGTTGAAGATGACTATTATGGGTGGAAATGAACTAAATAATTAACTGTTTGAGTAACTATTCGATTATATTTAATTCAGTAGTTCATTTAATATTAACAAATAATTTTTGGTATTTGAGTTCATTAACGCATAGAATTTAATCCAGATATATATTTGATCCATTCATTATTAAAATATTTGAATAAAATTTGATAGCTTATAATTTGTATAATTACCCACATGATGCTATATTTTCAATCCACTTACTATTTCTACTTAAATTCTATATACTAAAATTTGAAAGACTTAAATAATCTTTAATTCGATATATATTCATTATAATTATAAAGGAATAGTTTTTATTTATAAATTTCACGTTAAAAATCAAACTCTTTAGTGAAATTAATATAGTTTGATATTCAATAAATATTCGTGAATCATGATTTTTTTTCAAATACTGAGTGTTCGAGTTCGAGTTCGAGTTCAAGAAACTCCGGATATGGATACTCGAATTCGGATTCGAACTTGATAATTTTCAACAAATTACAAATACCACGACCCTAGTATTTGATTTGATTCGATCGTTTGCCACCCATAATGGTGATGCATTGTTCAATGTTCTGATCAATAAAATTAGCTATATAATATTAATAAATTTATAGTTATGAAGAAAAAAAGTTCAAGACACGAGTCAACTCGCAACTTGCACCCTTGTGGGCTAGGTCGGACCCGGCCCCGGAACAATGCGGGTCATGGACCGGGTTGGGTTCCCGAAACAAACGAGTAGTCCCAACACGCTAAGGGCTATCGGGGTCCGAGATCAGACCGTCTTGGCAAGAAACCTGGGTTGGTCGATTCATGGGTTCGGTGCAACCTGGCCCACACCTACCCTTACTTTGGACTCCAACTCAGACGCTCTTCGTAACCTAAAACTCTAATCTATTTTCTTTAGAACCAGGCTTCATATTAAAAATACTTATGTGACAAATATAGTTCAAATTTTGTATCACTGGAAATTTTATTATTTACTTTTACTTGAATGTTACGATTTTTCCCCCCTTCAGTCCTTTAATATCACTGAGTGAACAAGTAGTCTGTGTGAGATTTTGATCAATCTTGAGGAAATTAGAAATCCTAAGGTTGATCAGATTGGTGTATTGTTTTCTTTTTCTTTTTTTCTTGAATTTTGTGATTTTGTTCTTCATTCCTTTGAGTTTGATATCAGTGAGCTGCGTTCAATTAGGTTGGTAACTTTTTCGACTGAACATGATCCGACCGACAATATACTTATCGCTGTTTAAGCTGTTTGATGAGGACACGCTCCGAGTGTAATTTATCGGGTACCGACCTGGCTTGCCTCTTCTCTCTCTCGTCTGTCAAAGTCCTGTGCTCGTTTCTAACTCCCGACCTCGACTCTCCTCTTCTCTCTCGATCGCAGGTAATCTCTATTTCTCTCTCTCCCTCTCTCTCCCCCCCTCTCCCCTCTCTCTCTCTCTCTCTCTCTCTCTCTCTCTCCCCTACAGTCGAAACCCTAGATATGGCCTAGGGTTTAGGGCGTGATCTTCTCTGCTGGAACCCTCGATCAGAGATGGTACTCTCGATGTGACCTCCATTGATGGTGGCTTATGTTATCTGAACATTATTTTGACCAATTTTATTTCTTTTTTTTTAAATAATTTCATTATGAATATGCATTAGGGTTTGGTGATTTTGATGGATTCTTAGCTAATTCGGGCAAGGAGAGCTTCTCTCATCCTAAAGGTACAACTTTTTCTTTCTTTTCATTTATTGAGAAATTTTTCTTTTCATTCTATTGTCATTTTAGTTTATCTTTTTGACTGTGGTAGCCAAACCCATTTTATATTTGCACTTTGGTTAGGTCGTTAATTGTTTTATTCAAATAAAAGAAGGAAGTAATCGGTTGTAAATAAGATGGATATATATATGAAGTTTTTCTGTGTAGGAGAGCTTTGATTTGCTTGCAGTAGACCTTACATGCGACTTTTATTTTATATACACATATCGGTATGTGTAGTCTTTGAATCGTGCCTATTTTTATACTTCACTTTGACAGTAAATATAATGTATATATAGATCCAAACGAACTACTATTTCACTGCTAGCCTGTGGTTAGGTTCTAAGTGCACTCAAGGGAACAGGTACATAAATGATCCCATGAATTTAGAGTCTGAAATGGAGGCAGAACAGAATTAATCATTTTCGGACAGTAGCCGTGAGCTTTATAACTGGTTTAATTAGTTACTCATCAACCGATTATATAGTTCTTTTTGTGAATGAGAGGTGTTGGAAGCACAAGCTATCTACAACTTGCTTTTATCTCAACCGTGAGAATGGGGGAAAAAGTTGAAGAGGCCTCATCCTCTTGTGCTGAATTTAGCTTTAGGCTATGAATTGGACATGCCCTGAGCAAGTATAATGTGCTGTTTATGTTATTAGTAGTAATTCATGTCTGTTTAGGAGAAATATGGGTTGACAAGCTAAAGTCATGAAACAGGTTCGATGTAAACTGATGATGTATTCACACATAGTCATGTTGTCAATGGAATATAGTAATTGAAGAGAATAGGTTATTAAGCTTAGGCCCTAGTCTTAGACTAAGACTAATAAGATGTAAAACAACAATTTATGCAAGTTGTAATAACATTTCATATTTTTGTGTGTGAATTTTAAAGTAGTGAATTTCTTCGAGCTTCAGGCTTTACATCGCTTATTGTTCTAGCTCATTTATCAGCATAGGATTGCAGAAAATCTGCTTATGAACTTTTATTCTGCTTTTAGACTGTGGTATAGTGTGCTTGACAGGCATATTAGCAAAATTGGGTTCAGTAAGGTTCATCTTAAACTCTTCTAACAATGTATACTTCAGTTGACATTCCATTGTCCCGTTCGATTCCCCTTTTTTGATACAAGCTGATGCATTGCAAACACTAGTATATTTTTAAGAATACATCAAAGTTACATTCTTTTTGTTGATTAAACTTGATAGCTTTGAATATGGTTGTCTTTTAATCTGGATTGTCACTTCTTTTAATGTGATAGGTTAAAAATGATAAATGATGGATCCAAAATAAATGTACAAGGGAAGAATTTGAGAGGAAAGAGGAGGAGGGGGAGAAGATTATTATGATAATGGTTAGTTTCATAGTTGCTACCATTGATGCTGGGTACTATACGAAGTACATGTTAAACGAGAGTTCAAGAACACATGAAGAAAAGGATGAAATGACATACCTTAAAAAGTCTTGGATTTGAACTCTTATTTGCAATGCAAATAACTATATTGAACAACTAAGAATGAATCCTCAAGCTTTTAAGAGGTTATGTGACGTCTTGCATATTAGAGGAGGATCAGTAGCATCAAGAAATGTTACGATTGAGGAAATTGTCGCAATGTTTTTGCATATTTTAGCTCATAATGTATAGATAAGACAAGAAAAACAGATTTTTATCATTCAAATGAAACAATTAGTCCGCAATTCCACAAAGTACTTCAAGCAGTTATGAATATAGGAAGCCTCTACATTAGAAAAGAATATACAAATCGTAATGAGAGAGACATGGAGAAGAGGTAATGGTTTGAGGTAACTGTGGCTTTTAATTTTTGTTTTATAGGTTCCCATGTTTATTACTTTGGTTTTATAGAACTATTTGTAAGGTTGTACAATTATTGGGTGCTATCGAGGTACTTGATGGGATTCATATCCAATTAACTGTGCCTTTAGAAGATCAAAGTTAATATCGAACTAGAAAAGGGGAGACAAGTACAAATGTACTTGGTGTTTGTGATGTCAATTTGAGATTTAAATAGTGAGTAGTGATTTCTAAGCAGAGCAGAGCTAGGATATAGTGGGTGGTGTCAAATGACACCATCCTTGATCAAAGTAAGAAGTTATGTGACTGTATAAAGCGAAGTGACACCCTTAAATCATTTTAATAGTGGGTAGTGATCCATTACTTCTTAATGGGCCAAGCTTAAAAATAAAGTGATCCGAAACACATTAATTTAAATGACCCAACCCAATTCACCAACATATTAAAGAGCTATCATAATTTTGGAAAAAAATAATAGAAAGTTTACATTGAAGAGGATGTATTTAGTGTTATTTTGAGTGAGGTTATCATGCAACAATTTCAAAAGGTGAGAACAGGTAGGGTCAATTGTAATTGTATTTAGTTAAATATCTTTTGTATAATTGTATATCATTAAAGTTACTAATTATATTGAATGTGATAAAAATTGGTAATATTGTCTTTATATATATATATACTAGTATTTAGACCCGTGCAAAGCACGGTTTCTAAAAGATTTTCTACAAATATTGAACATATTACGAAAATAAAGTATTATGCTTTAGATATGAAATATAGTGGTGGAAGTGAACCGAATAATTAGAATTCATTCATCTGTGAAATACGAATTAGAATTTAAAAAAAGATGAGCAAGAAATAATATCAAGTTTTAATATTAGTCCCTTAAATATTTAATATTTTGAAACTGGTTTCTCAAATATATATATATATATATATATATATATATATATATGAGCAATATCATAGATCTGAAAGTCATGAGAGAGTTTACCTTATCGCAAAGGCGTTGTAGTAGAAAAAAATGTGTCATTGTTTCCATTAAGAAAAGATTAAGACCCCATTTAAATCCATATCAAGCAGTTTGTCTGACTGAATAACTCTTTTGAGGTGTACCTAACAGCAAAAACAAAAGTAACTACTGTTGTAAGGATAATGATTACAACTACCTAAAAACAAAAGCGAAAGGGTAAGACATGGATTCAGTATAAAGTTTTACACTGCATAGGATGTTTGTGAGAAAATATGAAGGATATGACACCTCATCTAAATACGTAGAATAAGATACATGCAATGCATACACCTTAGGGAAAAATCAAAAGGATGAGCACAAATAATTGATTTCAGGAAATGAAGAATGCAGTATATGCCGGATGACTTGCACTTCATTAAGAAAATAAGAAGGTAATATAAACATAAGTTTATATACAGAAGTGAAAGTCCAATTTCGTAGCAGATATATAGCTTTCAATCATAATGAATATAAAGATAATTTAAAGGGGGTTATATGCAAAGGAGTGTTAGTTGATTTAAGGCCACATTGTCACATAAAGTTTGACCATGTCCTCATCTAGACTTAAGAGGTTCGAGGACTTAACTGTTTGATCTGTTTTTTCAATGACAACTTTTAGAATTGGTGTGACTTAGATCCTCAACCCACAGCATGTCTGTATTAGTATAGTTCAAGGGATGATCAGGATGTCGGGTGGGATGGGGACCTTCCTCTCACAGCACAACTGAAACCTAGATTTCAGCCAATTAGCTCATAAAGCAACATAGCCTAACAGGAACATGTGGATGGTAAGAAAACTGTCTACCACAACATATATATTAGGAAAAAATATGATCCTAACCTGTTTAGCAAATGCGTTGAAGCTTACAACTGGTCCAGCAATATAAAGAGGAGCATAAATTAAATAGCACAAAAAGTTGCTAAAGGAATGGTCGTCTCGACGAATGCTTGTCTCCTGCCAATAGCAACAAAATTTATAAAGCAAATTACCATCACAAAATATACTCTCAGAAACAAAATAGATTGCTGATTTTCAGTTTGGAATTCCCATTACATAAGCTATAAATAAACAGCTTGCATGACTTAAGATTAATGCACGACCAGTTCGTGAAGTTCATCCAGAAGAATCTTAACAATATTAATAAAGTTTTGGTTATCTTTTATTGATACAGAGGTGGACTGCATTTACCAAACCTCATACTAAAGGTGTCGAGCACATATTACCTGTAAAACTTGGTAGCAAGAGTTTCCAGATGAACAAACAGAGCAGCCTTTTGAATGGTTGATCTTCCTTAATATACATTTAAACAGTAAATGTGGTCAATTCTAATGATACAATGCAAAAAGAAGGCATAACTAGACAGCATCATAACCCTGCCATAATTGATATCTGGCAATAACAGTTTATATGTAACAATGATGATATGCATGTTTGCTCTTTTATTTATTTATTTATGGTTAATTTGTTGTATGATGCTGTACTTGGAAGACTGAAGCCTTCAGTTGGTGTTTTATGCGCTATCATTGAAATAATCATTTATGTCCCACAAAGTATAATATGTCACTGGATGTTAAACAATAAAAGTTACCTAATTTGCATCATCGTGATATGGATTGTCAGGCTAGCAATTCTATAACACCTATAAATAACTATTTATGTTGTATCTGCGTTTTCTAACTAAGAAGCATGTCTGTTGATGCATGCATATAATCATCAAGTGCGATGCCTTTTAAAAATCTAGATTTATGATCTCAACTACATGCTTTTTTTATTTAATTTCTCGACAAGCGTGATAGCTAAATGATTTTGTTTTAGTGGTTTGTTAGATACAAAATCTTTTTTACAGTTTAAAAACAACAATTCTAGGGTTTAGTATATCACCATTCTTTAGAGGCATGATTCCCCGCCGCAAGCCAACTGAAAATCTCCTACAATCACATAAACCATTCATGAATAAACGTGAGTATATATCAATCCAACAAACCCTGCATAAAACCCGGTATCTTCCACTCTATTGGCAATATGTAAGTCCCTTATCTGTGATAAATGAAAGTCGATGAATTCATGAACTATATATCAATTATGTAAATTGATCAAAAAACAATAATTGATCAAAGGAACAGGAGTATATATACCAAAAAATTAATAATTGAATTGAGCTAGATAAAAATAACATAGCTATCTATTGTGTTCCTCACGATAACTTTTTATTTTAGGGTCCAATTACCTGCAATGTCCCCCTTTAAGCACAATTTGGACAAAACTCAGAAATCTAAACCCTCAATAATTGGAGAAATCAATCAAAAAAATAGCTCGATGAGGATAAGAGTTTATTTATGATACTTGAATCAGGACCAGGTGTTCTGCTGCCGATACACTGTACTGAACTTCTAAGATTGATTCTTGCAAAGGGTCTGAGATTAAAATCTGAGAAAGGACGGCGATTTGGGGAGAAGCAAAGGGTAGGTTTTAAGGCTGGGGCAAGAGAAAAGGGCGAAGATGATGCCCCTATCATTTTTTTAACTGCAGCAGAGGCGGGTGAAGAAAACGATTCGAAGAAAAAGAAGCAATTTTTACAAAGATCGGTTGAATAAACCTAGATTCTGTGAGAAATTACCTATCAATTCGAAGAAAACTATCACAGAAATCTACCATGCTTTTGTCAGCATCGTAGATGTTGTCGGAGTCGAAGCCATCACTGTCGTCGTCGTCGCTTCTGACGGTTTCGAGGATGAAGTCGGAGTCGGAGGTGGCATCCTCGTCGCCTCGCTGGTAGGGTTTGAACTTCCCATTGAGAGAGAGGGAGAGAGGGTTTATGGTTTGTTTGATAATGAAAGGAAAGGGGAGGAGACGGAGAAACTTCTGGGGAAGTTATTAGGTGGAAAATAAGGCTGAAAAGATGGGGAGAGAGTAGTGGGTGTAGTTATGGAGCGGAGGAAGTTATTTTGGGGGAAGATAAGGCTGACTGAGAGTATTTTTAGAAGTCTAATTTAACTTATATTACTGTTCATTATAACTTTTTGTTGTTCTCCTTTAGTAATAAAGAAGTATATATATATATATTGTGACACCGCTATTATGAATTTCTGGCTCCACCACTTTTTCTAAACCATTGCTTGATATTAAGTTTCTTTAGGAAGATAGATCAAGTGAAACAGAAACTAAAGTGGAAATTTATTTTCAAGGAATTTTAAGAATTCTACGAAAATTACAGCACAATAAAAATTTCGTCATAACTTGGAACTTTCAACTAAAATTTTTCGTTTGTTTAGATGGACTTTGCAAAGAAAAAGGTATAAAAAAATGACTCCATATCAAGCTCCTAGTTTGACCGTAAAAAAATTAAAAACTTTATATTTTGAAGGGTTCTGAATTTGTTCTAAAATCCGAAGTTGCAAGTTAGACAAACCCCAATGCCTCATTTGGTATGAGGAAATGAATCAAATACGAATGAAATGAAATAAGGAATAAAATGAAATAAGTGTGGGAATGGAAAACTCGTTTCTATTATCATGTTTGGGTGTGATTAGAAAATGAAGGGAGTGTGGGAATTTTTTTGGTGTTGGAATATAGCCCGAATTCTTGCAGCGGGTTCACAAACAAAACTTAAGTCATCATTGTAATCAACAATATCCCTCCACGAAGATTTCCTCCATCTTTCTGCGTAGAGTCTAATTAGTTGATTTTCTAGAAAAGTTATATATCAGCTTTTCAAGAAAACAAAAAAAAAAGGTTTGAAATTAATTTTACTAAATGAGCTCCACAAAAAAAGGTTTGAAATTAATTTTACTAAATGAGAGTCAAATCAACAAATATTTAGTTGGTACATCATCTTCTTTATTATTCTTTCTTATTTGCCTCAGAAATAGAAAAATAAGATATAACATTTATTGCGATTATTAATATGTGAGTATAGTCCTATATTGGATAAGATAAAAAGGTGATAAGTTTAAAATAGAGTTAGGGCCAATACCTAGTAGCTATAGCCTTTGAGTTAAAATTAGTTCCTACCTCTAGTTTAAGGCCGATCAACTCTAGATTTAGCCCTATTTCTTCCCCAACAGTCTCCACATTTATAAGGATTCCACATTTATAAGGATTCCACTCTTACTAGAGTTTTTTTAAATGTTAGTCCCTACATCATATGTATTTTGATATTAGTCCCTCAATTCTTCATATTTTGATATTAGTCGAAATCTTCATATTTTGATATTATTCCCTCCACTAGCATTAATACATTGATATTAATCCATATGGTTACTTGGGATTATAAATGCAAGAGAATATTCTGGTTTCTTTAACCATGAGCATTAGTGGACATTATGTCCCTGATCTAACAAAACCCTAAACCACTACTTACTAAACCCGAACCCATTAAGAAGCACATTTCACCCTTCTTTTTCCCCTAACGGTAAATTTGTAGAGACTAATATCAACATATTAATGCTATTTAAGGGACTAATATCAAAATATTAAGATTTGAGAGACTACTATCAAAATAATTATGATTTATGAGATTAATATCTAAAGAAACCATTTTCAGTAACCAAATAGCCCCTAAGCTTGAAACCTAGCCCCTAAGACTCTAGTCATACGACTGTAAGCCGATGATGCGCGTTCCACCTCTCTCACCTCCTCCCTCATAAACCTCGATCAAGTTATAGTCAGAATCCTCGGTTGTCGACCCCTCATCCAATATGGCACCGGCTATCTCGTCCTTTGCGGACTGCTACTCCTCCCATGATCTCTAGTAGCATTGTAGGTTTGTTTCACATCTCTCATTGGTCTACAATTTAAGGTTACAAAAAACTTATCCAATAAGTTGACAAAATCTTTCATCTACTGTTAGTGAATAGTGAATAGAAATAAGTATAATCAAGTTTGAGGTTTGGTTCAACGAGGACAAAATGACAGAAAACCAATTGAGTTAGTTGTTTGGTCATGTACACAATATACTAGTTAGGAGAAGCAATAGGATTATAGTTTAATAGGAGCAAAGAGTAACAAACCCATGTACTTGTTTAATGGAATTTTATTCTTTAAATATGGAGTTTAGAATTCTTCACTTGAGATTTTGCTATTTTGGTAACTACTTTTTAAAATGCCTAGAGTTTTGGATTGGGTCTACTGTGGGAACCGAATCAAGTCAAACCAGCTGCTGATGTTTATACTTATGGTTATTTAAAATCTTCTAATTTGAACCCAAAATCAAATTTCTTCCTCTAAATTTCAAATTTGAATATTCTTTGAATATCAACATTCCTTTATTTGATTAACGTTCTATAGTTTATAATATTAAACTATGTAATTAGCAAAATACTTTAACTTGGTTAGGGTCCAAGGGATACTATATTTTTACAAAAGAATCTGATTTTTACATAACATCGAAGTTCATACTGGAAATCATTTCTTTATAATATGGATAAATTTGTAATTTCAAATTTTTGTTAAAAAATTGATTTCAAAAATAATATAGAACCTAATTTTTAAAAAAAATGTAAAGGAAGGCTAAAATGAACGTGTGTAATAACACAAGTCATAAGGGATTAAGTTCTAAACAAATGCTGATAAACAAACAAATAAAGGGCAGTCTAGGAGGCTCCCACTATTGTAGGGTCTGGGGAGGGCAGATGTATGCAAACCTTGCCTCCACATGTGGAGAAGTTGTTTCCAAGACAAACCGAACTTCCAGATCACAAGGCAACAACCATACCGTTGTGGCAATGCTCGCCCTCTTGATAAGCAAACTATTGAATTATGTAAATGCACATATTTTATCCAATTAGTAAAAATTGTTTGAGTTCCCTTAAATAAATTTTCAAATCAAATTTGAATGAATAACTACACGAATAATGAAGAGGTTTTTTAATTGAATGGAAGAAATAGAGAAAAATAGTTTATAAGTCTGATCATTACGCAGGGGGAATCTATCCCCTCACCCCCTAATTAGGACAATGCTACAATGAGCCTAAGCCCATGCCAGCTAGGCCACTATGTGTTCGTTTCATTTGAATTTGTAATTTGGTCTAGTCCACAGACAAATCAAATGTGTGAATGCACATATTTGATTTGTTTTATATCCAAATAGTAGCAATTATTTGATTTATCTTAAATATTATTTTAAATTGAATTTGAAAACTATACAAATATCAAGAAGCCTAGTCACACAGTACGAGGTGCATAGTGGGTCGTGGTACAAATTCGGGTTCCCCATTCGCCACTTAGAAAATTCATATTCGAGTTGTAGCTTTCTTCGGTACGCATGTTCCAATCGAGCATCATCTATTGACATATCATTTGAACTTTACCGCAATGGTGCTGAGCGTCGAAACTGCAGCTTGGGAACAGTGGATTGAAAGAGACATGCTTGTTTGGATTCTGAACATATTTTCCTTATATGTAATATAGTAACCTATGAGAAAATCATGGAGAAAGAATTCAGATATTTGTTGTGAATTGTTAGAATAAGTTATCGGTTTTCTGGTTAGACCCATGTGGGTATTGAACCCGTATCCAATATACATTTTTTGCTTAAGCATCTACCTGTAGAAATTTTCATCATTTCCCACTTTTTAAAGAAGTCTGCCCCCACTCACCTTCTGCCTTCATTACAATATCTAACCAAGAATTACTCTTTTCCTGTGGAACCTGCTGCATCAGGAGACCGTCAATTATCTGCATCTCAAAGGAACTTCAGCAAAAAGTTAGTGGTATTATGAGGTTTGGAGACTGAAACACGTGACAACAGGATAAATCATATTTACTGGTTATTGTCACTACTGAAAGGAGGTATGTTTGCAAGACTAATGTGTTGGAACTTCCTATTGTGGTTATATGTTCTAGGTAAATCTTGCTCATTCTCAAAATACGGTGAAGAAATTATGTTTAAACCATTTTCAGTCTTATGATGTGAATGGGTTAGTTGCTATTTTCCACCAAGATGTAATCCTTGCAATGCTCTTCGAAGTTGCATTTGAAGTTATGGAGACAATGGTGGGGATATTCCCCTTTTTGAGGCATGAGTTGTCTGTGCAAAAACTTGGATGGGACAACTGTAAGGAAGGAATATGTTTGAACTGATTAGATGATGGTCAAAGTGATAAGTACTAGAAGAAAAAGGACAATGAAGAAGAAGATGTTCACATAATATTTGAGGCAACTGATGGTAAATAAACCATCCCGCTTCGAAACAAATAGTATTGTCTAAATTTTCATTCCAGGGATTAAAACACCTAATTTGTTGGTTATACAACAGCATGTGTCACACAGTCTTCATTGAAAATCCTACCATACTAATTGAAATATGATGATCCAGCATTGATTGATTGTTTATTGATGAATATGAATGATGACATGTTTGCATTCAGCTAGTGTTACCTACTGCATGATCACTTTTCAGGTAAGGGTTAAATTATAGGAGAACTATTGAAGTATTATTTGTCTGATACAATTTTTAAACTAAGTCCCAAGTCTTGAAAGAATTGGGATAGGATCTTCATTAAGATTGGTAAGTGCCAGTTAGCTTTGAAAGCATAAGTTAAATGTAAATTTATCATTGATGAAAAAACCCTTCTAGACTTGTAGTTTCTGATGCTTCATGATGCTCCAGTGGATGGAAAACTGGGACATTAGTTGGTGGCAGTTGTAGCTACTGGTTGGATTAATGCCTTCATCAAGTGAATCTTAACTCATGGAATCTATTATTTCAGATCATTTACTGGCATATCGCAACCATATTACAACCAGTCATGCAGCTGGGACTGGAAAGAGCCATAAGACTAGCAGATACACCAGTTAAGCTTGTGCATTCCTGATTTGCATTCTAAGCACAAGATTATCTCTCAAATTCAAGCAGTTTCTGTAATCTTGTGGTGTACTGATCTATGTAACAAAGGTAACGATCAGTACTTTTAATACGGTAGTGACTTCTCCACATTTGAGAGATGCTCCACATCTTTTATTCTTTTATTTTAATTCCCCCCTAGTAGACAAATTATCTTAATGCAAATAAAGGCAATTCCTGCCTTTACCAATTAACATGTGAAAGGTTCAAAGAATTTGAAGCAGATGACAAAATAAGCTCATTGGAAAAGGATTATGCTTTAGTAATAATAAGATTATGCATTGATACAGCGGGATGAGCGTCACCATTAGTTCATCTAGGCAGTTCATTTTACATCAAACCCATTATTTTCGTCATCTAGTGTCATTGCTCCTGGCTGGCAATGACTCTTCTCAGCTTGCTTTGTCTGTTACAGTAGTTGAGCCACCAAAACTCCCATCCCTTAGAACTGATGAATGGCGCTTCAACATCAAGGAACAACATTTTGGCAGCACTCTCCTATTGTGTGCAGCAAGTTCGTAGCTATGACTACCACCATTACCTCTGCCTCCTCCACCTCCCACCATCCATTCGAAGTGCTGCATTTGCCCTTCGGTCTTTTAATGTTGAAACTTCCAGGGCCATGGATGTTGCATCTGATCCTAAGATTGGCCTCATGCGCTTACTCTGGTGGCAGGATGCAATCGATAAGATCTTTGCCAACAAGCTAATAGAGCACCCCACAGCAATGGCCCTCTCTTCTGTTATTGCAAAACACAAGATCAGCAAAAGCTGGCTTAAAAGATCTGTTGAGGCTCGCATAAATGATGCAAGACGAGAAGAGACTTCCATCCTTGGCACAATTGGGGATCTAGAGAGGTACTCAGAAGACACACTGTCTACTATTCTTTACATGACTCTTCAGGCTGGAGGGATTCACTCTGCTGCAGCAGATCACGCTGCTTCTCATATCGGGAAGGCAACTGGGCTCTTGTTGCTGCTAAAATCTCTTCCTTATCATCTTAACCGAGCTGGGAGAATTACATATATTCCGGCAGAAGTTGCATCGAAGCATGGATTGTTGGTTGTTCGTGGTGACGGTAGCTCAGAGATCAAGATGGAATCTGATGAGGGGCTGTCAGAAGTGGTGTTTGAGGTGGCATCTGTGGCCAATGCTCATTTGGAGAAAGCTCGGCGATTATATCCAACTGTTCCTTCCGAGGCTGTTCCTGCACTGCTTCCTGCAGTGCCAGCACAAGTTCTCTTGGATTCTCTTCGAAGGTATGATTTCAATGTGTTTGATTCAAGGTTGGCTAGAGGTATTCTTGGCATCTCTCCTTTGTGGTTTCAGATGAAGCTGCAATGGCACGCATGGAGAAATAAATATTGACTTCATCCTCATGTTGTTGTGTAGTTTCTCCACTATGTATCTGGATTTACTTCTCACCAGAATCAAGTTATCTGATGGTGTTGCGTAGGAAGATATATTTTGTCAAAGCTAATTATATCGTTTAAATTTATTAGTTTGGCAACTATGAGGAAGGGTGCAAAGGATTGTAAACTATTGTCACATAATTAATTAAATTGTGTCATATTGAAGAATTATCCTAGAGAATTGCTGAGGAACACGATGATCTCTTTAATAAAGGTCCCTTTTTGGTGTGTATTTGTTAGCATCTCAATGGTGGATGAAGGAAGGTATTCTATGTATGTAATGTAATCTAGTCGATCAAAACTAACATTTGGCGATGCGGGATGAAGCAGTTGTATTAAAATTTGGCGACTTTCAGGAATGGTGAGAGCTCTGCTGTTTGAATATTGTTTTCTGTACACTCCCCCCCCACCCCCACCCCCCCCACCCACCCATTTGAGTAAATCTGAGTTGGCTTTGGAGATCTTTCTCATGCCCTAAACTCTAAGCTATAGATAAAGGTGTCAGATGCTCATTTGAAAAAGATTGAAAATATTATGATGAGTTTACACTCAGTGAGCAGATAACTTTATCATTAGCAGATCAAACAAGTTTAGAAAATTATCACTAACTTTAACTAAGCAACTATCAAGAATGATTTAACAAGCATATGCAATATTGTACAGAAGAAGTTTTCATGTATTGGATGAGACAGTAAGGAAAGCAAATTTAAGGAAAATAATATAAATTAAATACTTTTTAAACTGTAAATATCAACCTAAATTCACATTGACAAAACTTTCTACGTTGTCACACTAACATTATGAAAATTATAGCCCAATAGCATGGGAATGCGCATCAAATCATTATAGATTAACTCGGGGGATAGAATGTACCACGCTACTATAGGATGCCTGAAGGCCACTTTACTTTTGCCAAAAAGGCCATTTTAATATTGATGAGTACATTCGAAACCATATGGTAAGTTTAAACGTATCACTTCACTCCATAGTGGATTTATGAGAAGTTTAAACATTTATAACAAATTCTTTTTACTCAAAATATCACTTGTAATTTTCACTTTTATGAAAAGCAATATAAACGCTTCGACACTTTTGCAAACTTTTATCGTATCAATTTCACTCTTATAGCCTGCAAATAAGCTAAGTGTTAATCTTCCTTGAGAGGCCGACACATGTCTCATCTCACGCCTTATCAAACATATTCAGAGACGAGCGACTCGAGCTGCCCCTGTGGCCAACCCAATAGGCCAACAATTTGCGTAGTCGACTGAAAAAACGGTACTTGTCAACCTACCCACCATATCAACTCTACATGCACCCGCACTCGACCTACTATTCCAACCGACAACTCGCATAGCAGACTTAAAGGCGGTGTTTGCTAGCCCTCAGCCACACGACTATAGAGGCGGTATTTTTCTTGAACCCCAACTGCCCTCTCCTTAAATGTATTGTCAGAGTCACCATTGCTTTGGCCTCCATAGTCTTTATGACTCATCAGACTTAGTCAGCACTAAGTACCTACGGTCGTCCTTGCATTAAACGTCTGATGACTCGCTCTCTCCAACAACGGACACCTGTAAGATATCTGCTGACTTATCTACCTTAATTTTAAGACTCGGTCAATGTTACATATATGCCCTACCGATCTACTATAAAAGGAAGTTGCACTGTATGAGGTTAATTCTTCTGTTTTTAGCAACTTTGAATGACTCTCCACTACTTATCTTTTCCCATTCAAGCTCAAATTTCAGATTTGATCGTCATAGGAATAATCGGAGAACCAAAATCCGTCCTCTCATGAGTTCTTCATGTGTAGGGAAGAATAGCGGGCTCCAGAACCAGTCATCTGAAGGAGCTTGAGGACTCTAACACTCCCATAATCCATAAATAAATTCCCTGTTCATTAACTGATATCAACATTCATGGAAATAGAGTATTCATGAATCTATACTAATTAAATTTATATTTGTCAATTGTTCAATTTTCCAATAGATGTCATATGAACAGTAACTTTAAAATATATTTTCAACCGTTTGCATATTAGATAATATTTAACTTGTTAATGATAAATAACTACTCATTATTAAATTCTTTATTAGTTTTTCTATGATTGAAATATTAATATTATGTCTGATCTAACTGTTTATCTTTACTAAAATAAGACAACTGTATATGATAGACTACTTTTATACCAAAATATTTTAAAAAAATAACTAATGATAAGAAATCTACTTACTTTTAGAAATCGTCAATATTTTTTAGAGAACTATACTCAAATCTACTCCTCGATCAAACCTATATGCATATAATATGTATAAATAATAAAAATTCTAAGTATAAACTATTTTGAGTATGAAAAATAGTGCTCTCGTTTCTGGGGTATTCTCTGAAATTTTATTTCTATCGTTTGTTCTTAAACACAATTTGGAGTTAATTGTAAATTTTTCTATCCTAAAGGGTTGGAAGATAATGTTTCCAGAAACTAATTATCTGTATGCGATTTAATTTGGACTAGAAATTAAGTTCCAGAATGTTTGGCGTTAAGCGGAAATTTCCCATTTCTCTCCCGACTTCATCTTCATTCTGGGTTTGTTCTTTTCTACGGACGATCAAACCCAAAAGTTGGATTGGTTTGTGGGCAAAGTGACAACTTCCGGCGATACCCACGAACAAGATTGGCCGGAGATTATCAAACGTCAACGGAGATGCCGACGGTGGCCGGGAAGAGGTATTCTATGTATTTTCCCATGAATCTAAAATAAACAAACCAACCTTGAGAAGCTTGTTGCCAGCAATTCATTGACCTTTTTTTTTAATTATTGTGATGCAAAATTTGGGATTTGGGTACAGATTATAGGGTTTAAATTGTCTTTTGAGTTCATAACCGATTGGGATTTAATGTAAATAAAACCCCCAATAACTCAATCGGACATTATTCCTTCAGTTACCAAAACTTTTGATTTTGTGTGCGTTTCTCAATTGAGAAAAAGACGGTTCTATACACCAATGAATGAAATTATTTTGTTGTCAACTCATGGCTTATCAAACGATATTGTTCTATATATTTTTAATTATTGTGATGCAAAATTTGAGATTTGGGTACAGATTATTGTTCTTCTCTGAACTATTTCCTGGCTATTAATTGGTTAGTGTGCTTCTCTAGTTTATTTCGATTGTTGGTGTTTATGTGGGTTTTGGAGGTGATTTTATCTCTCTAGTTGCTCTGCTCTGGAACTGTTTGATGAGTTTCAAGTTTGCGTCACAAGAAAAGGCTATTCCGGAAGTTAGTCGTAGGCCTTCATTTTCTTAATCAGACCTGTTTCAGGGCGTTTCTAGTTTAAAGCATTAGATTTGGTTTAAATAAATGTATAAAGAAAAAGTAATCAGAAAGTTCTTTTTAACACAATCAGTGGCAGCGCCTAGGCGGTTTTCCTTTTTTTTTATGCGTTAGTTACAACAGTCGATAATAAACGCCAATGAAAACGCTAGGCGCCTAGATGCCTAGGTAGATTTCTTTCTTTGTTTAAATGGTGGTGGAAGAGGTTTTCTGAAAGCCAAAGGATGTGGAGGAGGTGTTCATAGTAAGTAGAGGAGGCCAAAGGAGTTCGGAGGAGGTTAGAGGACGTGGAGGCTGTAGCGGAGGGAATCACGATCAAGACCAAAGGAGTGCAGTCCGTGTAAGAGGCCCATGCTTCCCTAGGCGCTTCCTAGACCTTGATGGGCGGCATGGGCCTTGGCAGCTTTTTAAAGCATTGGCTAACATATTTAGCATGTTCAAAATTTACCCTGTTTTGTGTTCTATACGTGAGAAAAATGCTTTTGATCTATTCTATATTTCATTAATAAGTCTGGTAAAATTATTTTCTAGGAGGCACGGTTAGCTATTGACCAGGTTGTATACAGAGAGCAAGTGCAGCTGCTCCCGAAGTCATCCACTATCTTCTCTGTGTAGACAAAGCTAATAACGAGATACAAACTTAAGTGGGAAAAAAGTCTGC
The DNA here is from genome assembly GCA_022839385.1 of Asparagus kiusianus. Lineage (NCBI taxonomy): Eukaryota > Viridiplantae > Streptophyta > Magnoliopsida > Asparagales > Asparagaceae > Asparagus > Asparagus kiusianus. Next base: position 93,951 of record BQKN01000199.1, read on the forward strand.
GAGTGTCACATATATTTTAGTCTATGCTTAGTTTCTGTTCCTCTGGGAAGAAAAGAGAAATTTCTTATCAGTCAAGTTGTAGATAGTGGAAGTGAATTAGAAGACTTATTCAGCTTGGAGCCCAAACAGTTCACATAATGGTGTTAATATAGGCTGGCTGTCGTTCCTGAAATCATCGCTTGATCTCGAGGTCGTACAATTGCTGAAATGTTCACTATTCACTTGCAACCATACTAAGAGTGTTCTTTGTTACTCTAATTTGAAGAGAAAGGATGAAGTACTCTATAAGTGAATCCCTCCATTTTCAACGTACACGAAAAATTGCAAGCAGACTCTTTATGGGCTACTACACACCTGGAACAAGATGGGCTAAACAGATGGGCTAAACATCCAGCTTGCCCGAGAAATAAAAAAAGGGTCGCTTATTGGTTATGGATGTGTGAAGGAAACACAGTAGCATTTTAGCACACCAATCCAAATCTGAATTGTTTCCGGTATGATAACATAATGTTAAACCATCTAACTCGAGCTGAAGCAGCTTCTTGTTAAAATCACAATCCGCGTAGATTATTCTTGCCCTTATTTCCTTGTAACAGCCAATGTTACATTAAACGCTGGGCACTTCTAGGCGTTGGACTTGGCGCCCAGCGCTTAGTCGCCTAGGCGGACGCCTAAGCAGTTTTTGGGCGTTTTTTTTCTTTCTTCATTTAAGTGGTGGTCGATGAGGTTTTGCTGAAGGTCGGAGGAGATAGTGGAGATGTTCATATTTAGAGGTTAATGGAGTTTGGAGGACGTGTAGGCTACGACACATAAAATCACAATCAATGCTTACAGGGTGCAATCCACGTAAGCAGACAATGCTCCCCTAAACGCTTGTAATATCTAGGTGGGCAGCCTAAATACCGCCTAGACGCTAGGCGCTAGTTAGACGGTCTAGGTACCGCCTAGGCCTAGGCGTACGCCTAAGCGGACTAGGCGGAAGTTTTTTAAAACAGTGGTAACAGCATCAGCTAGGTTCTGTCCTGCAAGTTTCCTTGGTTTTTTTCCATGTCAGACGAGCTTTCTATGCCTTTGAAGACACATTATCAATGTAGGTGTTAACAGAATCAAATAGAGTTAAGCAGCACTGTGACTTATTTTTTAAATTTACTATTGTTATATATGCTCTCTTCAACAAAGCATACTCACAATGCGAATATCTTACACCACAGATGGGTCCTGTATTGTCTGAATGAGCCCGAACTTGCAAGTGCCAATGTTTAACTAGGATGTACTTCGATTCCTGTAGAATTCCTTTGCTTTCTGACATTCTCTTGGCATTTAGTCTTCATCTGATAATTAATTAGATGAAGTTTTGACGTGAACTGAGCTCTTGCATGAATAGAGATGCAGGTTACTTCGACACAACCAAACTTGAGGAAAGAGCAGTGTATTAAATATCATCCGATATGTCGCTATATCAGCCGATATATCAGTTTTGATACCCTTCCAAAATGATATTTATGAGAAACATTTGTTTTTTGATTTTTATTACTTTTTTTTGATATATCGGATATATCGGCCGATATTTTATTAAGGAAATATCGGCCGATATTGGTTAATATCCAAATGAAAAGGGTTATTGAGTTTGGTTTTGATTTTGGTTCCCACCAGACTCGAAATCTTAATAAATTCCCAAACCCAAATACCCTAAATCTCTAGTCAATCTCATAGTTATCCTCCCTCTTTGTTTGACACTCCAGCTCAAAAACGCTAGGTGACCTTAGGTACAAATCTCTCTCCTCTTTCTCCACTCTCTCTTCTCCAGTTCTCCTCTCTCTCTCAGCTCTCTCTATATCTCTCAGCTCCTCCTCAGACCCCTCTGTCTCTCTTCCTCTCTCCTCTCTCTCTCCCCTTCTTTCTCCCTTCTCTCTATCTTCCTCTCTCTCTCTCTCCCCTTTGTTCATGTCTTCTCCCTCTCTTTGGCTGCTACCTGTATCTAATGTCTCTAAATGTCATATGTTAATATTCATGATGCAATTTCTTTTGTTTAGAATACATTAAAAATATATTTTGATTACATATTACAATGTTATGTTACATATGAACATCATCCAATATGATACATTGATCTTTTTTATATATCCTCGTTACATCCCCAATTTCTACAATCCGATATAGATTTTGACCATCTGATATTTCCGATATTTTTGATATTTAGTACATTGGGAAAGAGCAAAATATTTTAATAGAAAGAAGTCTTGTTTGTTGCGCAATTCCATACTCTAGTGTCATTCATCTCATAAACTGTTTCTCATCAATGTTTGTAAACTTCAAATAGCAAATGTTTCCAACTCTCCTGTAAAAATTTAGAACATGGTTTCCATATCTAAACATTGTCCTTATGGTAGTGTTGAGATCTTACAGTAGCAGTAGGCTGGCTTAGCATGGGATAATAGCGCAAGAATCCATGTTCCCGTTCTGTAACCCAGCCCATTGACCATTGTCAAGGTTAACTTTTGTACTAACAAGTAATTTATTTTCCAGTCCTACTATACACTTCCACAAACCGAAACATATACCTGTTTTTATGTCTGCTTCCCAAAAACTTTGTTTCTATACTTGTCAAGTATAATTTTCTTCCAAATCAAATCTTTATCTGAAAAAAAAGCTTTAGATCCATTTGCCTATCAGGCTATTTACTTCTGCGAGAGATATCACTCCTAAACCGCAGCTTTGTTCTTTCAACAAAAAACTCTCCAGTTCTCTAAGCAAGCAAAACCGTTACAATCTCCACTGCTTTCCTAGAAGAAATTCTTCTTTTGAATGTTGATCCTCTCTCACCGATGTAGGCATTCTATTAAAAGACATCATATATAACAAGATGGTTGATAGGTGTCAACTGACTAATACAAGTCTACTGTCTACCTTGAAAGGAGGGCTTTTCCACTTTTAGCAAAGATCTTGTGAAGGTTTTTCATTAAAGTACACTCCGATTTATCCAACTTCCCAGGTTGAAGAGGAATCCCCAAACCCCAAATATCTTGCATAGAATGTACCTTCCTGACAATTCGGAAAGTATAGGAGAGCACTTTGTCAATCCTTACCTTGTTTTGAAAAGTATAGGAGAGCACTTTGTCAATCCTTACCTTGCTTCTGTGTTTGTTTCTTGTTTATATTGTTTTAATTATTCCCCTTCATTCTACTTGTAGCCAATCCTTCATTATATGTATAAAACTGTGTTTATGCCCTTGTTGTGTGAAAAAAGGACTTTACCTGCATACTCCATGCTATTCGTGCTGAAGTTTTTGTTTTGTTTTGTTTTTTTATCATTAGTTACTAACTGAAACAGAAATTGTCTCAAGTTTTGTCGAAGCAGGTGAAAGGTCTTGTTACTCCCCATGGTGGCCATCATAGGTAGGTATCATATTGCCGTCATTGTGGATTGTGCTTAACTTGTCAAAATCACACACTATGGTCATAATGCACTATCGCTTGTTGCTTACTTAGATCTGGATGCAACTAATGTTCAACTAAAACCCTTAAATGCAATTGGGTATTCCTAACTTTACAATTTTACTTGATTATGAGGTGAGTTTACGAATCAGATACTGCCTTTTATCTCTAAACAATGCTATTTGTTGTTTTCTTACTAACGTAAGAAGCTGAGTCGAGCTTCACTGACTACTTTAAAATCTTAGTCACTCTTTGCTTCTTGGTGGCAACTAAACCATGTACTTATCCGTTGTGTAATTCTGAGTCGATTTTTGTTTGTTGATCTTAATTTCTCTGATGGGTGCATTTTCACTATGCTGCCAGAGGGGCTTACAGAAGGTCTTGGAGCTCTGTGTGTGGTTGCAGGTTATTTTAATATTCATGGAATGAGAATTTAACTAGGCTTTGGAAGGGGTAACTTTTAGGCGTCTCAGCTACAAAAACCGATAACCACATGTTTTCAATCAAATTGATAGGCTAGCTCCAGTCTCTTTTGTATTGAGAACTTCAAAATATTTCAAGAAGAGGATCAAAATGTTTATATTAGTTCGATATGGAGAATAAATTGTATGAAGCATGCATATCTTTGGACTCGAATAACCGTACCGAACCCTTTTTCAGACAAATACATTTTCTGACTAATGTGGATGTCAGGCTTCTGTAATTTACACTAGTTGTCCTTTTGATTTTATAAGAAGATTTTTTGCTGTACTTGTTTGAAGATACCATACCTCCCACTTTTTCTTCTACTTCAAGATTACAAAGTGCAGGCTGTTTTCAACTAGGTGCAAAGGTTGAAGTGTGTCATCCAATGATTTCCAACTCTGCTACAATTGGGTGCTTTAGATTCTCTAATTCATTGAAAGATGCAACCAGGTTCATCTAGTATTATGAAAATCCCAACATGAGTGACCTTAACTTAAAGTTTCCTTGTGAATAATTGACCTTGGTATGACCATTAGCTCCTCTGAGAAGCCGTAACCTTGGCCGCCTGCATTGGGTCATTCATTGCTTATGTAAGCTAATTAAGTATCCAATAGTTTGAGGATAGAAACATATATAAAATCTATGCATCATTATACATGTAAGGCATGACAATGATCCTAAGTTTAGAAATAAGCTGAGGTTGGCGTTGAGTGTATGTTTTAGGCCATGTAAGTGTACTCAACGGGAATGCTTAAGACTTTGAGGAATTAGAGATCACTCAAAGCTCTCTGGATTGGTCCGTGAGCCTCGAGAGATTAGTGAGTGGAGCAGCACTATGTATTAAAGAGAGAGAGAGAGAGAGAGAGAGAGAGAGAAGAATGAAGGATAGGGAGCGCGCTGGGGAGTATCATGCACTCCTCTAAGTGTGATCTTTGTCTTGAAGACAATGGTGCTCATATCTCTCTGCGTTATCTCGATTTTGGTCCATTCAAGTTATATGTGCTCATATCTCTCTGCGTTATTTCTATTTTTGTCCATTCAAGTTATATATAGCATGATCTTTAAGGTTTAGATCATCATGAGAAAAGAAAAAGCGTAGAGGTCTAAAAGTAATCAGAAAAACCCTAAGAAGGGAATGATGGGGTATGAGGTGGCGGCTCATTTTGCTAAATGAGCTACCAAGAGATAAAGTGGTGAGATCTATACTTTTTGATATAACTAGCAAGGTGGGCTTCACCACGTGACTGTTTCTTGATAGTTCATTTAGCAAAATGAGCCGCCACCTCATACCCATTATTTCGCCCTAAAAGTTAGGCGAAAAACATTCATAAGAAATGGGAGGGGAAATACTCTTAAGAAAAGTATTATTACTTCAACACAAAGCGGGTACTAGTCTCTGTTTACCCTGCACTGGAATATTTGTCTAATAAACCTGCACTCAAGCAGCTTGTTAAAGGGAGAGCGAAGACCATCAACACAATGGAGGAAATGTGGTGCTATCAGGTTTTGTAAATCATGATGTATTGTGCTTAGGGGTGCTAAACCGTATCCGTATCCGATGAAATATCTGTAACCGTATCCGTTAGGATACAAATATGGTTACTCAAATCTATAACCGATAGGATATGATTATGAATATGGTTTTGTAGTGAAATATCGGTATCCGTATCTGAAATATCCGAATACATATTAGTCATACTCTTACGATAGTTTCGATTCTTAGATTATGGATTTGTGGTTAATTTTGATGATCAAGATATCTAATCTTAACTTTTTAGTTATAATGGACATATTAACGAACTCTTTCGTATCACATGAACTATGTTTTTCTCAATACTATCTAGTTTTCTCATATCTGTTTTGTATCCGCATGCATATCCGCTTATATATCCGCATGTATATCCATAACCGTATCCGATTTTAGTGAATATGGTTATAAATTTTTCTTACCGAGGTATATCCGTATTCGTATCCGAGATGGGTAAGCAGATATGAATTTGGTAAGCATCATATCCGAGCCGTATCTGGATCGAATGCACCCCTAATTGTGCTTGATACTAGTATAAAACTTTATTTCTATTTTCATTGGATACGAAAAACGAACTTCCAGCTATCTGAGAAAAGTCTAGAAAAATTAAGGGTAAGTAGCGTCTCCACTTTTAACCAATTTTGGTCCAAATTAACCTGTTAGTTCTGGATCGAGGAAAATGGATTAAAATAGAAAACAGTTTGTAGGAGGCAAAATGAAAACCAGTTTAAGGCCAAAAATTGGACTAAGAAAACTAGCTAGTTTCAGTTTTGTCCATTTTGTTTTTTTGGCCAAAATAAGGTCAGAAATTAAACAGTTAATTTTTTTCCCACTACACCAGCGTTAAGTGAAGTTGCCAAACATACCCTAAGAGAGTAGCAGGATGTAACCTACTCCACCGTGGGAAATCTCAAACCAAAAACATCCTTCATGCAGATAAACACCAACGAACACATACTTACCGATCATAATATATATCTATAATATATGGATAACACCTGCCTAGAAGATAAACGTGTCTGACCAAAGAACCTGTGTGTGTTAAAAAATTCAACCAATCCATAAATCATCAAATATATATTTGTGGTTTCCACTTCACTAGTCTATTACCATACAACACAAAGCGTCACCGAGACACTGTATATATACGAATGCAAACAGCTATATATCCATATCCTGAAGTCAACCAAGTGGGAGAAGAGATATGAAGTGCTTAAACCCAAAGCTGTGCTTTTGCATCATCTTGATCATCTCCTCTTCCTTTCTGTGCTCAGAAACTCGTCTCTTGCATGTTGGAGAGTGCGAACTTGGAACAGAAAGCAAGAGGATGGATGCCGCATCGCGACAAGAGCAGTCAACGAAGAGTTTGTATGAATCTTCTGCGCGGCTAAGCCCAGGAGGACCAGACCCTCAACACCATTGATCTAGTTCCATCTTATATTTGAAATCAAGAGAGATGAGAAATGCTTATCTTCTTTCTTCTTGTTTTTAAATTTGAATTTTCAATTGTCATGGTGGGAGCAAGGGTGATATCAAACACGATGATCAAACTCATGTTCAAGTGGGTGCGCGCATGTATATGTATCTTGTATGCATGCTCCAAGTGTCAGTTTATGTACGGAATAATCAAGTTGAGTTTCTTCAGATCTCTCTCGATCTCTCTCTCTCTCTCCCCTTCTTCTTCTTCTTCTTCTTCTTCTTCTTCTCTCTCTCTCTCTCTCTCTCAGCAGGCACACGGCTTGTTATTGTTGAGATACCACCAGAATTTTTTGTCCTCTGTTGAGATAACCAAGATTATATCATAATTCATTTAAGTAGAATTTTTAAGTCCAAGATTCATATGATCTCACTAAATAGAAAAATATTTCTAAAAGCAATGACATATTGTTAACGCAAGCTGGTGCAAAAAGCTCTTGCTATATATGGGATTCGAAAAAGGACTAAACCCATTGGGTTTACTGTAAGTAGCTTTATCTTGTATTGATCTGAATAAAAGGAGATGGTGAAAAGACTCTTAAAAGCAAGAGAGTATTTTTGTACAGTATCTTGTACTATATTACGCTGTCTTTGTACTATATTAGTGTATATCAAAACGTAATTAGTTTGTAGTTTAATTTGCATTACAGTTGCTTCTCATTCATCTCATAGGTTCGACATGCGTAGGTGCATGCTATGACTTGTCCGTCACCAATTTGTGAATCATGCATCCCCTAATTGCTTCTAACAACTTTTAGTGTATCCATGACTAGCTAAGCAATCTCTGGATAGCAAATCCGATCAAACTTTTAGTTTTCTTTGCATTACATTAATACTACAATTTGCAATAGCTGATGATCATGCTAGTAAAGAAAACGACGCCTAATTAACTATTTGGAGCAAATCTTAGAAACAATTGAAAAAGGAAACCAAGATTCCTGCAATGCCAAAAGCTCGATGGACAGGATGGTAGCCTTTCAAACAGCAGTGCGAGAAAAGGAAATTAAAGAGGTATAATTGGTTATTAAATGTTTTTACTTTGCACTATAATCCGTAGCAGTGAATTAACGATAATAGAATATGAAAATCCTAATTCAATAAGTGAGATAATATGGGCTTATATAGGCCCTACAAACATATCTTACAAATAAGCCCTTTAACTATACTTAATATGTCCACACTCCTCCTCAAGATGGGCGAAAGATATCTACTAAGCCCATCTTGTCACATCCTCTAATCATATCTAATGAGCTAAGTCCCTTAGTCAGACAATCTGCTGCCTGGTCCTTAGTTGAAACATGACTTAGCTTCAGTAGTCCACTATCCAACTTCTCTTTATCTTGTCACATCCTCTAATCATATCTAATGAACTAAGTCCCTTAGTCAGACAATCTGCTGCCTGGTCCTTAGTTAAAACATGACTTAGCTTCAGTAGTCCACTATCCAACTTCTCTTTAATAAAGAATCTATCGATCTCGATGTGTTTGGTTCTATCATGCTGCACTGGGTTGTTGGCGATACTGATAGCTGACTTGTTATCACACCACAACTTCATCTTAGCTCCTTGATCCAGCTTCAGCTCCACCAGCATACTCTTCAACCATAGCAACTCAGCAACTCCTAAGGCCATAGCTCTATACTCTGCCTCATCTGTCGATCTCGCCACCACTGACTGCTTCTTACTCTTCCACGAGACTAAGTTGCCTCCTATAAAGATGCAGTATCCTGAGGTGGACCTCCTGTCATCAGCACAACTAGCCCAATCAGAATCGCAGTAACCCTCAATACTCACATGTCCATTCTTTCTGAATATCAGCCATTTTCCGGGGGCACTCTTCAAATATCTCAGAATCTGGTATACAACGTCCATATGACCCTTCCTCGGATCATGCATGTAGCGGCTCACCACGCTCACTGCAAAAAAAATATCGGGACGTGTGTGACTCAGATAGATCAACCTGCCCACCAGCCTTTGGTATTTGTCATGATCAACTGGTTCTCCAACTTCAGCACCTAGCTTGAACTTCTGATCGATCGGTGTAGTTGCAGGTTTACACCCTAACATCCTTGTCTCTTTGAGAAGATCCAGTGCGTACTTTCTCTGGGATAGGATAATCCCCTCCGCTCCTCGAGCTATCTCTATTCCAAGAAAGTATTGAAGCAAGCCAAGATCTTTCACCTCGAATTCCTTACCCAGTCTCACTTTGAGTTGGGCAATCTCCTTCTCATCATCCCCTGTAATAATCATATCATCCACATATACCGCAAGCATGGTGATGTGACCTTCATTTCGTCGAAAGAACACGGTATGATAGGCGTTAATCTGCTGGTACCCCATAACTAGCATAGCTCTCCTGAATCTGTCGAACCAAGCGCGGGGAGACTGCTTCAATCCATAGAGAGACTTCTTTAATCTGCAGACCTTGCCCACTGTCTGATCTGTGTCGAATCCTGGCGGAATTTCCATGTATACCTCTTCCACCAGATCTCCATGAAGAAATACATTCTTCACATCTAATTGGTGTAGCTTCCATCCATCATTTACTGCCAGAGAGATCAAGGTCCGAACAGTACCCATCTTCGCCACCGGTGCAAAAGTCTCATCATAGTCGATCCCATATGTCTGACTATATCCTTTTGCCACCAGACGAGCTTTGTAACGCTCAACCTGTCCGTCTGGATTCTGCTTCACAGTGAAGACCCACTTGCATCCAACTGCTCTCTTCCCTTTTGGTAGTTTTACTAACTCCCAAGTACGGTTCTTCTCAAGGGCCCCTAGCTCTTCGTGCATCGCCGTTTTCCACTTTGGGTCTTTCTTAGCATCCTGCCAATTGTTAGGTACAGTAACAGAGTCCAATGATGAAATGAATACTCCATGTGCAGGATGAATGTTAGAATATGATACAAACTGGGCAAGATCCCATCCATATCTATCGGAAGGATTTCCCGCATTACTACGAGTAGTCCTCCGTACTGATATTGGTGTGGGAGGAGTAGGAAAATGAATGTTATCTCCTTGGGATGAATCTGGTGGTGGTGTCGGTGTCTTAGGAGTCGGGGCAGGCGTTGGTAAGAGACTAGGCAGCACTAGTGGCACTGTAGGTACTGTTCCTGTAATTTACTTCATCTTCCTACTATAGGTTAGTAGCTCCCCCTGAACCGTGGGCCTAACACCTCTTGTCTCATTTTCTTTTTCTTCTTCATTCTCCTGCTCGTCCTCAACCAATTCTCCCTCCCAAGGAATCGATACAGAAATTGATTTCGAAATTGATTTCTCCACATTGTTTACCGATCTCTCATCATTCTCCTCCTCTCGCCTCATACTTCTAGTATTGGGCGAGTTACCAATGGATGAAGTTACATTCCGGGTGTAATATGGCTCGAGTTCTCGAAAGTGCACATCCATGCTCACAAACAACCTTTTTTTCACCGGGCTCTAGCAAACATATCCCTTTTGAGTAGCAGAATATCCCACAAAGATGCACTTCACAGCTCTAGGGGCAAGCTTCCCGACGGATGGCCTGTTGTCCTTCACAAAGCACACACAGGCAAACACTTTAAGTGAAAGAATCCCACCATTATCTCCCATCAACGTCTCACATGGAGACTTCCAATCCAGTACTCTCGAGGGCATTCTGTTGATCAGTGCTGCTACAGTCAATACTGCTTGCCCCCATAATGTTTCTGGGACATTCATAGAGATCATCATGCTTCTAGCAACCTCTAAAAGATGTCTGTTCTTTCTTTCCGCTACCCCATTCTGAGCTGGTGTGTATGGACAGGTTGTCTGGTGCTGTATTTCCTGAGCTGATAAATATTCTTCAAGCACTCTGTTGGTATACTCTGTCCCATTATCCGACCTCAATACCTTCACCACTGCTTTGTATTGAGTCTGAACATTCCTATGAAAGTTTTGGAAGCAACCAAACACTTCACTCTTATTTTTCATCAGGTATAACCAAGTAACACGAGAGAAACAATCAATAAAGGTAACAAAATACTTGTATCCATTCATAGAACTTGTGGAACAAGGCCCCCAAACATCTGAATGTACCAAGTCAAATGCATGAGAACTTCTATGACCAGAACTAACATAAGAGCTTCTAGTAAGCTTTCCAAACTCACATGCATCACACACAAGTTTCTGTTTATTTGCTTTCTCAAATAAAGATGGATACAATCTACTTAAAACACTAAAGGATGAGTGTCCCAGACGCTGGTGATAAAGCATTAACTCACTCTTAGCACTCATTTTAAATCCTACTCCTGATTTCTCCACGATTGATACTAACGCTGAATCCAGCCCTTCACGATCCAGATACCACAGTCCACTACGCCATGTGCCAGTTCCAAGTCTCCGCCCTGTCCCCTTCTCCTGGAAAATCACATTGGGAATATCAAAAGAAACAATACATTTTAGTTGGAGGATGATAGAACTAATGGACAAAAGATTGATCGGAAAGGAAGAAGCATGCAAAACATTGGACAAAGTTACAGAACCAGTACAATTGACTGTACCCTTACCAACCACCGGCTGAAATGTACCATCAGCTGTTTGAATACTATCAGGCGATGCTAGGTGAGTATATGATGAGAACTCACTAGCATTACCTGTCACATGTCGAGACGCACCGGAGTCGACTATCCATTCTGATGATCTGTCAGGAGACATAGAAGCAAGAGCATGTATGTCATTAGTACCTTTGGTCGGATGAGCATAAGTAGCAGTGTTGCCTCTGGCGAAGAACGAAGTGGATGCCTCCTTAGTCC
>BQKN01000199.1:144557-209139 GCA_022839385.1 Asparagus kiusianus
CTGACGGCGAACTCGATGGACGATCTTAATTTATATAGTATTTAGGCGGTGCGATTCCTTATAGCGTGTATGGTGGTATCATACAGATCATTAGCTCGATTGGCGATAATTCCGGTGCTAGACAGAGTAGTGCTCAGGTACCTTATTTTTTCTTATATTTATAAATTTATTTTTATCTAATATGTTATTAAACACCACATAATGATTATTCAATTAAACATTCAGAGTGGAGATATTGGAGGGAGCAGCACCCGTTCTCGTAATCAGGATAGAGATACCCCCGCCGACGACGATGGATGAGGTTTTTTTATTTTTAATACAATAAACAGTTTTATTTGTTATAACACTATATTTATTCATGTCGTGTATCCTATCTTAGTCATGTGCATTATTAGTATATATGTTGTTGGATGTATATTAGACGAAACTGGTTGGTGTATATTTTGAAGTGGATTTTTGGATTTGTACAATGTGTTGGATTTGGTTATATTTGGTTTTTGAATGGAATTGTTATGAATTTTGATTATAATTGGATGGTTGGATGTATTCATGTGTATAGTATTTTCTGGATGTATTCAAATATTAATATAATTGTATAGGAAAGTATAAATTATAATTAAATTTTTTTGCTGGAAAAAAAGCAATCTAGACGGAATTCCGTCTAGGTTGATTAAACCTAGACGGAATTCCGTCTAGGTTGTAATAATTAACCTAGACGGAATTCCGTCTGGTCTGCCAGACGAAATTCCGTCTGGTCTGCCAGATGAAATTCCGTCTGTTCTGACATATCAGACGAAAATCTGTCTGGCCAGTCAGACCAGACGGAATTCCGTCTGGTCTGTCAGACTAGACGAAAATTCTGTCTGGTATGACATACCAGACGGAATTCCGTCTGGTCTGACAGACCAGACGGAATTCTTACTTCCGTCTAGGTTGACTTCCGTCTAGGTTGATCAATCTAGAAGGAATTCCGTCTAGTTTGCTTCAATCTAGACGAAAACAAAATAAACGGACTAAACTAGACGGAATTCGGTCTAGTTGAACTAATCTAGACGGGATTTTAATCAACCTAGACGGAAATTTCCGTCTAGGTTGATCGTTTTTCTACTAGTGTGAAAGCAAAGGGTAACAAAAACGCCCCTGTTAAAAAATACTCACAAGCAAATATTTTTTTTTTTGAAATGATATTACGATTAAAGATGCTGAAACTTTGAGGTAACTTTAGACAAATTTAGACTTCAGGGTCAACTTTTTTTTTTGGTTCATAAAAAACCGAAAAATCCCTATGATATTAAATTGCATTCCGCCCAAGATAATATCAAAACCATAACATTTTTAATAGTAATCAAGGACTTTTAAAACAACCGACAAGATGAAGTGCGTCACCGTCATGAGCCTGTAAACCTATCCTCGACTCACCCTTTCCGTTTTCTGCATCAATTGTGACTCTGAAGCATATGGATTGCAGTTACCGTGTAGCAGTTGTGAGAGTTTCAAATGAATTGGCTTTTGCTGTGGGTCAAGATAGAGTCTGAAATGAATGTGGCGGCTCGATGATCAGTTGCAAGAAAACGACACTAACTTTTTGGCGGGATATACACGAGGAGTACGTGGTCTTTTCCGGAGGATAATATTAATTTTCCACCGTCCAACACTACGGACATCCAAACAAAAAGCATTCTGACTCGACGTGACGTGGTCAACTTTTGCCTCCACCACCACCACCTCCTACTCCTTCATATAAAGCCCCCGTTTATGCTTGCATTAATTTTGTCAATGTGATGGGATTAAAGATTCTTCTTTAGATAATTAATGTTTTTTATATTAGCAAACTTAGCTTTCCACGTGCATTTATAAATCCTGCGATATGATATTGATGGAGATGGTCACTAGGTTAATTTATGTAGATAGGGAGACCTAGGATGGTACAAAAGTAATAATTCTAAGTGAAAGATCTTGGACTGAACTTTTTGGTGGTTAATCTTTTCAGATGTATATCCTAACTTTGGTTGGGATTAGATTTAGGAAAACTTAAATCTTTTCAGATGTATATCCTAACTTTGGTTGGGATTAGATTTAGGAAAACTTAAATCTTTTTAGATGTATATCTTAACTTTGGTTGGGATTAGATTGAGGAAAAATTGTTTCTAGCCCCTAACTTTTGTCGTCCTTCTAGATGCAAAAGTTCATGAATTTTTTGAAACCCCTAAATTTAAACTACCTTCCTCTTCTAACTTTTCATAGTTTCTTTTTTCTCTCATACGTCTCATGAACTCATAAATTTATGATCTCTTTGTACCCTTAAACAGCCTCTCGCTGCCCCCCGCTCTGCCTCTGCCTTCTCTCTCTGCCCACTGGCTTCCTCCCTTTCCTTTGCCTTCCCCACCTTCAAGCACCCCTGCTCCAAGAGTGGATGATCATAGACCAATAGTAGGTGAAGGGAGGCAATACGCAATAACAAATGAAAAGTAGGCTCTGAGGGCATCACCAACAGCTTCTCTAAAATTTTCTCCAAAATGGGGAAGCAAAAGTCATATTCTCCAACTAATTTTTACACTAACTCCAACAGCTTCCCTATTTTGAAGAATCCATTTTTTCCTCCAAAAATTTGGAGAATGCTGCAGATTTGGGGAAGCTTCCCCATTTTTTCTCCTCCATCCCTATTTTGGGGAATGAGATGGGGAATCTGTTGGACTAAAAACCTAACTAAATTCTCCAAAAGTGTGAAATGGGGAAGCTGTTGGAGATGCTCTGAGAAGGCAACAAAATTATACTAAAGGAAATAATTCATTGTTAATGTGAACAAGTTCAAATCATGTTAGATACAAAGGTAATAATACATATATAGCTAAAGAAGTAAAAAATCAATGGTAAAGATAATAGACGATAGTTTAATAAATATTATGCTAAAAGCAACGAGGTAGACACACATGTAACAACTAACAGTTAAATGTGAGAAAATCCACATATCGCCTCTGATCATCGCCTTACCGCCAACCTTTACCCAAGGAGCGCTGATCTACATATAGCAAAGTGATCGATATCATGTGATACCATTTTGGCAAAGGATTCAACCCCCATCAGTTATTCTCCAAGTCTCTTGTCAAACTCAATTCCCACTAAGAAACTTAAAACCACCGTTGCCTATAGCCTAAATACATGAACTTAAGTCACTTGATGCCAAGATATTTTGGTTTTTGATGTAAAATGCATAATGAGCAAATTCATGGAGAAGCGGAACCTCCACGAATCAAATGTGAATTTAGATGTGGAAATAAATTTAATTTTGATTCATACTGGACATTTGTTTCCTCTATTATAGGGAGTATTTTTAGGTTAGAATTTGACACTGTCTATTTTTTTTATTTTAATTTTAGTTTCATTAAGAGTCTATTTTATTTTTCTATTTAAAAAGAGACATATAACCCTAAAATTATTAGATCACATTTATCAATAAAACTCCTCTTTTAATATATTCTTCGTGGATTCAAAGTTCATTCTTTGTGGATTCAAAGAGCACCCCTTAGTGATTTTTGAGGTTTATCACCATGCTGCGTTAATTGATATTAGAGCCCTATTTTTTATCCGATTGTAGACGATGAATCTCCTATTAACCGAACTCTGATTAAGACTCATGCAGACCAACTTGAGATGGCAATGGAGCGTCTAAACATGGAACAAGTTTGAGATGACATTGATGGTTGCCTAAAACATGTAGGAGTTCGCATGAAGAATTTAATAGTGACATCAATGAATATGAAGCCCAGTGCCGACATCGTGGTCATAGAGACTACTCAAGATAAGATATCCATGAAATTGAAAATATGGGTGTTTCGGGATCTTTTGTATTGTAATTGACACAGATTACAATAGAAAGAAATTTAATGAAACAAAGAAAACTTTATTTTTTTTCTTGGAGTTCTTTCCCGTGTGCTGGTGGAGCGTCGATATTGTACTCCGTTAACTCCCCGACTAAGACGATGAGTCTTCTACTATTGATGAGGATTAGATTGCTTGGAAGCTAGCTCAGTCTTCTCGTAGCAATACCTCTCGTATGCCTCTGCGCGTGCGTGTCTCTCTCCGTGTGTGTGACCCTGTACGTGTCTTCCCAAAGTGGATGATCTCTTCTTCTTATATAGGCTAAAAGAGAGAGTTAATAGTCTCCTTAATTGTGGATTAAGTGGCTATTAAAGTAGGGTTAGTGTACAGCGGTTATCCCCTGAAAATAGCTCTGAAACGGCTATTTGGGGGAACTTCACGGACTTGACGAAGTTCATTGAAGATGTGGGCAAAGGTCGCTTCGGATATAGGCGCGCCTTCTTCGGAAGTGGATGACTTGGTCCATGTAGGCGAAGTTCATTGGCGACCTTCGCCTATGAGTTTGAATTTGACATAGAATTCAACTCTAGACTTTACAACACAATCCCTTATATTCAAACATTAGAATAAGAGATTGCCATCCCCATCTAAACTCCATGATAGTCAAGAGATTTCTTCATAGCTATGATGGTAAGTTGACCAAAAAAATATACAGCTTCGGAGAACTCTCCAAGATAATCAAATTAAATATACTCTCTTAAAAGAGATATTTTTGTGCTATGAACCTATATGCAGCTTCGCGGTTCGATCTTCATCGACTCGGCCTACTTCGTTAAAGAATTTGGCATCATTTTCATGAGTAAAATAAAGGCATGCCATTGACACCAAGACCTTGGTATCATTCTCATGAGAAAATCCATGGCATACGTCTTAGAATTGGTATCATTTTCATAAGTAAAACCTGAGACACGCAAATGACCTTGGTACCTATTCAGGATAAACATAAGGCACGCCATCAATTCGGTCGACTATGACGAAAAGATCTTGGCAACCTTATCATAAGTCCAAGGCATATATCCTAAGACTTTGGTGTCATCTTGAGTAAACCCAAGGCATGAGGTCGAGTCATTCCCAACTTAAGGCACTAAGCTGAGTCACCTCGACCTAAAAGTAGATCAATACTAAAGACAGCTTGCAAACTCTTAAACACAAGAACACTGTAGGCTGTTTAAAAATCATGACAGATAGCTAATACCCATTGAACGCAAAGGATAGAAGTTACAACCTGACGACTTCTACATCAACATCTTGATAAGGAAAGTTACAAATAGATGACTTTCATGTCAACAAAGGAAGGCTACAATTGGAGGATTCTCCCGTAGATCGAGTAAGGTTACAATGTAACGACCTTCGTGACAAGCGATGAAAAGCTTTGATTCAACAGTCTTTACAATCTGAAAACTCTCACATTTTAAAAAGCTAAAGCAAAGATTACAGAACAATGATCTTTGCGATGCTATGACAAAAGGGATTACAAGTTAACGATCTCTTCAATCCAAGATGTAGAACTCATCCCTACATCCCAGAGCTGAAACGCAAGTGATTACATCCTAGAGTTAAAGCAACACAATCACTGTCCTCAGCTATCAACAGAGCTCAAACACAGCACAAACACAATGCAAATACAGTTCCCATGCATCACGGTCATAACCGTTGATACAGAACAAACGTGGCGCCAATTCAATCGCAGACGTAGCTTCTTATCATCCATCATTGACGCAGCTCAAGCTCGGACGCTCGCATCATCTAAAGACATATGTTTGAATGTAGGTTCATGCCTAGAACGCAAATCAAGGCTTTGACTCGTTCGAACATGATCTAAATAGTTCCAGAAACTATTTTTTACCCATGATCTAGGGAGTAGTTTAAGTGGGTTGTTATACCTGATTAATGGGGAAACGAAACCCCCATTAAGAAGCGGATTAGGAGGGTGGTTACACCCCTTAATCCCCATATAAATATTAACAAACTTAACTAAGTTTGGGGGGAGGATCTCGGGAGATCAAAATCACTAGGGAGATCCGCATTCATCCTTGGGAGCTGTTCTTGGAGCCTTCGGCTTTGGCTTGAGAATAGGTTTTCGGTTCAAATCAACTATTTTTCAAGAGTTTAAACTCGCTTGGAGTTCTTTAACTCGTTCAGAGTTTCAAACTTGCCATGCAAGTTTTCCTCTACGTCAAATCAAGAGGAATCAACCACGTTACCTTGTTCTAGCAAGGTAAAACGTCGGATTATTAATGAGAAGCAAACTCGATACGAACGTCGAGGGAGACATCTCATCGCTACCGTGAAGAACCCAGACTTAAATAAAGGGAAGAATTCAGATCAAGTCTATTCTCTTTTGTAATCAGGAAATATAAATTGTAATTGAGATTGAGAGAGTTGTAAACATTCTTTTTCTAAGCAGTTAGAGAGAATAAAATCAAACACAGTTCTTTTATTTTTATTTCACAAAATTTTCACCAAACAAAAGTTGGCGATTCTGTTGGGGACTAGCTTCACTAACGAAGAGGTGATGGCACAATCTGACGTCAATCTCACTGGAACTACGGTCGAAACTCTCGTCATAGAGTTCGATCAAACCAAGTATGAGGAAGCCCTCTCCTTTAGATCACTTAGCTCCAAAGCTAGGCGCAATGTACACAAGATAGCTAAAGAAATCAATGTGCTAACTGTTGCTACAGTGCTGAAGAAAGTCCTCTCCTTTAACCAAAATCGCTCAAACAACCCTTCCTCCGAAGGAATGGGCTCAGACTCTATTAAACTCGTTCAACGAGTTAAAAGCTCCATACCCAGGTCAACACAATCTGTGTCGGGTCTTAAAAGGCCCATGGCAGAGGAAAATCCAACAAATGCCGATGATGTTGCAGCCAAGGCTTTAAAACAGGCCAAAAAGAATGCCGCTCGACGAAGGAGAAGATCCATACGCCGAGCATACTTGAGAAACAGCCAATCTCTTGCCCAACGCAAAGATCGCATTTATGAGTCTCTGCCTGAGGGTTGCATCTTTACCACTGAGTGCACACTTCGTGGCAACGAGCTCAATTATGAGCCTCGCGTGATACAACTTAAACACGACATTCAGCGGCACGTTGTTCATCCAAAACATGACCCTCAGGGGTCTGTTTCATCAACTATACGTAAGTCTCGGCCTAGAGCTCATGAAATCAGAAGGAACCCCCACGTTTCTTCTCAAAAAATTCATGACCGATAAGAACCAATCTTACCCACTCAGAGGCAGAGGGTTCCATCTCCGTCCTCACGCTCAGTGAAAGATTCCTCCCAAGTCTCAGATTTGTAGGAATTACTGTCGAGAGGGAGACCTATGCAACAAATAACTCATTCATGTTAATGTGAGCAGCTTATTTCTGTAGTCCTCTTGAAATACCACTATTGTGCATCCGCACCTCGGCAATCAGTATTTGATCGTTTGACAAACGTCACCAGGCTCGCCAAGCGACAACGTTATCACAAGAAGAAGATTTCTGAAGCTGAATATCCTGAAGTCACTATTAATGTGATCGACAGAGGGAAGGCCTCAACTCTCAGCTCTAATGAGTCGGAGAGAAGTCATTCCCCGACTGTCCGAGAAATTTACAACTAGTTTGAAGGGGTATATCACCGCACTAGAACCCGGACATGAACTATTCACCCAGTTAACTATCAAAGATTAGCTCGGGGAATTATTTCGTATAGCGAACATTCAGTAATTGCAGAATCTTAATCCTCAAGCTCCGTCGTGGCACGTGGAACTCTCGCCTATATGACTGAAAGTTCCGATGACTTAGCCAAGAGGGTTGACGAATATCAGGTCATGCTCCAGGCGTAGCAAGAGACACTTCTCCAGATGAAGGATATGTTAACCCAGCTACTTGTAGAGAAAGGTCAAAGGCCTGAATCTTCCCGAAGAACAATTTCAAAGGGAAATCAAAAAGGGCCCGAGAATTCAGATTGTGAGGCTCAGAACATAGAATCCTCTTCTGAAAATGAGAAGGAGATGGAGAGAGAACCGAATCCTCAGTCATCTAAAGTGGACGAACTAGAGACTCGCCTCAATGCAATTGCTAACAGGAGCGAGCTTCGCGAGGAAGGAGTAGTACGGCCTTATCCTGCCGAATGGGACACAGCTCCCTATCCACCAAAATTTAAGGCCCCAACCTTGTAACCTTTCGATGGCACAGGATCACCGAATCAACACATCTACTACTTCAAGTCATAGACTAGAGACGTGGTGGCAAATGTCGCTATCCTAACCTGTTTGTTCATCGACACTCTTAAGGGTATTGCTTTCTAGTAGTTTATGAAGCTTCCTGCTAGGTCTATTTAAAAAAGGATAGACCTAGATAGGCTTTTCTTAGTCAGGTTTTCCGAGGATGATACAGAAGTGTCCGTCCCAACCCTTCTCACCACCAAGCATAGGAAGGGGGAGTCCATTAAGGCTTACCTTGAAAGATTCCATAGCATGGCATTACGATGCCCATCAGGTATGACCCAATCTACTTTGGTCGAAACTTTGCAGGCATAACATGTATACCCAACTCCTCGCTCAAATGGGGGTAGCGGAATGTCGCTCCTGGAGACAATTGGTTTCGAAAAGAGAACAAGCTGAAGAAATCGTTGCTCGGGTCAAGGCTGAAGAGGCTACTCAACCTAAGCCACAACAGCAACGCAACCAGAACAACACTTATCGATCTAAGGGAAAGGAGACTTTGGCTGCCGATTCCAGCACGCAAGTATTAGCTGCTAAGCAAAGCAAAGCACCGAATCAACAAAGAGCGCCAAAGCATTACTCATTCAAAGAGGAGCATGTGGACACTTTGTTCCAGCTACTTTGGAAGAACAACAAACTGCAACTTCCCGAGATTAAAAAACCGGATGAGGCAATAAAAGTGGACGACCCTAACTACTGCCGATATCATAGGTTTTTAGGACATCCTACCAGAAAATGCTATATTTTCAAGGATGTCTTGCAAAATTTGGTGAACCAATGTGCTTACATTAAAGCCCGAGCAGAAGATTGTATCTACCAATTTGATAACAGTCTAGTTTGGTGATTTCCCTCCGATAGAAGATGCAGATGGTGTTGTCCCCGTCCATAAAGAGGAGATGCATATGAAAAATACTGACCCATACGATTAGAAAGATAAAGGGTTGGTACCCCTCGTTACCTCGAATGGGGGAATTATGTGGGTCCACCCGATTTGATTGAAGACCAACAATGGATGAACACCTCGTCCAAAAAGAAGAGAGGCAAAGCTAAGTCATCCAACATGATTAACCTCTCTATTAATGAGGATGATGGTCACCTCAAACCTCTCACTGATTTAGAAGAAGAGAGGATTATTCTTACAACAGATCAAGGAGGCAACCCTAACACCCAGTCAGGAAAAGCTTACTTAAGGAACTATGATCGACATGCTCAAGAATCAGAAGAATAGCCACAAGATGCTGGGGGTTCTATCCCTCATAAGTCAACCGATAAAGAGAAGGAGAAAGAAACTCGGTACAATAAAAACCTTTTCTAGGAACCCAGAGAATCAAGCGCTCTATTCTGATTCAATGTCATGACACAGTTGGCCAACATACCGGCAAAAATTACCCTGTACGAACTCCTGCAATTGTCTAAAACCACCAAGGAAGCTCTAATTGAAGCTTTAGCGAACATAGAAAGCTTTATCACGCATGTGACTCTGACCGTTGAAGCTTCTGAAGCCCAGTCATGTATACAATGCCTTCAAGCAGTAAGAAGTCTACCCTGCATATCATTCACTCAGGAAGATATGCAACTCAAACACAAGCACGACAGACCTTTATATTTCACAGGTATATTGGGTCTTCAGAAATCACTCGTGTACAAGTTGACCCAGGCTCAGCACTTAGCATCATGCCTTACAGGGTCATGCAGGTCTTGGGGATTCCCATGCATCGGTTAAACACTACCCAGACCACTATCTTCGGTTTCAACACCAACAGTACTTAGCCCCTGGGGAAGATTAAGCTCAGGTGTCTAATCGGAGATCTCAAATCTGAAGTGACTTGTTACATCATAGATTCAGACACATCTTATAACTTGTTATTAGGGCAACCATAGATTCATGCGAACCGTATCGTCCCGTCCACCCTACATCAAGTTATGAAGCATGTTAATGATGAAGGAAAAGTCCGAACCCTGATTGCGGAGAAGTACCCTTTTAGAGGGGAAAAAAATTTTCACACAGATTCTGTCTTCTACCTAGAATCTCAAGAAGATGCTGACAGCGGTAACGAAGCCGACATCGAGCCAGACCCTGAGGGAGACTATCCATGGGAGCTTAATTTTCATGTAATGGGTCAAATTAAGAGCAATAATAATGTATCGAGTGAGGGTGAGTGGTGCATTAATGAATGTTTTATTTTGGCGTACTTGTCTGATGAGTCCTCTAAAAATAAACGAATAGAGAACGACACTGATACATGTACTGACATATGGCGCACATTATGCACAGAGGCGTCACTCATACTGTCAATTAAATTATCTTTCGCCTCAAATGAAGATGTAGAAGATGCCCAGAAGGCTTTCTTTAAAGTCCCGTCCAAAAAAAAAGGGCAAAAGCCGATCCACTTTGGTAAAGTCAAACCTGAACTACTCAAGCGGGGAAGTTCAGAAAAAGATAATGGGGGTTCCTCATTTCCATTAGCACGAACCCAATTCCATCCATTTAATAAAAGAAATGGGTTATGACTTTAACGAAAAGATAGGTTTAAATTTTGGGAAAGAAAGACGAACACTTGTTCGAATGTCTATCACTCTAGAAGGAAAACCTCCTGATTATTATTAAAAAACCGGAAGAGGTGTGAGTTATGTCACAACCCCTTCTCTTTTAGAAAATGAAATCAATGATTATCTGTGTTAAGACCATTCATCCGTCACATCTTCATAGGAATCTGATATTAGTACTAGAGCCTTCTTTGAAAGCCTGACTGTGAATATGGTTTCAACTAGCCACCCAGACGAGGACGCAGGGGGTGATGAAGAATTGATTTAATCGACCAATGACCTTTGGATCAAACGTCTTAATATCTTATGGGATATGCGTTTCGAACAACGTGAGCCACCCACTGAAGATAATGTAACACAGGTCAATATGGGAGTCGAATCTGATCCTAAACCAATCTTCATCGGTGAAAGCTTATCGCCGTCTGAGAGAGAAGACCTCATTTCTCTTATTAGGGAATATATAAATGTTATTGCTTGGATTTATGAAGATATTCCTGGTCTCGACCCTAAAGTAGCCATGCATCATTTTAACATTGATCCGGACGCAAAACCCGTTAAACAACAAAAACGTCGGTTTCCCCAGAGATCATGAAAGCAATTGAGTCGGAAGTCAAAAAACTTATAGACTCAGGCTTTGTTAGAGAGGAACAACACCCTAATTAGGTAGCCAATATTGTTCCCGTCCCTAAGAAAAATAGTAATGTTCGGATATATATTGACTTTCGTGACCTCAACGCAGTATGCCCAAAAGACGAGTTTTCGCTTCCCATCACTGATGTCATGATTGACAACACTTGCGAATATGAGAGGATGTCTTTCATGGATG
Source organism: Asparagus kiusianus (assembly GCA_022839385.1). Taxonomy (NCBI): domain Eukaryota; kingdom Viridiplantae; phylum Streptophyta; class Magnoliopsida; order Asparagales; family Asparagaceae; genus Asparagus; species Asparagus kiusianus. Next base: position 156,020 of record BQKN01000199.1, read on the forward strand.
GATTCTCCGGGTATAATCAGATCAAGATGTATCCTAAAGACGTAAAACATACTGCCTTCAGAAGACCATTGGGGGTATATTGCTACATAGTAATGCCTTTCAGACTGAAGAATGCATGTGCCACTTATCAAGGAGCAATGAACGCAATCTTTCATGAATATTTACATAAAAAGATTGAATGCTACGTTGATGACATAGCAGTGAAAAGCCAATACAAAGGAGATCATCTTACAGACTTGAAAATAATGTTCGACATCATGCGAACATATCAGCTGAAGATGAACCCGACTAAATATTTTCTTGGGGTCTCTAGTGGAAAATTCCTAGGATTTATTGTTACGTCCAAAGGAATTTCTCTTGACCCAAAAAAAGTGCGCGCCATTCAAGACATGCCACCTCCGAGGAACTTAAAGAGCTCCGAGGTTTGCAAGGAAGATTGGCTTACATTCGAAGGTTCATCTCTAACCTCTCAGGACGCTGCTAACCTTTCTCTAAGCTTATGAAGAAAGGAGTATCCTTCATTTGGGATGAAGACTGCCAGAAGGAATTTGAGGAGATTAAGAGATATCTCACTCAACTACTGATTCTTGTGGCCCCGATATCGGGAAAACCATTCCTGTTATATGTGAGAGCTATGGATCATTCTCTTGGAACTTTATTAGCCTAAAATAATAATCAAGGATAGGAGCAGACAATCTAGTACCTAAGTAGGACCATGATGGGAGCCGAACACCGGTATAATCTGGTCAAAAAAGATTGTCTCGCTTTAATATTCACTGTCCAAAAGATGCGACATTAACTGGTTAGACAAATAATTCATGTCATCTCTAAGGTGAATCCTTTGAGGGTCCTAATGACGAAACCATCCTCTCTAAACTACTGACTGGCAAAATAGGCAATCCTCCTGTCATAATATGACATACAATTTATGTCCCAAAAGGCTGTCAAAGGTCAAGCTTTGGCGGATTTTCTAACCAATCATCCGGTGCCAGGGACGTCTAAGTTGTATGAAGAATTGCCCGACGAAGTTGTAAAAATTTGTACAACCCAAGAGGTTATATGAGTGTGGAAATTATTCTTCGACGATACATCCAGGGCAAATCCCTATGGCGCAATTACGGCAGGAGTGGGGGTCGTACTCGTCTCTCCAAACAGTCACATGATTCCAAGAGGATTTTTTTTGATTGAACCCTGCACCAACAATGTAGTTGAGTATAACGCTCTACTATTGGGGATGCAATTTGATGAGGAGCTTAACATTCGACACCTCGAAGCGTATGGTGACTCTCAACTCATCGTAAATCAAGTCCGAGGAGAATACAAAGTGCGCAACGAGGATCTGCTCCTGTATTAATTTGCAGTGCTAAAGCAAGCTCAGAAATTCAAAGGTTTCTTCATTGGATATATCCCACGAACTCAGAATGCTTATGCAAACGCTTTAGCCTCATTGGCGACCTCATTAGCATTGCCCCCAAGGGCTGAAGCAACGATTCCTGTCACTGGGCGTGAATTGTATTGTTCTAAGCTTTCTTTAGAAGAACATTCAGACAAGACAACGATAGGAGAAGTCTGCACAACCTCAATAGAGCTTGAACCCAGAGACTGGCGATTCTCGTATATCGACTATGTTTTATACGAAAGTTTGCCCGATAATCCCAAAGAAACAGCCGCTGTTAAACGGAAGGCCCTCTGATTTTATTACGATATGGTTTCTCAAACTTTGTATCGTAAATCACACAATGGAGTCATACTTTGTTGCCTTTCTAGGAAGGAAGCGAAATAGGCTCTTAAGGAAGATCACGATGGGATGTGCGGAGCTCATTAACCCCGGACTAAGTTGGGAGACCGCCTCCGACGAATTGGTTATTATTGGTCATAGATGTTTACAGACACAATTGACTATGCTAGGTATTGTCACACATGTCAGATCCACGACGACTTCATTCACCAAGCCCCAGGGAACTTACATCCCACATCTGTGTCATAGCTGTTTGAGATGTGGGGAATGGATATCGTAAGACCAATCTCTCCTCCGACTTCTAAAGGACAATGGTTCATCTTCGCCGTAACCGATTACTTCTCCAAATGGGTAGAGGCGATTCTGTTGAAAGAAGTCAAGACTTCAAATGTGATCAGATTCATCAAGCATCATGTCATCTACTATTTTAGAGTTCCAAGATGAATAGTCCACGATAACGGGACACAATTTGTCAGCTATGGATTCCAGAGATTTTGTGATAAGTTCAGAATCTAGAGCATCAAATCTACTACATATTATTCGCCAGCAAACAGCCTATCAGAAGCTTTTAACAAGACCATTATAAAGCTTCTAAAAAATTTCGTTTCCAAGAGCCGATGCTATTGGGACGAAAGACTCGGTGAATGTCTATGGGCTTACCGCACGATGGTGAGGACCCCTACAAAAGCCACTCCGTTCCCTTTGGCATATAGTTGCGAAGCTGTATTACCATTGGAAATCCAAATCCCTTCCCTGAGAGTCACCATCGTGACCGGAATGACAGAGGAGGAGAAACATTGACTACATCTTCAGGAACTTGAAGCCTTAGATGACAAACGATTCCAAGCTCAGCAACAGATTAAGTTATATCAAGCTCGAATCTCCAAAGCTTACAATAAGAAAGTCAAAGATTGGATTTTTAAGAAAGGTGATTTGGTCTTATTCGTCAGACGACCTATGGTGATGACACACAAAACCAAAGGGAAATTCAATCCCAAATAGGAAGAGCCCATTAGTAATAGAGTCAGTCTATTCCAATGGAACCTACCATCTCATCGATAAAAAAGACGACTGGCTCAAAATGCCAATTAATGAAAAATTTCTCAAAACATATCACCCATAGGCTATGAAGCCCCTTTCTTTGAATTCCCAGTTAAGTCTTACTGGGGATTGTCTACTGGAAGTTCGTTTGAATAAGGAATAGTAAATTATTTCTCCTACTTTGTATGTCGTCAAGTTAACATTACACCTCTGACGATTAAAGTTGTTAAGAATTATTATAATAAAGAAAATTTGTAAAATATGCCAGACGGTTACATCAATCAACATGATTCAATTTAATGGAAAAGTCCCAACAACTTGGAATGCATTCCCAAGGTTGAAAGGCGTCTAGCCTTCCTAAACGCAAGTATCATAGCTGTGTTTCAAGTTTCTTAGACGCAATGCCCAACCCTGCGTTTTTGACTTTTAAAAGGGGGTAGACCCCCGTTGAATTCATTCAAACGCAATTCTTCATACTCTAACAATAGCAGAGAAAATCTCTAATCCAAAGTCATGACTATGACATCTCAATAAGATCACAACATTTTAGAAGATCACAACACAAAAAATGCAACGAAAGGATAATATATATTAGCAGTTCACCTCAAGCAGATGATAAGTGTTTTGAGAAATAACATAGAGTTATTACAAAATTAATAACTAGTGCCGTAGGGCTTAAAGTAAACAGAAACTAAGGAGATAAGCCTCGGTTTCAGAGATATCCCTCTCGTACTTTGCCAGCACTTCCTCTTCAACCCTTTTGCGGAGTTGAACGTTGGTGAATGCAGCCGTAGCGGAAGATTCTTGTTACATTACCTGAATGACTTCTTTTCTGCTTGAACCCTCACATTGAGGGTGACATCCTCGATATCAAACTCCTCCGGGGTTAGTTCCCCTGCAATAAGCTTTGCCCTTGCACAACAACGCTGCTCCTGTAAGCTCCAGATGGAAGCTTTCTTCTCTGAAATGCTGTAGGCTCGGGCTCTATCATCTACTTTCTTCTTTAGCCGAGCATTGCTTATGACCCATTGTATCTTGGGCCTCAAATCTATGTGCTTCAGCTCCTCCAAGAAATGAGTGGCACCTGAGAAGCGGTGGATTTTCTCTGCACAATGCTGAGCATAATGAGGGTTGACTTCAGCGAGACCATTTAATCCTTCCTCAATAGAAGCATGGAATTCAGAGAAGGAGCACCAACCGTGCATCACGATGGAGAAAGCTTGCTTCATTTGGTTCTCCAATCGCTTAAGGAGGAAGAGAGTACAACCGGGCCTCAAATAAGGTGCCTCAGAGGTTACCCGCTCATAATTCTCATTTAGGAGAATCATGGAGACTGGTTGAATTGAAGGGACGCAGATAAGGCGCCTCAGAGGTTACCTACTCAGCACCTGATTTATTTCAAGTCCCACATAGGCATGATCTCTGGCAATAAACCTATGATGGTCCGGTCATTCGTTAGGACCATCCGCGGGGCCGCCTTTAATTGGTACCGCCATCTCAAGCCGGGGAGTGTCATCAGTTAGGACAACATGGAAAGCTTGTTTCTCACTAACTGCTTCGACGATGACATAAAGTGTCAATCAGAATGCTCTTTGATGAGAAGCAGAAAGACGGAGAGTTGGTCGATAACTTTGTCAAACGCTTCCATAATAAGGCGATGAATTGTCGGGATCTGGTCACAGAGGAGTTCATCCTCCAAACTTACAACAATAATCTTTCTCTGGATGTGTTGGAAGCCATGAGGGTGGTGCCATCCAAAACCTAGAAATAATTGAATGTGCGCGACGAACAAGCCAAGTGATTCCTCAAAAGGAAGAAAGCTGAGAGAGGCCAACTAGCCACGAGCGCTCTAAAACCAAATTTCTTGCCTCACGGTAGAGGAAAGGCGCCAGTGACTGCAGTAGAAACAAATTAGACATTCTAACTACAACTATAACAACAAACGCCGCAGCAGTCACCGTCCCAATGGGAACAACTATGTCAAAGGCAGCAGAAAGCTTCCGAGCCAAAATTCCCAAAGGAGTATTCCTTCAAGGAAGATGGGGTTCCTGCTATTTCAAATATCTCATGGAGAACAAAAAAATCAAGTTGCCTCCAATCACCAATTAAGAGGGAGCCAAGAGGACTACAGACCCAAAATACTATGCATTACATAGGCAGGTCCATCATCCCACTAAGATGTGTTACACCCTAAAAGACAAAATTCAAGCCTTGATTGATGTCGGCATCATAAGCAGCCCAAGGAAAAGAAGGTAGGTGCTAATGCCGTATCTATAAGTTTCAGCTCGGTCCCTCTATCGTGGTTTCAGCTAGAGCATGTATCAAAGGTGGAAATGAAGACTGTTGATGACGATCCTCATGGATGATGTTAGAAAGGGTTGTGCCGCATACGACCCTTAACGGCGAAGTTCTTTAGGTCCATCCTGACCTGCTCAAAGATGAACAATGGACGAGATCCTCTTCCAACAAGAAATCTAAATCCAAAGGCAAGGGTAAATCTTGTTGCCCTACCTCAGCAATTCCGGAGAAAAATGACGAAGGTATCCCCACTTTCTCATATTCCGAAGATGAGCATGAAGCATTTGCAACCAACAGAGAACCAGCCTTTGCCACTAGAAGTGGGAATGAGTATCGGTTTAATTACCCGAATGCTTCCAATCAATTGGCTGAACTAGGGGTGGCTACAACTCCGCCTGCACCCGCTGAGAAGCCCCAGTAATAGCCAACTAATAAGCAAAAGGAGAAGAAACCCTAACACCAAGAGGTTCAAAACCCAAAGTAGTCTCGATTCAATCGTCTGATTAGCAAAGATAAACCAAGAAGTTCGAATGTGCCATACCGATTCGATGTTATGACTGAACTGGCTAACATCCTAGCGAGGATAACTTTATATGAGTTATTGCATCTTTCTAAAGACACCAAGGTGGTTTTGAAAGAAGCCTTGGTCGATTCTAATATGTTTCTCACTTAGATTAAGCTAGCCCCAGAAGAGCCGGAGTAGTCAGTTCAACTTTGCAACCTCGTGGCCAAACAATTCCCTTACATCACCTTCACCAAAGATGACATGTAAATGAGGAACTCAAAGCATGACATGCCTTTGTATTTCACCGGATACATCGGCTCCAGTGTTGTCAACCGGATCCAAGTCGATCTGGTTCCGCTATCAGTGTCATGCCACTCTGGTTGATGTATAATCTTGGAATTCCCGCAAGCAAGATAGCTTCAATAGGCACTATTATCTACGAGTTCAACACTAATAGGTCTATGCCATTGGGTAAAATTAGGGTGAAGTGCCAACTCGGAGATTTGAGGTCCGAAGTTACATGCCATGTGATCGATGCAGAGACATCCTATAACTTACTACTGAACCGATCCTGGCTCCATGATAATGTTATAGTTCCCTCTACTCTCCACCAGTGTCTAAAATATATGGACACGAATAATAAATTCAAGACGGTGATTGCGGATAAACAACCGTTTAAGGGATTGAAAAACTATTTTACGGACTCCCTCCTTTACGGTGCTGAATCTGATACCAAACAATCAGCCTAAAGTACGAATAGCGGAGAAGAAGCTAATACCAAAGCTGGGCTTGATTACGATGGAGGTTTTGTACTAAACAACATTGTACTATTTGTAATCAATCTTGATGATGGTGAATCGTTAGATGAGAGTTGTAATTGGTAACTTACCAAAAAAGTAATAAATGACAATTTAGAGTACTCGCCTTGTCTTAAGGATGTAATACAAGGGCTGTATATTAACCCTGATGTACATATGTCGCTTCGGTCATCTTGCATGATGAAGAAGTGTGTCCAAGACTCATTCAGAATAACTCTTGTCCTTCCTACTAGAGCAGGGGGTGAAAAGGAAGTGATCTTTGACAAAGGGGAAATATCTCCATCATCAGATTCTTTCTCAAAGAAAGATAGTAACGATAAAAGACCCGGTCTTCAGTTATTCAGATATAGCCCACAAGCATGTAACTTCATGAAGAAATAGGGGTACAACTTCACGCTCGAAGAAGGTCTTTGCTTTGGTCGAGATCCTTGAGTTCCACCTCGCTCGGCCTATGTACCAAAAGGAAAGCCTGACAATTACTATGGTTATAGAAGGGGCATGGGCTATGTCTCTTCATCTGATGACGAGTGCTGGTGGCAACTCATTGACCAATTGGCCAATCCGAATAGAGGCGAATACTCATCAGATTCTTCAGGTTGGGACTCTAACATCTGTCTTGGAGAAATGTTGAAAGGCCTGATGTCGATCATGGCCACAGTCGAGCCCGCCATAATGGAGGAAGACGATCAATTGCTAACTTGGGAAGATCCTTGGATCCATCACTTGAATATCTAATATGGTGATAGATTCGAATAAAGAGAACCTCACACCGAAGATAAAGTGGTCCAGGTAAACATGGGCGACAAAGCGAATCCGAAGCTCATATTCGTCAGCGACAGCCTCCTACCAGAGGAGAAGGAGGAGTTGATTGCCCTCATCGGGGAGTATATAGACGTTTTTGCCTGCAATTACAAAGATATGTCAGGACTTGACCCAAATATAGCGATGCACCACCTTAATATAAAACTAGATGTTAAACCTGTTAAGCAACAACAAAGACGGTTTCGTTCGCAAATTATGGAGGCAATCGAGACTGAAGTCAAAAAGCTAATCGACACAGGCTTCATCAGGGAGAAACAACATCCCAACTAGCTAGTGAATATTGTCCCGGTCTTTAAAAAGAATGGCAAAATTAGGATCTACATCGACTTTTGAGATCTGAAAACCGCTTTCTCAAAGGAACATTTCCCTCTTCCGATCACGGATATCATCATCAACAACACATGCGGATATGAGAGAATGCCCTTCATGGATGGATTCTCAGGTTACAATCAAATTATAATGTACCCGGATGACAAAAAGCATACCATATTTAGAACACCGCTTGGCATCTTCTGCTACATAGTCATGCCCTTCAGCTTGAAGAACGCGGGCACCACATACCAATGAGTAATGACAAAGATTTTTGAGGAACACCTACAGAAGATCGTCGAGTGCTATATTGATGACTTGGTCGTGAAAAGCCGCAACAAAGATGACCACATTAAAGACTTGAAAATGATGTTCGATCTCATGCAGAGTCACCAATTGAAGATGAACCTTACCAAGTCCTTCCTAGGAATGGCTAGCGATAAATTTCTCGGATTCGTCATCACCACGAAAGGTATCCATATTGATCCCGACAAAGTAAAAGCAATTCACGAATTGCAACCCCTGAGAAATCTCAAAGAACTTAGGGTATTGCAAGGATGATTGTCTTATATCTATTGGTTCATCTCGAATCTCTCCGAAAAATGACAACCATTCTCCAAACTCATGAAGAAGGGCATGTCGTTTATTTGGGATGATGATTGTCGGAAGGCATTCGATGATATCAAAGCATATCTAGTAAATCCTCTTGTCCTTGTTGCACTAAAGTCAAGGAACCCATTCTTGATTTACGTTAAGGCAACGAGCCACTCATTAAGTGCTTTGCTTGCACAAGACGACGACATCGGTCATGAACAAGCTGTATACTACCTGAGTCGGACTTTGGTAGGAATTGAATCCCGATATCCAATAATTGAGAAGGAGTGCCTCACCCTAGTGTTCGTGATTCAAAAAATATGACACTACCTAGTTGGATAGACGATCTATGTTATTTCTAATGTCAACCCAGTTCGGGTGTTCATAACACAGCCGACTTCCATGAATTAGCGGTTAGCGAGATAGGCCCTGGTCTTATACTAATACGATATGCACTTCAAGCAATAAAAGTCAGTCAAAAGGCAAGCGATTTGTGATATTCTAGCGGCTAACCCTACGAATGATATAGCTAAATTATATGAAAATTTGCTAGATGAAACCCATGAAGTCAACACTACCTCCCATCAGCAGGTGTGGTAATTATACTTCGATGGTGCTTCCCAAGAAACCAATATGGCGAGCACTCTCGAATGCTCAAAAATATCCTCAGGAGTCGGAGTTGTCCTAGTTTTCTTCGAGAAACATGTGATGCCTCGAGCCTATTCATTGGTCGGGCCATGTTCTAACAACGTAGCCGAATACAATGCATTGCTCATTGGACTCAGTTTTGTCAAAGAACTGGTGGTTGAGTATCTTAAAACTTTTGGTGATTCTCAACTGATAGCCAACCAAGTTCGAGGAGAGTATAAAGTTAGAAACCAAGGCCTGATTCCGTACTACTAGGTGGTCATCGAGATGGCATACTCATTTGAAGAATTCTTCATCGAGTACATTCCACGTCTCTAGAACGTATATACAAATGCACTGGTGGTATTAGCGATATCTCTAGTACAACTTCTTGACACAGAACAATTGGTCATTGTGAGAACTTACCAACTCTTCATACCGGACTTTGCCTTGGACATCAAAGAGGCGCACTCGGCTAGAATTGAACTCGAGCCTCGAGACTGGCTTTTTCCCATTATTGATTATGTCTTGCATGATATTTTACCAGAAGATATAAAAGAAAGAGACTCGATCCGAAGAAGAGCATCGAGATTCTATTATAACACGGTGACCTAGACGCTGTATCGTCGCGCATACGATGGTCTGCTACTCTGATGTTTTTCAACCTAAGAGACGGAAGAGGCTCTTAAAGAAGCGCATGATGGAACCTGTTGTGCGCACTAACCCAGTCGCAAACTCTGCGATCGTTTTAGAAGGATAAGATATTATTGGCCAAACATGGTTAAGGACGCATTTGAGTACACCCGACGGTGCCGCGCGTGTCAAATACATGCGAATTACATGCAACAACCCCCGAAGCATTTGCATCATTTGGTCACTTCATGGCCATTCGAGACATAAGTGTTCGCGGGAAAAATTGTAGCTTTCATCATTGATTCCATTGTACACTCTTGTAACAGTTTATCGATTACAAAGATCCGGTCTTTTTATAAGATCCAGTTACAACGAAAATCAAATAAAAAGAAATGAAAATTACAAATTTATTTCCTTGTTTGTCGAACAAATCGCGAGCTCCTGTTTTGCGGTCGCTCGCTTGCGTGGGTTGTTTGCCTGCGCCGGGGTTTATCCGTGGACCACCGCGAGATCTAGATCCAGTCTGATCTACGCAGTATAACGGGTATTATTTCACCAAGAAAATAATAGCCGGAGGGATTGTTTCACCAAGGAAACAATCGCTCAAATCTCGGGATCAAAGACCAAGCTTTGATCCGGAGTATAACGACGTAGATCTGAGATCCGGTCCTCTCGAACTCCTGCCTTATTTGGCATTGACGATCGCCGAGCACCAGATCCGGATGAGCAAGTCTTCGAGTCCCCAAAGATTGAATCTTTTTTAAGATCTGAGTCTTCAGTTCTACAGGGCTTCGCCTCCTCCAAAATCCAACCCTCTAAAATGAACAACCCCCTCTCCTATTTATAGCCAAGCGTCACTGCGCCCGTGCGCACGTGTGGCCAACACACAAGGGGGGGGGGGGGAGAGCCGGCCACCTCAAGGTGGCTCGGCTGCCGAGCCACCTCAGGGTGGCTCGGCCACCGAGCCACCTTAGGGTGGCTCGTCTTGGGCCGAGCCACCTTGGGGTGGCTCGGTTTCGGCCGAGTCCCCACGGGTGTTTTGGGTTCCGTTGTTCGGTTGTTGCTTTGTCCGTGATTCGGGTTTATGGTTGACTTGGTCTGGAATCGATTTGTTAACTTGATTCCCGATTTGGTAGTAAATCCACTTCTGAGTTCGAGTCCGAAGCTGATCTTGATTCGATCGCGATTCATCCGAGTCTGTTCTTGGTTGGACGACTCATGACTCCCCGAACCGTTGGATTGATTCCGCACGCGAATGCATTCTGTTGATCGCGTGCAATTTGTTGACCTTGTCGCCTCGTCACTCGATGGCTCGTTGATTTGTCAATTCCTCGTGTCGAGCTATGCGAAGGGACCTATAGGCAATTTTATACGCCTACAGATACCCCCTCCAAAGTATTTCAGTCTCGTTCTTTTATAGAAGAGTCTGGAATACTTTGGATGTGATTGTCCCAACCTTTAGTCGGTGTAACGGGACTTTGGAATGGCTTCTGTTCTGGATTCCTTCAATTCCTTCAGGCTATTCGGTGCTTTGTCGAACGTCTGTAAGGATTCCGGTGCTGCATTTATTGTCTGACCGTTGTCGAAAATTTGAACTTGAAGTCGATTCTTGATTTCTTAACTTTTTAGCTCGAGTTGGTTGCTTCAACATAGAACTGATCATCGATTGACGACGTTGTCCGGCGTTTGAGCTTCATTGCGACGCATTGTCCGGCGTCCAGGCTTCATTGCGACGTATTGTTCGATGTCCGATACAGTTTATACTCGTACGTCTTCTGGAGTATACACAGTTTAAGCTCTTAAGGTATTGGAGCGTGGCAGATACTTGAGTCACGAGACCAATTCATAAAATTGATGCGTCATGACTCGTATTTATAGAATTTTTGGCAAATTCTCAGCCATCAACGGGTTTGATGTGCCTTTACCGACTACCGTTTGAGTCGGGCTAGCATGCGGATTGTTTAAGTCCGTTCCGCATGTGACGTTGAGCTAAAAGAGTTAACCCTTTTAGTACTACGATATTGAATACGTAGACTTCGTCTTTCTCCTGTGAAAAGACTAAACATCAACGTGTATGAGACGTTGTCTTAGGATTTTTGGCAAATCCTCAGCCTTTAACGGATTTGATGTGCTCTTACCGATTACCGTTTGAATCGGGCTTACATGCGGATTGTTTTAGTCCGTTCCGCATGTGACGTTGTGCTAAAGGAATGAACTTTCTTAGACTTTGTGCTATGATGTTGAATACATAGACTTTACCATTTGTTACGGGAATAGGTTACCCGGCGACGCGTGTTAGGCGTTGACTTTAGGATTTTTGGCTAACCCTCAGCCCTCAACGGATTTGATTAGCCTTTACCGACTACTGTTTGAGTCGGGCTAGCATGCGAATTATTTAAATCCGTTCCGCATGTGACGTTGCGCTAAAGGAATGAACTCCCTTAGACTTTGTGCTACGACTTCGAATACGTAGACTTTGCCATTGTTATGGGAATAGGCTACCCAGCAACGTGTATTAGACGCTGACTTATCCCTTCTTAGGCTTCAGGATAAAATACCCCAGAATCGAACTCTGGTGTCTTTTCTGTGGAGAAAGACTAAACCGGCGACGCGTGTTAGGCGTCGGCATACCCTTTCTTAGGATTCAGGATGAAATTCCCCATACGTGTAAGGCATGGATTTCGGTGTTATTAATAACAATCTGCCACAATGTATGTGGACGGGTGTTCTTTTTAACGGTTAAGAACTAACCGGCAGCGCGTGTTAAGCACAGACTTATCCTTACTTAGGTTTTAGGATAAAATACCCCAGAATTGAACTCTGGTGTCTTTTTCTGCGGAGAAAGACTAAACCGGCAGCGCGTGTTAGGCGCAGACTTATCCCTGCTTAGGATTCAGGATAAACTTCCTAGGATGAATCCAAGATTGATAAACTCTTGGAAAAGGTTGGTGTGGGAAAGGAAGAGTTTTATATTCTATTTCCCGGTCTTCTTTTAGGGTGAAGGCGAACCCGAATACAAGGAAGGAAGAATTTTATATTCTATTCCAAATTGGAGAGGAGACTTGAGGTGGGATCTCCACCCCCAGAATCCGGAAAGGTGAATCTAAGAGTGGGATCTCCACTCCGAGAATCGAAAAGACTCGGATAACCCTAACTGTCGGAAGGTTTGATTACCGAACTAAAGATGAATTTCTCGTTTATCGAGAATGAATTGTGGTTTTGGTCCTAACTGTAGGAAGGTTTGACCAAACGGGAGCTTGAGATGACCCTAACTGTAGGAAGGTTTGATCACTCGATTTGAAAGTGGACCTTTCGTTCATTAGAAGAATCGAGAGGGGATTTTGGTTGTGGTCCTAACTGTAGGAAGGTTTGACCAAGTGGGGGATTTAAAACGATCCTAACTGTAAGAAGGTTTGATCGCTCGATTTGTGGGCCTCTCGTTCATTGAAGGAATCGAGAGGGGATTTTGGGTTGTAGCCCTAACTATAGGAAGGTTTGACCAAGTGAGAGGTGAGAGTGAGAGTACAACTTACAACGGGAGTGTTGACTCATACAAATCACAATGGGGGTTTAGTGCTTATCACCTAATTTGTAATGATTGGGTTATCCCTAAGAATATTACATTTAACATTCTTCCGGGAACTTCCGTTACATGAATCATCCACCCCCAGCTTTCTTTGCAACACTGGGTATATCATTGTATCAGCTGCACGATCGGGTTATCCTTAGGAATACCACACATGGCACTCTCTAGGAACTTCCCATGGAAGAAAGGAAATAGTTTAGACTCATATACCTATTGGAGTATCAGGGAGCAGTTTAACCTCTTATACCGGTCGGAGGATTGAGAAGCAGTTTATACTCGTATACTCTTCGGAGTTTCAGGAAGCAGTTTATACTCTTATACCGGTCGGAGTTTTGCCGTTCTCAACTGGCTTACTCTAGCGTTATGACGCCGGCTTCAACCAAGGTCTGGATACTATTCTTTAAAGTAAAGCAGGCCTTGGTGGGATGAAGGATCCTTCTGTGGTATGCGCAGTACTTCGGATCCGTAGTATTGTCAGCTTCCTCCTGATTCGTGATCGGTGGGAGCTTGATCTTGTTATTGTCAAGGAGGGATTTGAAGATGGCTGGAACATCTTCGTCCTTGAAGGAGTACTCTTTTTGAGGCCTCTGATTCGAAGTCTTTTGCTGCCTCCGGGACTGCTGTTGCGATGTTTGATTAGCATCGACAGTCGTTGCGGGTGTCTTGCCCTTACCACGGGAGGCGAAGTTCGAGTTCGGAGGATTTGTCGTCGATTGACTCCTCTCGGCCTTCTTCCTTCGGAGGAAGCGTTCGGCTTATTCCCCTCGGACCTTCAAGTCTTTCCAAGTATTGGACGGTGCTGTCCCCATTGCTTCTAACACGTCCAACGAAAGTTTGTTGTGACAGGTCTGGAGAATGAACTCTTCAGTGATCGGATCCCGGTAATTCATCGCCTTGTTCCGGAACCTTTTGACGAAGGTGTCGACTAACTTCCCGTCTTTCTGCTTCTCGTCGAGCAACGATCCGATAGAGATCTCGGTGTCGTCGTCGAAGAAATTTGTGAGAAACTTAGTCTCCATGTCGTCCCAGCTGTTTATGCTTCCTGGCTTGAGACGACGATACCAATCGAAGGCGGCTCCGCGAAGAGTGCCCACGAATGACCGCACCATCAGAGGCTCATTACCAGAGATGACTCCCAAGTGCGATTTGAAGTAAATCAAATGCTGAGTGGGTGAACCCATCCCATTAAACGGCGTGAAGTTAATTAGACCGAACTTCGCCGGATAGGGGATTGATTCCCACTCTCTTGGGTATGGACAAGGAATGCCCGTCTTCTTCACCTCTTGAGCGGAAATCAACGTATTGATTTTGCTCTCGAGGTTTTTGATCTTCAAGTTTTCACTTGTATCTTTGTTGGCATCCTCGTTTCCACCCCCTGCATTAATGGGAGGATCATTGGCATTGCGGGTTTCATCCGCATTCGCATTCTCCACTTCCTGAACAATCTGATTACGGCGGCTTGGTTCGCCTTGCTGGTTCCTCAATGCCTGGATTTGTTGGTCATGCATCTCTTTCATGGTCTGCATGGCCATCTGCATCTCGAGCCTAAAGCTCTCTTGCTGTTTAGCCATGGCTTCTTCGAGCATCTTGGCCACTTGTTCTGCGCTTATCACCAGCGACTCGTGGGGTTCTCCCTCACTGGATACTGTATTATCCGATGCAACCGCAGAGCAGGTATCCGACTCTTCACCTTCTGAAGGTAGTCTTGTCCGAATCCTACCATAAGTTCCTCGTATGATGGCTCCAGACTGCAGACGGGTTAGACGCCAGGGTGCTTTCAGAATCGACTCGAGATCATCTCGTGCTGATGTCCCTGTGCTGGTCATATTAGCGGTGACCCTCGGGAATTCTCTGTTTTCAACCACCGCTCTTCTTCGTCAGAAACGCCTGGGCCTTGGCTTTGGGGTTTCAGTGCTGAGCCTCTCGAAAACCAAAACTCTTTCGGGGACCGTCTTGAAGCAGTTACATTCAGACAATACCGCCCGAATGAGTTTGGAACAGGGGCATTGAGTTTCGAGCCTATGAGGACTTCTCTTTCTGGCTCTGCTCGTACCCCCAGCACGATAGTACAGCTCGTCCGTTTGAAAGTCGGAGCAACTTATCGTGTGTTGGCACGATTTCCCAGGTATAACATCATCGTCGTCGGATGATAACGCTTCCTTCTGAGAATGAATTGCCTTTTTCGGGCTTTCAAAAGTCACGCGCCTCGAAACGCGTCTTTGTGGGCGTGAGCTCTCAGCGGGCTCCTGGACTTCAATATGCAGCGTAGTGCACTTGGTTGCCCTGATTTCCTCGTCATGTTGGGGGTTGCGGCGACCCCCAGCGTGTTGAATCGTTCGGGGCTTTTTCATTGGGCCAAAACATTCTTGAACTGGAACTTTGCATCGTCCATCGGGAAGTGGGCCGAGGCGCTCCAAAACTGACTTCTTTCTCCGGGGTGATTCTGCGTGACCTCCCGGAGTAGCCATGGGAATTGTCGACGACTTCGTTTGGTTTGCCGAAGGTTGAACATGCTTTGAAGGCTGCAAAGGTTGCTCTTTGGCCTGAATCGCCACTTCGGACTTGGGCCTCCAAACTTTGCGGGTTGGTGGCGGCTTCTATGTCACCTCCTTCTGCAGCCTTCTACGGGCTTCTTCAATTTGAGCTCGTGCCTACGCTGATAGTGCGCGGCGCTTGCGAATGCGCTCCTCCAGCGTTGATCGGTTCCGTTTGACACGGATCCATTCGTTGATTGGCGGCTTGAAGGAGCTGCCACTCATCGGTTGTTGAGGCTGTTTGCCTCTCTTGTTCTTCGGATCCGTGTTGTAGCGGATCCCGTCAACTGACTCCATGGCCTTTGCGAATTGCTTTGCAAGGCGTTGACGTTGCCTTTGGCGGGCTCTCTTCGAGAGAGTCACCACGCCCTCTGCGGCGGCAGGGTTGGCCAGAGCAGATCCGACCTGATTGGGAATTGGAGGGATCTCACCCGATGCGACTTTGGCATCAAACGGGGCGAGATCTTCGTTGGTATTTTCGACATCTTCATACCAACGAGTTTTTCTCCTGGAGGAGAGCTTCTTGGACTTGTTGGACTTGCGAGGGGAGGTAGATCTGGACGAGGATGACAGATACTCCTCGAACTTCTGTTGGTCGAATTCATACTCGACCTCCTCCTCGACCGGGATCGGGATCCGCGGCTGCGACGCAACGATCTCGGCAGCGAGATCGGTGGCTCCCACTGTGGTCGCCAGATTGTTCGCGGAAAAAATCGTGTCTTTCTTCATTGATTCCATTGCACTCTTTTGTAACAGTTTATCGATTACAAAGATCCGGTCTTTTTATAAGATCCGGTTACAATAAAATCAAAATAAAAGAAAAGAAAGATTACAACTTTTTCTCTTGTTTACCGAACAAATCACGAGCTCCTGTTTTGTGGTCACTCGCTTGCGTGGGTTGTTTGCCTGCGCCGGGGGTTTATCCGTTGACCACCACGAGATCTAAATCCGGTCGGATCTACGCAGTACGATGGGTATTATTTCACCAAGGAAATAATAGCCGGAGGGATTGTTTCACCAAGGAAACAATCGCTCAAATCTCGGGATCAAAGACCAAGCTTTGATCCGGAGTATAACGACGTAGATCTGAGATCCGGTCCTCTCGAACTCCTGCCTTATTTGGCGTTGACGATCGCCGAGCACCAGATCCGGATGAGCAAGTCTTCGAGTCCCCAAAGATTGAATCTTTTTAAGATCCGAGTCTTCAGTTCTGCAGGGCTTCGCCTCCTCCAAAATCCAACCCTCTAAAATGAACAACCCCCTCTCCTATTTATAGCCAAGCATCACTGCGCCCGTGCGCACGTGTGGCCAACACACAAGGGGGGGGGGAGAGAGAGAACCGGCCACCTCAAGGTGGCTCGGCCACCGAGCCACCTTAGGGTGGCTCGGCTTGGGCCGAGCCACCTTGGGGTGGCTCGGTTTCGGCCGAGTCCCCCCGGGTGTTTTGAGTTCTGTCGTTCGGTTGTTGCTTTGTCCGTGATTTAGGTTTGTGATTGACTTGGTCTAGAATCGATTTGTTGACTTGATTCCTGATTTGGCAGTAAATCCACTTCTGAGTTCGAGTCCGAAGCTGATCTTGATTCGATCGCGATTCATCCGAGTCCGTTCTTGGTTGGACGACTCATTGACTCCCTGAACCGTTGGATTGATTCCGCACGCGAATGCATTCTGTTGATCGTGTGCAATTTGTTGACCTCGTCGCCTCGTCACTCGATGGTTCGTTGATTTGTCGATTCCTCGTGTCGAGCTGTGCGAAGGGACCTATAGGCAATTTTATACGCCTACAATAAGGAATGGACATTGTCAATAATTTTTTTTACCGTCAGCCAAATATGACCGCTTCATTTTGGCAATCAATAATTACTTCTCAAAGTAGGCTGAAAAGGTTCCACTCAAAGAAGTAAAGACAAGCGGTATCGTCAAATTTATCAAACATCATATTATCTACCGATACGGTGTTCTAGACAAATTGTTTATGACAACGACCCCCAGTTTGTCAGCAACGCGTTCATTAAATTCTATGGAAAATTCAGAATTCAAAACGTCTCGTCGACAGCCTATAATCCCACTGTGAATGGATTGGCTAAGGCCTTTAACAAAACCATCATAAAGATTTTGTCAAAGCTCATGGGAACCAACAAATGAGACTAGGATGATAAACTTGGCGATGCTCTATGGTCTTATCGCACCACAGTCCGCACGCCTACCGAAGTGACTCTGTATTCTCTAGTGTACGGATGCGAGGCTATCTTTTCCTTGGAAATCCAAATTTCATCCCTTCGCATCACTCTCGCAATAGGGATGACAACGGAGGAACAATATCAGAAACGTCTTGAAGAACTTGAGATGTTAGATCAAAAGAGCTTGGAATCTCAGCAGCAAATTGAGTTTTACCAAGCCAGAATCTCCAGGGCTTTTGACAAGAAAGTCCGACAATGGAGTTTTATGGAAGGAGACTTGGTTCTTGCCGTCCGACGATAAATAGTACTCAATTCTAAGAAGAAAGGTAAATTTTAACTCAAATGAGAATGACCGTTCGTACTGGAGACAGTTTACTCAAACAGTACGTATCTCCTAATCACCCAAGACGGTGACAAACTTATGATGCCAATAAATGGGAAGTTCCTAAAAAAATACTATCCTTAGTACACTCGGGATAACCTATTTGACGGGAAGTTCCTAGAGAAAATTATGCATGATATTCTTAAGGATAACCCGAGATCAGCTGATTATTTAAGATGAAGGCTAGTCTCATCTGAATAATTCATGATGATTAAGAACCTCTCATTATGACTATTTAATCATTTCTAAGATGGTTAAAACCCTTCTACTGACTCTAGATTCCTTCAAGGGTGAAGCATATCCCATCTGCTTCAACCCGCTTGGGAATAGTTGCCAAAACCCTTCACGGTCAAAGACATCTCTCTAATAATCAAGATTCTCTTATGGAGTGAAAGATAACAGAATATCTTCTTTCCTTCATCCAATCCTTGGTTTGTTTCAATCGCCAGGATCAATTCCACCAACTCTCGCTGTGACTTTTAGAGTGCTCTTTTGTTTAGACGAGATTCAATTATTTCATACGGTTAATTTTTCCTCATGAAACTCCCATGGTGTAATTGTGAAGTATTTAATGATTCACGATTCTCCAGTAAAAAATCTCTCATTGATCAAATTAATTAACGATATATCCACCAAAACTCTTCATGGTTAAATCAATTCAAAATCCCATTGTGTCTACCCCTTAACACTCCCACTGTTGAAGTCCTAACATGATGCTTAACTAGTAACCCATGGTGATTATCGAACCCCCTCCGTGTCAATATCTTACCACTTGACACCGAAAATCCCCACTAAGTGACTTATACAAGTCAACATTCCCACTATTATTTGTACCTCCACTCCCACTATTTATTGATCAAACCTTCCTATAGTTAGGGCCAAAGCTAAAACCCCCTCTTGATTCCTTCAATGAACGAGAGGTTCACTTTTAAATCGAGCGACCAAACCTCCCTACAGTTAGGATCATCTTAAACTCACATTTGGTCAAACCTTTCTATAGTTAGGGCCAAAACCAAAATTCCTTCTCGATAAATAAAAAATTTACCTTAAGATTGGATAATCAAACCTTCCAACAATTAGTGTTATCTGAATCTTTTTGATTCTCAAAGTGAAGATCCCACTCTTAGTTTTACCTTTTAGATTCTCAAAGTGGAGATCTCACTTTGAGTTTCTTTTGAAGCTGAAGATAGAATATAAAATTCTTTCTCTCCAGCACAGTGTTCATATTTGCCCTAAGAGAAGAAAACTGGAGATAGAATATAAAATTCTTTCTCTCCAGCACCGGGTTCATCTTTACCCTAAAGTAAGACAGCAGGAAATAGAATATAAAGTTCTTCCTCTCTAGCACCAGGTTTATCTTTGCCCCAAGAGAAGACACAATTTAATAACACCAAAATCCATGTCTCACATGCATGGGGGACTTTATCTTGATCCCTAATTAGAGATAAGTCTACGCCTAACACGCGTTGATGGTTAGTTTTTCCCGTGAAAATGACAAGAGCCTACGTATTCAATATTGTAGTAGGTTGTTATTAATAACACCAAAATCCATACCTCACATGGATGAAGGACTTTATCTCAATCCTTAATAAGAGATAAGCCTACGCCTAACACGCGTTGCCAGTTAGTATTTTTTGTGAAAAGGACAAAAGCCTATGTATTCAATATCGTAGCAGGTTATTATTTATAACATCAAAATCCATGCCTCACACGCATGGGGGACTTTATCTCGATCCCTAATCAGAGATAAGCCTATGCCTAACACGTGTTACTGATTAGTCTTTTCCTATAAAAAGGATAATAGCCTATGTATTCGACATCGTAGAAGGTTGTTATTAATAACTCCGAAGTCTATGCCTCCCACGCATGGGGGAGTTTATCTCGATCCCTAATTAGAGATAAGTCTACGCCTAACACGTGTTGCTGGTTAGTCTTTTTCGTAAAAAATGATAAAGTCTATGTATTCGATATCATAGCACCAAGTCTAAGAGAGTTTATTCTTTTAGCACAATGTTATATGTGGAATAAACTTAGACAATTCACATGTTAGCCCGATTCAAACGATAATTGATAAAGGCACATGAAATCCGTTGATGGCTGAGGGTTTGCTAAAAATCCTATGACTATAGTGATTATTTATTCCAAATGGGATAAAAATCATGATAATAAGAGAAATGCACTAAACAAAAGACTTTGTCTACATTAATGAAGTCAAAGTAAAAGGGAATACAAAAGAAGCTATTATCAATCAAGAAGAAGCTTGCGAATACAAATTTGTTGTTCTAGCCTAGAAAGCAGAAAGGGTCTTCTCAGCCGCTTCCTCCATCTTGGCTAGTTCCGTTCTCGAGAGCTCTAATCTCCTAGCCATCTGAGCTCGGGTCCGTTCTGCACCATCCACTTCCATTTCTAAGACAGCCTTAGTTTCCTCGGCCATCTTGAGCTCTTGTTTAAGCTGTGCTATCTTTGCACGTCAAGACTCAAGAGAAGAGTGCAAGTCTCGATGGGCTTCTAGATTGTCAGCGAGGCCTGACTCCATTTGTGCTATACAAGTTCAGTGCGCCTAAAGCACAAGGTCGGTGGATGATCATGCGTCATGCCATGCTTTCAACCAGGATTCCATTCGATCAGCCTCATATGAGGAGGCACATATAGCCTGAAGCTCTCTCAGCCTCTAAAACTCCTGCTCCATCACGACCAAGTCCGCGACAATAGTATCCGCCAAATCTGGGTGGCCCCTGTCTTTAATTCAAGCCCGGTCCTGGGGTAAGCCCACCAAGCCCCGGGGCTGGGGCAATTCAGAGCCGAGGGGCAACCAAATTTTTTATATATAATATAGGATTATAATTTATAAATATAAAATCTCAAGCTTTAACATGATTCGAGCTTAGTATTATGGTTGAAGGGTTTGTCTGTTGTGTAAACCGTCCCTGTTTGAGTCTTAGAGGGCGCATTTCGTCACTTTTTTCAAACACGTGCATAAGACGTGGATAAGGCTTAAGGTTAAACTTTGCGTGGTTTTTATTCATCTTCCGTTGGCTGCATGCCTGTACTCCTCCTACCAAGTCTCCGACCCAAATTTCTGAATCTTTCTTTAAAAATCTTAGATCTAGCTTCTAATTCTTTAAACAATACCAAAAAAATTTCGCAAAACAATACCACAAAATTAGATTAGGCTAAGGCAACCCAAAGCTCGGGGCTGGCTCTGCTCTAATTAGCTTTAGTTGACGGTCGAGAGATTGCCTGAATGAGTCGAAAGAAAATCCTTTGTGAAGGATTTTGTCGATCATCGCACCCACGAAGAAGGCGAATGTGTGGAGCTCCAAGCAAAAGCCGACCATGTTTGGATCGTCATCTGATATCAGGGCCATGATGGAACCGTATAGTGACTACAAAAGCTCTGTATGAAAATTAGGGGAGATCAATATTTTGAAGAGCACTATTAATGTTTAGAATCTCAGGGCAAATTATGAGATAGAGCTTACCGACGTTGGTAGGAGTACCTCCGGCTTGATGCTCTATGCTCAGACCCACTGATCCAATCTCATGAGTTGCTAGAATGGGTGCAATTTGTAATGATCGTAGACGTACCTACCTCTTTTATCAGTTTCAGGATTGGAACAACAAGGCTTTCCTCTATAGTAGCAGCAACGTCTATAACCATCAGATCTGAATGAACAGTAGCGCTAGGATGACGAGTCTGCGGCTAAACCGTAGCAATGGACGTTTCTAGTAATGAAAAGCCAAGACCCTCAGGTTGATCAGAAGTCCTGATAATTGTAGAAGCATCGACTCCAAGAGCTGGTCTTGTAATTAAAACTCCCTTGTGGTTAAGTACGAATTAACAAATGGATGTCGAAAAAAGTTAGAATAAAATTTGTACATGTAGATGAACCAGCCTCCATGCTTGGTCCAGCAGCCTCACGACGGGCTTGCTCCGATAACATATCGTCAAGCAACCTATCGTCAGCTTCAAAGGAGCTCGACGTCAAATCGAACGTGTGTCACCCAACTCCTCGACATGTACCTCGTGAAAAGTTTCATCATCAGATGAACCCTCCATCGTGATATCTACAGAAAGCATGAGTGGTGAACATAAAGATGGAAAGCAGAATTGTAGGCTGTCTAAAAATCACAATAGATATCTTATCCCCTATCAAACACTGATGATGGAAGTTACAATCTGACAACTTCCAGAAGGCTACTATTGAAAAACTTTCACGTAGATCGATGAATATTACAATCTGACGACCTTCATGACAACCGATGAAAGCTCTAATTCAACAGCATTCACAATCAACATCGAGAGTTACAATCTGATGACTCTCACATTTTAAGGAGCCAAGACGAAGATTACAAGATAATGATCTTTACAACGCTACGACAAAAGAGACTACAAATTGAGGTCTCTTCAAATCCAGACGTAGAGCTCACCTATGCGTCCCAGATTCAAAGTGCATAGCTCGTGGTTATGTTCCCAGAACAAAACACGGGGGGTCGAACCCATGTTGCAACATCAAAAGGTGGGGGTCGAACCCACGTTGCAACATTAAAACGCAGGGGTAGAACCTGCGTTGCAACATCAAAATGCGGAGGTCAAACCCACGTTTTTTGTGTTTGACTGGTTCAAACAAGAACATAAACGGTTTTTAAACCGTGTCTTCACTTAATGGGGTTGGTTACACCCTATTATGGAGAGATTTTAGGGGGGATTACACCTTTTAAATCCTTGAACAGTTTCAAAACTATTTCCCATAATTGGAGGGTGGTTACACCCCACTTAGAAGTGATTTAAGGGGTGGTTACACCCCCTTAATCCTTTATAAATAACTAAAAATCAATTCAGTTCAGGGGTTCGGTCTGTTGGAATTTCTTGGAGCAAAAAGGAGCTTTGGAGATCAGCATCATCGCCAACGGAGATCATCTTCAACTTCAGCAACGAGGAGCTTCTTCATCCTTGGCTTATAACCGACTTTCGGTTAAATCAACTCTTTCATAAAGTTTCAAACTCGTTTAGAGTTATCAACTCATCAAGAGTTTTAAACTTACCACGCAAGTTTTTCACAGCGTCAAATCGTGAGGAGGAGATACCGTTCCAGTGAATCAAGACGTGCGGATCGTCAACAGAGAGCAAACTCGATGCGAGCATTCGAGGGAGGCACTCCATCGCCACCGTGAAGAACCCAGAATTAAACAAAGAGGAGAATCTAGATCATTCTCCTCTCTTTTGTAATCGAAATCCAATTATAATTGAGATTGAGAGAATATAAATCAAATTTTCTTTCATTTCTTTTACTTCAAAAATTTTTCACCAAACAAAAGATGGCGATTCTGCTGGGGACAAACTTCTCTGACGAAGAAGTGGTGGCACAATCTAACGTTAAGCTCGCTGGAACGATCGTAGAAACTCTGATTATCGAGTTTGATCAAGCCAAGTATGAGGAGTTACTCTCCTTTGGATCCCTTAGCCCCTATGCGTAAGATCCACAAAGTCTTCAAGGAGACTAAAGCTCTAATTGTTGCTCCTATGCTGAAGGAAGCCCTCTCCTTTAGCCAAGATTGCTTGGACAGCCCCTCCTCTGATGGAGTGGGCTCAGCTTTAGCCAAACCCGCACCAAAACAACGAGTATCAGGTCACAAAAAGCCCATCACGGAGACCAAATCTATCAACGCCGACGACATCGTTGCAAAAGCTTTAAAATAGACCAAGAAGAACACTGCTCATCGAAGAAGAAGGTCTCAGCGACGGGCACAACTCCAAGAAAGTCGATCCTCCAACCAACGCGAGCTTTACGTACGTGAGCCTAAATGCGACCCTGAGCTCCACGTTTCTACTTTAGAACGCAAGCCTCATGTTATGAGCCCAAACAGGAGCTTCGCGAGGACCAAATTGAACGTGGCCCTCAATGGCACGTTTTACAGCCAAAACGCGGACCTCAAGTCTACGTTGAAAGTGAACTTCAGCTTCGTGTTTCCTAGTCAAAACACGACCTTTGTGTCGACACTAAAGAACGTGACCCTCACCTTGCCAAACCAAAATTCGGACCTCGCGTTTCAAGTGCCAAATGCGACCCTTGTGTTTCATTTATAAAATGTGAAGCTCATTGTCTAAGTTCCAAATCCAATACAGAACCTGGTGTATACCGTGGAGCTTTGAATACTCTGCGTAGAGCAACTAGATTGAGGGGCGGATATAAGAAGTTTATGGATTCAATGCATCTCAACCAGATCCATGTTCACTAAGAGCCAGTCATGTCCAATCATGGACTGGGGGTTCTAATTAAAACCTCACGATCAGTGAGTAACTCTCCTCGAATCTTTACAATAGATTTGAAAGAGTTTATATCGAGAGAAAGATCGATGCAACATGTTATTCGTTCATTCCAATGTGAACGACTGATTCCTACGGTCATCTCAGGATGTCAATGCTGCTCATATGTGGCCAAACCGTTGGTGTTCGACCAATTAATGAATGTTGCCTTGCCCAACCAACAACGATGTTCACATAAGAATAAGACTTCAGAGGATGAATACCTTAAAGTTACTTCCAACATGATTGGCAGAGGGAGATCATCAGTTCCTAGTTCTGATGAGTTAGAGAATGATCAGTCTTCTGGCGTGAAAGACTTCCTGAATAGGTCCGATGGAGTCTATCAACATACTCGGACTCGAACGTGAGCTATTCCCCCTATCAACTATCGGAGGTTAGCCAGAGGAACCAATTTTGATGATGAACACTAAGCCATTGCAGAGTCCTAATCATCAAGCTCTTTTGTTGAACATAAGAGCTCCGTTTATATGACGGGAAACCATGAAGATCTCGCGAAGAGACTTGATGAGTAGGAGGTCATGCTCAAATCTCAGCAAGAGGCCATCAATGAACTCATGGCCATGTTGATTCAAATCGTCGCAGACAAGGCAAAATCTCAGGAGACAAATTCGCCACCTAGGCAAGAATCTTCCCGAAGAAGAAAAGCGTCTTCATCCCGACTTCACACAAACAAAGGAAGGGAAAAGTGGTTGATGATGCTGCTTCTGACCAAGAAGCCCACAACCTGGAATCTTCCTCTGATAAAGGAAGAGAGATGGAGAATGAGCAGAATCCTCAATCTGCCAAAATGGAAGAATTGGAAGCCCGCCTCAATACCATTTCTAATAGAAGTGAGCTCTAAGATGAGGGAGTTACCAGGCCCTATCCTGCCAAATAGGACGTAGCCCCTTATCCTCCAAAGTTTGAAGTCCCGATGCTATAAACTTTTGACGGCACGGGATCACCGAACTAACATATCTATCATTTCAAGTCACAGATTGGGAATATGATATCAAACGATGCCATACTGGCTCGATTGTTCATTGGTACCCTTAAGGGAGTTGCCTTTGAATGGTTTAGAAAACTACCTGCGGGATGTATCCAAAAGTGGACGGCTCTAGAGAGACTCTTCCTGTCAAGATTCTTTGAAGATGATACATAAGTCTCCATCCATACCCTTCTCGCTACTAAGCAGAAGAAGTAGGAGTCCGTCAAAGCCTTCGTCAAGAGGTTTCGAAACATGGCTCTACGATGTCTGACAGGTATGACACAGTCTACACTGATAGAGACCTATTGACACAACTTGCAAACCGACCTTCTAGCACAAATGAGGGTTGCAGAATGCCGTTCTTGGAGACAACTAATTTCTCAAGGCGAATAGGCTCAAAAAATTATTGCCAGAATCAGAGCCAAAGAACAAAGTAGGCAGGATCAACCTGAGCAATCAGACCAAGCTCAATCTTCTCAGTCAGAAGGGGAAGATACTATAGCCACTGAAGCTAATCATCTTCAATAGGATGGTAGGTCCACAAAGCTATCACGTTAACAGTTATCTCTGATAGCCAAACTCTTCAGATGATAGCATACTGTGTGACGTCTTCCAAACTCTTCATAGTCGTTATACTCTAAGGTCACTGAATGACTTGACGGATATTGTTCTGTTTGTTTCTTTTTCCCTGCACTTGTTCAAGACTGGCGGTTGGTTTATTTGTAGTTTATTGGATTATGAGTAATAAATTTTTTTGAGTTGTCATATTCAATAAAATACCCCTATCAACCACGAAATCCGTCAAAACTATCACGTTAATAGTTACATCTGATAGTCTATTTCTCCAAATTCCCCCACCAATACTCTTCAAGTAGGATGGCGGGTCCACCAAAACTATCACGTTAACATTTACCTCTGATAGTCTATTTTCTCTATCAACTTACCAATCCTCTTTAATAGGATGGCAGGTTCACAAAATTATCACGTTAACATTTATCTCTGATAGTCCATCAACTTGCCAATCTTCTTCAAATAGGATGGCGGGTCCACCAAAACTATCACGTTAATGATCACCTCTGAAACTCCATTTTCTTCAAATTCCCCCACTAATCCTCTTCAAGTAGGATGGCGGGTCAGTCAAAACTATCATGTTAACAGTTACCTCTAATAGTCAAACTCATCAGATAATAGCCTACCAGGTGATGTGCCTCTATTCCGATTTCATGGATAGTTCCCCACTAGGTGATGCATCTTGTCTACCTCTTTTTATTCCCCTGCTAAGTCTTAATCAAGACTAGGGGTTGGTTACTTGGAATCCATTGGATTAAGAGTAACAAATCTTTCACATCGTCGAGTTAATATTACACTTCTGACGATCATCACCCCCACAGAGTAGGAATATAGCTTGCATCACTCCTAATTTGTTACGTTAACAATACACCTCTGATAATCAACTTATCAATCCTTGTTAATAGGATGATAGGTCCTCAAAATTGCTCAAATCGTAATCTTCTCTAGTAAGACACTAAGTCTTCAAAATCTTATTCAAATCACAAGTATCAAAATTCATCGCTTCTGGTGATAAACTCACTCAACAAATTTCCCTAGCGAGATGCTAATTCCCAAAATCTTGTGCAAGTCACAAGTACACATTCTCTTGTCACGTTAATATCAAAAACCTCTGACAATCCACTTATCAATCCTCGTCAATAGGATGATAAGTCCTTAAAGTTGCTCCAATCGTAACAAAATCCTGTCACGTTAATATCACACCTCTGACAAATCAACTTATCAATCCCCTTCAATAGGATGATAAGTCCATAAAGTTACTCCAATCGTAACATTCTCTTGTCATGTTAATATCAAAAACCTCTAACAATCCACTTATCAATCCTCGTCAATAGGATGATAAGTCCCCAAAGTTGCTCCAATCGCAACAAAATACTGTCACGTTAATATCACACCTCTGACAAATCAACTTATCAATCTTATTTTAATAGGATGATTAATCCACAAAGTTGCTCTAATCACAACACAAATCTTGTCACGTTAATCCCACGCCTCTGACAGAATGCACTTATCAATCCTCGTCAATAGGATGATAAGTCCACAAAGTTGCCCCGATTATAACATTCTCCTATCATGTTAACACCAAGTCTCTGACAATTAACTTATCGTTTCTCTTCAATAGAGCGATAGGTCCATAAAAATTCTTGTCACGTTAATGATCACCTCTGACAAAATCCACTTATCGACTCTCTCTAATAGAGCGATAGGTCCTCAAAGTTGCCCTGATCGTAACATTTTCCTGTCACGTTAACATCACACATCTGACAACCAAACCAGTTTATCAACTCTCTTCAATAGAGCGATAAGCCCATAAAATACTGTTAGGTTAACATCACACCTCTAACAGTCAAACCCCCCAATAAACTTGTTAATCTTTTTTCAATAAGAATAGCAAGTTTTCATTATAAAATCCCCAGTGGATTAAAGATTTTCAAGAATTATCCTAGTGATAATGAAGAAAATTTTTGAATTTCACTCTAAGTGAAAATTCAAGCCAAGTTAATACTACACCTCTGACGCTTTTAACTTTCTTTCAGTGTTTCAAGTAACATAGGAAGAAACAACGACGAAGCCAACGTATTCAACATCGTAGCACCAAAAATTCATGACTTTCACGCATGGGGGATTTTATCTTAATACCTAAATAGAGATAAGTCTGCATCTAACACATGTTGCCAGGTAGCGCATTCCCGTAAAAATGGCAAAGCCCACGTATTCAACATCGTGGCAGGTTGTTATTAATAACGCCGAAATCTATGCCTTACACGTATGTAGGACTTTATCTCGATCCCTAATTAGAGATAAGTCTACGCCTAACAAGCGTTGCCGGTTAGCCTTTTGTCGTGAAAAGGACATCAAAATCCATGCCTCACACGTATGGGGGACTTTATCTCGATCCCTAATTAGAGATAAGTCTACGCCTAACACGCGTTGCCAGTTAGCCTTTTACCGTGAAAATGACATCAAAATCCATACCTCACACGTATGGGGGACTTTATCTCGATCCATAATTAGAGATAAGCCTATGCCTAACACGCGTTACCAGTTAGTCTTTTTCCGTAAAAATGATAAAGTCTATGTATTCAAAATCATATCATCAAGTCTAAGAGGCTTCATTCTCTTAGCACAATATTACATGTAAAACGGATTCAAATAATTCACATGCTAGCCCGACTCAAACGTTAGTCGGTAAAGGCTTATCAAATCTATTGATGGCTGAGGGTTTGCCAAAAATCCTATGCATGTTTGCAGGCTCATCAGCTTAATGGATGTGAGCTAAGACTTGAATCAGATGAGCTAAAGACAAGTATCAAAGACTTAGTAAAAAATACATGAAAGCCACCTCCGCGTCTCAAGTCAAAACGCCGAGGTCAGACCCGCGTTGCAAAAATCACAACGCCGAGGTCACACCCGGGTTCCAAATTTAAAACGCAAGGGTGAGACCCGTGTCTCAAGTTCAAAACACAAGGGTCCACCCCCGCATTCCAGAAGCATGATTATGATGCATACCTTCATACAGGTCCTACACAGCAAATCCCTTCAACCAAGATGCCTTTGAAGCGAGTGCAGAAAATGACTCCCTTATGATAACGAATCAACAGCTCCAAGATCAGAGTTGAGATCCAAAGTATTTCAAAAATTCATCCCCGTCAACCGCGATCTTTCGAAAATGTTGGAGGGGGTTCTGTAAGCTGTCTAAAATCACAATAGATATCTTATCCCCCATCAAACACTGATGATGGAAGTTACAATTTGACGACTTTCAGAAGGCTACAATTAGAAAACTTTCACATAGATCGATGAAGGTTACAATCTGACGACCTTCACAATAGCCGATGAAAGCTCTAATTCAACAGCCTTCGCAATCAACATCGGGAGTTACAATCTGACGACTCTCATATTTTAAGGAGCCAAGACGAAGATTACAAGATAATGATCTTTGCAACGCTACGATAAAAGAGACTACAAATTGACGGTCTCTTCAAATCCAGACGCAGAGCTCACCTATGCGTCCCAGATTCAAAGCACATAGCTCGTGGTTGTGTTCCCAGAACAAAACACGAGGGTCGAACCCATGTTGCAACATCAAAACACAGGGGTCGAACCCGCGTTGCAACATCAAAACGCGAGGGTCAGACCTGTGTTTTTTTGCGTTTGACTGGTTCAAACAAGAACCTGAATGGTTTTTAAACCGTGTCTCCACTTAATGGGGTTGGTTACACCCCATTATGGAGAGATTTTAGGGGGATTACACCCTTTAAATCCTTGAATAGTTTTAAAACTGTTTCCTATAATTGGAGGGCGGTTACACCCCACTTAGGAGTGATTTAAGGGGCGGTTACACCCCCTTAATCCTCTATAAATAACTAAAAATCAATTCAGTTCAGGGGTTCGGTCTGTTGGAATTTCTTAGAGCAAAAAGGAGCTTTAGAGATCGGCATCATTCTCCAACAGAGATCATCTTCAACTTTAGCAACGAGGAGCATCTTCATCCTTGGCTTATAACCGACTTTCGGTTAAATTAACTCTTTCATAGAGTTTCAAACTCGTTCAGAGTTATCAACTCATTAAGAGTTTCAAACTTTCCACATAAGTTCTTCACAGCGTCAAATCTTGAAGAGGAGATACCGTTCTAGTGAATCAAGACTTGCGGATCGTCAACGGAGAGCAAACTCGACGCGAGCATTCGAAGAAGGCACTCCATCACCATCATGAAGAACCCAGAATTAAGCAAAAGGGAGAATCCAGATCATTCTCATCTCTTTTGTAATCGGAATCCAATTGTAATTAAGATTGAAAGAATATAAATCAAATTTTCTTTCATTTCTTTTACTTTGAAAATTTTCCACCAAACAGGAATTTACAATAACTGAGAACTTGGTTTACCTTCATCAGCTGCAACAGGATTCATATCTCTAGCAATCGTACATGCTTTCTTCAATTTTTCTAAAAGAGAATGAAGTGCGGAAACGATTAATAGAGGCACAGACTATAAATCATTCAATTTTCTCCACTACCACCTAAATGAGGTATTATCTATTTGAGATATACCTGGACTAGTAGTTCTTGCAGTGGTCTCACTAGTTGGGCTGTCGCGGACACTGACGCCCATATTAACTTCAGCACCCGTGTCAGCTTCAGCATGCACAGGCTCTTCATCCATAGCCTTGCGCATCTGCCGCATGAAGCTTGAGCCTTCAGAGTGAGTAAAGCCAGGAGAGGGAGGATCGTATGGAACTTCACCCTCTTCAAGAACCCCCTACAAACCGACAATAAAAGATATACATCCAATGATCCGGAGACATAGTGTAAAAAATCACACGAGGAGTGAGGTGTTACCTTCTCTCCTAACGGGCACGTCGCTGAATGGTTCTGTCTCAAAGGCTCGCGGCTCAGCACTTGGCTTGTGTACTATCTTCTTCCGCTTTGTGGATCGAGCATCCTCGTGAGTGACAGGTCTCTCCTATCTAAATTTGGTATGTAGCTCGACCTGTAATGAAGCCTGACCAGCAGATTAGGATCTCGTACGACAGAAGAGACGAGGCTCATCCTCGTCCTCAGCAGCCTCACATGGAAGGTCAACTATCATCTTGTTAGGATAAGTAAACAAGACCCCCCCCACCTTGGTTTTTGTGAAGCCGGTGGAGGCTTAGGCAAATTGGATGGGCGAGCCCGATGAGCAATCACCAAACTCAGTAATTCTGAGAAGAAGAAAGAGTTTAGCAGACCTGTCCAGAACTTTTCTTCATCGCCTCCAACTCCCGTGCCTTCGCCCCTAGCTGTATCTTCAGAAGTTTTAGCCTCATCAGTGGGGAGAATCTCCTCTTCCTCCTCTTCAATTACTTGCTTTCCTTTACCGGAAGGCCCTGCATGCTCTTTCCCCCGCCTCCTCAAGAGCGCAACACCGTGAACTATTCTGGTTGCGACCCGGGCTTCTTCTTTTGTCTCTAACTCTGAGAGTTGCCTCAACTTGGCGGGCTCATTAGTGGCTATCAACCATTTGTAACATAGAAATGTGAGTCGTAACTAGCGCTCTGCATCTGGAAGGTTGAACTTAGTGCCTATGCAACCCTCCATGCTCAAAATCCACGCTTGGGCGCCGTCTACAAGTCTACCCTCAGTCTTCAATTATCGGTTCGGGTTCCTAACGTACATCTGATCATAATCGAACTAATAAGAAAACTGATTTGGTAGATAAGGCTCTATATAACAACGATCCTTCACTCAAAGGACTAGATAACCGGGCCTAATGGTCATCAGCCACCGGAAGCAGCCCACGTCAAGAGAAGTCCAATTTGCCCTCGGTCTTTCTTCATCAAGCAGCGATCGTGGGAAACATGTGAAGAATCCCCATCACTTGTGAATGTGGAGCTATTTCTTCACCTTCAGGAACTACTACGCTTCCTATTTACATCCTTCCAATAGCCTCAACAGGGGGATGGATGGATCCGCAACGCTCAATACTGACATCAAATCGGGATGATGGAGAACTAGCCATGCCATTACATAAACATAAGGTAGTTGCACTTTAGCAATAAGGATCTTAGTCATCAGCTTGCTTCCCTCCCGCATGAAGCCAACGACCATTTGTCGGAGCCCGCGATGTATATCAGTGACTATCACCGGAAGCAAAGAGAAGTTCTTCCCATATGCAAGATGAACTGCTAGAAAGAGGACTTCTATTGGCAAGACATCAGAAGTCTGATACGACACGTCACATTTCTTTAACCAAAGGATGAGCTAACCGGTCAAAAGAGTCATCGGATGAATTTGCTTTTGCTCGTGCCATAGAAAAGCCCTAAACTTGGCCCCCCTCGGAAATTTACCCTCAGCGGTAGGAGTGGTGTAGGACTCAGCGCCAATCTTCTCAATTAATTTATTAACTTCCGAGGTAGTGAGAGACTCCAACTCACAAATCGCCTCGCCAGAGCCATCTTCCAGGTGTTTGAATAGGTAATCTCCAAATTACTTCAAGCCCAGCTGTGGGCATTTCTTCTTCGCCAGGATGTCGACACCCGCTAAAGCTGTCTGATAATGACAAGTGAGGTCCCATAATGAGTCATACCTGGAAGGGAAGGCCATCTTCATTTGATTTAACTACTGGCTGGAGGGAAAATATTCTTGATATACGATGTCCCCCATCAGCAAACCTGAAACCTTCTACATCTCACGTAGAGCAACCCGGACATAGTGCGAACCACCATATATAATCCACTGGCATTCAACTCCTCACTCCATCGGTCAAGAACATAGCTTGTCATACGGACCCACCATCTCCTATCTGAGGAATGGACCCAGCCAAAACACTTATGGCCCTTCACGGGAAGCTCTCTTCCTAACCTTGCGAGGCAATTCCTTACAATGTTGGCAATTATAGATAATTCATTTTGTGGTAGTTCATCTTGTCCTAACACACCGAGATGAAGTCCGTTGATGTAATTTGTCACTTGAGCTTGGGGTGATGGGTAATGTACCCATAATGAATTTGCTCCAAGTCCACCGTCAAATGCCAGAACATCTCCTGCGTCATAGTCTGCTTCTGTAGATGAGTTAACGGATGGTGATGAGGAATTAGAGGAAGTTACTTTAGGCCACCATCATCTTTATTCAGCCACTTCTCGTTCACGAGAGTCAGAATAGTCGGATCTTCAACGGAGTCACCAGACAGATAGTTAGGTTTCCTTAGAGGTTGAGTCAAACTAGAATATTTAACAAGTGGTGTGTCGGTGATAAACTGTAGTAGCGTACGATGACCTCCCTTCCGTACCAGTTGAGGGATCTCCTTGAGCCCACCCAGAATAAATTAAGGAGTAGCCTGGATGAATGTTGGGTCATCAGAGGAGGTGTAAACCTCACCGCTGTGACCATTTACCGCATGAGACGAGAACACCTCTGGAGGAAATTCAATTGAAACAAATAACGCGTGTTTATTGAACGCAGTTACAAGAATATTTTCAAGGCGATACAGGGCGTCGAACTCATTTCACGAATTCGCGAGATAGAGTCATAATCCTATAATTGGTGAGACGATTTCAACTATTTTACGTACACGAGGGACAATGTACATTGTCATGCAAAAAAAAAGCGATAATATACCCGTCCTACGAAACACGATACAGCATGAAATCGTCCTTTTTTACTTTAAGACGTGTTTTGGCCAAGCAAAACACGTCTTTTAACCATCAACCCCCGAAAAGGATGATACCAGCTCTTCCCAAATGCCTCGCGAAGGAGAGCAAACGAGGGTATAATGTTCAAAATACCAAATTTTGAATTTACGAAAGCAGTAAACACTTACCCCCGAATAATGAGGCTGCAGGAGTCTCTCTCGTAGCTAGCTTAGAGGCTGGTCGACTCCTCAAAATGCACGATCGCCTAGGAGACATTGTCCATCTACAGGAAAAGTTAGTGGTTTAGGTAAATTTTGATCTCAAGAGGACAAACCAACCCGACAAATCATAACCAGGTACTCCAAACTCAGCTTATCAAGAATTGAGGCACATAAGTCCATAATTAAAAGAGAAATTGTGTGTTTTAATTGAAGTCTTATAAAAATTAGGATTGTTCGGTTAAAACCCAATTATACCTACAGGACACCAAAATACGAGCCAAAAGCCCCGATTCACACCTAACAACAAGCCAAAGGCATGGATTATCATCCAAAATCCTCAAAACCAACTCAAAAGTTTTGGTTCATACACCGAAGCCTAGAAAATAAATCTAAGTTTTCAACCGAGAGTATCCAAGATCAAGCATTCCTGGGTTCGGGTTATCAAGCAAGAATTAAGGCTCGGTTCTCGTCCCTAAATACAAACTTAAGGTTCGATTCTCCTCTAAAACTGAAGGATGGACATCAAGTTTGAGAAACAATCCCAAGATCCCAAAATCAAAATAAGCTTCGGTGTTCATCAATTCAAACCAAGGGACTGAAACTAAGTCTTGGATCTTATACAAAATTGAAGCCATCAAACTCAAGAAGTTAAATTTAAATTTGACTAAAATCGAACATGGGGGAGCGTGGGTTACCTGAGATCGAAGGAAAAGACTTAGGATGTCAGGGAAAATTACGAAGGTGGCACAAAAATCTCCAAACACCAAGGAAGAACCTCAAGTCCCTTTCAAGAAGAAGAGGAGATGGTTTGAATCGCCTATACAGGGAAAATGAAGAACAACCCCTCGAAATCAAGTTAAGGGTTTCAGAACTCCATCAAACCAACAATCAAAGGATCGATTTTGCTTAGAAATTCAATGGAAATTGTAGCTCAAGACACGGTGTTTACCTAGAATCAAAGGGGGGGGGGACAAACTTAGTGAAGGGAAATCTCAAGAGAGAAGCTCGAATTGAAGATCTCCAGCCCTGAAACCCTAGGTTCACACCTTCACCCTTGCTGGCCAAAATTGAAGAAAGAGAGGAGAAGAACTTGAGGAAATCCCTCTTACAAAGATTTGAGAAGAGTTTGGATAGGAGAAGACGGGAAAAAGATAGAAA
Organism: Asparagus kiusianus; assembly: GCA_022839385.1. Lineage (NCBI taxonomy): Eukaryota > Viridiplantae > Streptophyta > Magnoliopsida > Asparagales > Asparagaceae > Asparagus > Asparagus kiusianus. Next base: position 190,941 of record BQKN01000199.1, read on the forward strand.
ATTTTAGTTTAAAAACAAAAAGAAAAGAAAAGCCCCACCCGACTCCTGGACCGACCCCGACGCGAGACAAAAAATTGTGTCTCGCGCACAGGGTGGGTCCCACGGTCAGTTTCTTGTGTGCTTTCACCCATTTTGCCTATTTTTGATGTATTCGGGGTACTTATTTATACTTCAATGAGTATACAAGTATAAACTACATCTCCTTGAACATCCGATAGGTGTATGAGGTTAAATTGATTCTTGAACTCCGAGGAGTATACAAATATAAAACTGATCCTCCGTGCTCTAACGCCTTAAAATCTTAAACTGTGTAGACTCCAATTAGAGTATGAGTATAAACTGTATTCACGTCGTAATGTCGGTTAATGTGTTACAATGCAGGTCAACGCGTTGATAATTTTGCCAAAACAAGGATCAGAATAATTTTTAGTTCAAAAATACCCCCGGGAGGTCAATCACAACTCAGATACAAACTTTCAACGAAGGCGATCAGTTCAACGTCGATTCAATGACACGAGCTAATTCAGAAATCAACGCACCAGTTTTAGTGAATAGAATGTAAACTGAAAAAGTCAAAGAATTAGAAGCTGAGCTTATCTTATCCAAAGTATTCCAGACTCATCTATAAAAAAACGAGTCTGAAATACTTTGGAGCCGGTATTTGTAGGCATCAAAAATTACCTATAGGTTTCCATACACAGCTCAAAACAAAGAGTAGATGAAGAACGCTAATATCTAAGTCAAAGGAGATCATCCGAGGCCAGAAAAAAGCAAAGGAATCCGTACAAAACGATAGAATGCGCGAAACGACAGAACGGGACACAATCATGTAGTCTTAAATTGACGAGTCACTTCAGAGTGACTCACAAATGACGAGTCACTTCAGAGTGACTCGCAAGTGATCAGTCACTTCAGAGTGACTCACAAATGATGAGTCACTTCAGAGTGACTAGCAAATGACGAGTCACATCGAAGTGACTCGCACATACAACCTCTCGACGATGTGTTTTTTGATAAGTTTCTCAGGATTTGTTCAATCTACTGCCTCCCTAACTACCTTGGAAATATCCCTAAACATGGTAAAATCGTTTCTAACTGAATGTAAGGCCAAATCACGAATTCTTATCCAAATACATAACATCTGAAGCCTATAAATACACCCCTAACACCCCTATACACGGGTAATCTAGAATTTTGGACTTGGAGGTGAGTTGCTGACATTTTGAGAGTAGAACCCACGAATTTTAGAGAGAGGGAGGAGAGGTCTTGGTGAACTTCAGCATAAAGCGGGAGATTTTGAGAGATCTATAGTCTTTTCACCCTTCCCTTGAGATCAAACATCAATTTGATCTTGTGAAGAGTAGTAACCTCACATTGTTAAGGTTTTTTACTTTTGTTCTAGGTTTCCTCATTGAGACTAAGAACACTATGCCTTCTTCACGATCAAATTGGATCTGATACTTAGTGGTCTACGGATCAAAGCGTCCTCGACACAGGCAAAGATCCTACGCAAGCAGAGACCGATAAACGTTCTCTGTGTGTGTTTCTAGGAAGACTTCTTTATTTTATTTGTGTAAAGAAGTCTTATAAAATGGCTCACACTTTTGAATCTGTACTTCGATAAACGGGTTGTAATGGATTCCATAAATAAACTGATTTCCGATGCAAACAAGTTGGCCACCTTTGGATGATAGTGGAACCAGTCAGGATTGCTTCGAGTTCGACAGGGAGCTATGCCTCTAGATAGTCGTAGCCAGCCTTATAAGCCAGCACCATCTCCAACTTTCTAAGAGTGCTGTGGTGATAGCATTCAACAACCTCGAAGCGAAGGTCCTTAGTCTCCATTTGTGCGAAGTGGCCTTGCAAGGCTTGGACCTTGGCCAGGGACGACTCATGCTATTGCTTGGCTTCCAGCACAACACAAGTGCTCTCCTACCTGCACTTTTCTAAGTGGTCTACTCCTCCTCCATCATGATTCGTAGGTTCTGGGCGTCCAAATGATCTAATCGAGCTTGCTTATAGGCATTATTTCCTCTCTTGCCTCTTGACATCGACCTACTCGGATAGATATTTTATCCTATCATTCTATTCATGGAGCTCGTGTTGTAGATGGCTGAGGTCCTCCCGAGGCTTGTTGATCTCAACTGACTTATTGCTGTTCAAAGTCTTTAAGCCATCGATCATCCTCTCTCATATTCACCTCTCGCCACCACTTGTCCTTGCCTCTTTTCCAAATGGCCAAGTCATCCTCCCTGGTAGCCAATACAAGGAGAATCCACTCGACTTTGGCATTCTGAGCCTCTAACTCCCCTTAGAGCTCGAGATAAGAGGTTTGGACTCGCTCATATTAGCTAACCAGCTCCTCTTCTGCCAGAGAACCTCGGATCATATAGCTCTTTAGGCACTGATAGAGGCCAACGTATGGCATCTTGCTGAGGATCTTATTGTCACATGGCAAGTAGAACTGCTTGAAAACTCTAGTCTGGCAATTTGAGACTCCAAGACCAACCCCCTTTTATCGAGATGTCGCCTAGGTTGGAATCTGAACTCCTGGGATGGCTCCCTATCGTAGTGGGGATCAATTTTGGAAGACTCCATTAATAGCATCCTCAGCTCATCCTACTTCCTTAAGCCTTTTCTTTAGACTTTTCTTCTTTTAGACCTCTCGGCCTGCATTATAGTAGCACTTGACCCTGTTAGTCTAGCCGCTATTCCATTCACATTAGGCTGCACCCTCACGGCTTTCTTAGGGGCCACGTCAAGGCAAAGATGCTTGTTTAGCCTCGTCAGGGGCCCTACCTGAGGTTGAGCAAGTGAAATTGTTGGCACCATCTCGGCCTCATCCGAGCCCAATGTAAGCCGTTATTATCATCCATAGTTGGGGAACTGAGGAGATGCCAGTGTAAGCCCATATTATCATCAATAATTGGGGAACCACAGGACTGAGTTGTCGATTTGGCGGGAGCCAGTGCAAACCCTTATCACATAGAGCTTCATCATCCACAGTTAGGGAACCGAGGAGATGCCAGTGTAAGACCTTATCATCATCCATAATTAGGGAACTGTAGGACTGAGTTGTTGATCTAGTGAGAGTCAGTGTAAGCCCTTATCATATTTAGCACATGCTTCTTGTCGTTTGACAATAGCCTAGGCCTAAGAACATCCTTGTTGATCTCAGGCTAGCTAGAGCAAGTTAGGATGGAGTCATCCCAGACACCCAAATGAACATCTTCTTCCAGTCCTTATTGGACTCAAGAGCATTGTAGACGATGTTGTTTCCCCTAAGACTTAGAGGGAATAGTGGCCTTCATGCTGGTTCACCTTCATATAGACAAGGTTGTTTCGGGTTTCTTTTGTATTGTAATTAACTCAAATTACAATAAAAAGAATTACAATAGAATGAAGGAAAATTTTATTTTTGCTGGGGTTCTTTTCTATGTGCCTGTGAAGCATTGATCTTGTACTATATTGACTCGTTGATTAATACAAAGGGTCTTTTGTTGTGGGTACAAGCTTAGTGGTTCAGAAGATAGCTCAGTCTTCTCTTGACACTTTCATTTGATTGGATCACAAATGCGATGATAAGAATCTCTTTGTGTGTGAGTTGATCTCTCTAGGATTCTCTCCTCGTGTGTGTCCGTGTGTTCTAAATAAATGATCTCCCCTCCTTTTATAGGCTAAAAGATAGAGAGTTACTAGCCCCTTAATTCTGGATTAAATAACCATTAAAGTAGGAGATAATGAAAAACAATTATTCCCCAAAAATAGCTCCTAAAATGGCTATCTGGCGAGCTTCATGGGCTTGGTGAAGTTCACTGAGGACGTGGGAGAATATCGTTGAAGTTGTGAGCGAGGGTTGCTATGGACGTGGGTGAGTCTTCTTCAAAAGTGGATGACTTAGTCCACTTAAGTTGACGTGGGTGGAGTTCATTAGTTGGCGAACATCACCCATGAGTTCAAAATTAACACAAAATTTGACTCTAATTTGACCGACTGATAATGCCTTTTGACTCAGCCTAGCGAGAATGAATGACTCGGTCTAGCGAGAAGGGATAGCTCCTTGCGAGAAGGGGGAGAAGTACCACCTTTTTATTTGGTCTCGGAAGTTCTCGATCCTGACTGGAGAGAAGGAATGCCGCTTGATGATCGAGAAGGGGTGACTCGACCTATTGAGAAGTGTTTTGGAAGTTGACTCACTTTTGATTTGGTTGAGTCGAGTTGATATGGGCTATTTTACAAGGTTCATTTTAATCATCAGGCAACCTGCGCTGCAGCTCATTATGGGCTTGTCTTTGGGCCCATTTGAAGGGCTTAGTCCATGGGCATCACTTCTCGCATTCAAGTTGATTATTAACCTAAGTAAAAATACATTTGGATTGTTTATAAGACCCTCCTAAAGTTCTTGAGATCCTAAATTTTAATTTGTAGCTAGGATTGAAATACTTTAGGTAAATAATTAGAGGTGTAATGTTTAACGTGGCTTGAATTGTCTTGTGAAACTCGCCTTCATTTGCCTACTTGGTTGCTGGAGATGTAATATTGAACCTAGCTTCCTTGATTTTCAGACTTGTATTAGAAGTCCAATGATGCTTTTACTCGTCCAAATCCATGCTTGGAGCGAAGTTCACCTTTTATGTTTTTGAGGCGATGTTGGGAAATCGACAAATTTTGAGTGATTCTAGGTATGAGCGAACTCGCCTAATTTTGGGCTGTTGAGCGAAGTTCATCAATTAACGACATTAGCTAGTTGGCAAGACTCGTTTTATTCTGAGTTGTGTTGATGAAGCTCATCAATTAGTGATGTTCGCTACTTGGCAAAGTTTATTGAGATTCGCCTTTGGATTTGCATCGTGATTTGTGGATAAGATCTCTTGATTAAAGATTTTACGAGATCCACTGTAGATTTGATCGATTTTTAGGATAAAATTTATCCTCTTTGTCTAGTTCAATCAAATCTTAAAAGATGTGATTTTCTTAGGAGTTAGGATTTGAAAGAGGCCATAAATAGCAGTTTTCTTCTTCTATTTTCACCGCCTTCATCATCTTCTTCTTTCCCATGTCTAAGTCTCCATCGCTTAGACTGAAGATGCTCCTTGCCAGAGGAGTGAAAATAAAATAGCTTTAATAAAAGCTTGACCAAGTGAAGGGAAATCAAGTGAATGAGCTCCGCATACTACGCCATTTGGCAGATTTACTATTGGCTGAGAAGACGAAACTTGAACAAATCATTGAAAATCAGTCGATTGCTTAGGGCGAGTTGAATCACGATAGAGATGCATGGAGCTTCAAGTGCCATGCTCTTCGCAAGATTGTTCGGCGACTAAAATAGATCTCCACGAGCGAGGACTGTGACAGTAACTAGGTCTCACAAATATGAATTTAGATCGTAAATAGATGTCCTATGGCTGACTCAGGCTTGCCATTAAATTTTGATATAAGAACGTGCTTCTTCCTCTTGAAATGCTTCACTTAGAAGAATAGGGACAATTCTTATCTTTATGGGGAAACATTTAGTTCTCCAAGTTTTGTAACATTAAAGGAACAATGGCTATAGCTTGGTGCAGCTCGTGTCCATTCCTCGATAGTCATATTACTCATATTTTAGAAATATAGGATAGTAGCAAATAAGTAATTGGATAATCTAAATATCACCTTCGTGTAGTAGAGTCTTCAATCAATAAAAATAAACTTTCTGCTTCTTGAAATTATTCATCTTTGTATGCTTGATCTTTTTGTACTTTACTTCTGAAGCGATCTTGAACTTTGCATAACTCTGCATGGAGTTAATATGTCAAAAAGTGAAACTCAGGCTTCCTTGTTTTGAGAAGGGTCAAATTAAGGTTCGTGCAATGAGGTCTCGAACAAAACTGAGTTATACTTTTCTCAATTTTGGAGACTTAGTAAAATTGTACTATGTCATTTGGGCGGGATTTGCCTCAATATTTTGCTGAATGGTGCAAAGTTTGCTTACTTGAGAAATAGTCATCTGGACGAAGCTTAGTAAGTCGGTTAGGCGAGGCTCAACCTAATAATTTATAATTTAGGTCTTCGATCTGCGAGCCTAAAATTATGGCGAAGTTTATTCATAGTGAGATTGTAGGCGAAGCTTCAAGCTAAAATCTTTGGCAAAGTTCATGGTGAAATCTTCGACGAAGTTCGATAATGAAATCTTCGGTGAGGTTCTATAGCAAGATACTCGGTGAAGTTCAAGGCGAAGAATCTTCAACGAAGTTCAAGGTTGGTCTATAAATAGACAATTTGCCTCCTTCTTCTTCACTTTGATTTCAAAAACTCTCGGAATTTTCTCCAAGCCCTAATTTTCTAAAGATCCTCTTACTTTCCTGATCAATGGCTCCTCGCCGTGCTATTTGTAGAGGAAAAGGCTCGGCTTGAGGAGCTCGTTGCCTAAGAGCTGAAGAGGCGCTGAGGAGCAGGAGATGGCAGTGGGTAAGTTTCAAACCCATTAATGGCAATCTTCGGATTAGCCTAAAACTTAGCCCACCAAGTTTTAAACAATGCCTTATGGCATTTAGAAAACTTGATTCGCTGCTAAAGGCAAGATTTTTATGACCACTTTTGGTCTTTCCAAAGAAGATGATGATGCTTCTGGTCTCTCCAATACCGATAGAGGTTGGAAGAGTAGCACCACTACGCCCTAAGCCTTGCTTTGATAAGGGTCTCAACATGTCTACGACTACTTTTGATGAGCTATAGATCTCATCCATAGGCATTGAAGTTGCATCTTTGGATGTGCCGATGATCATAGCAATAGTTATGAGGATTGCTGTCTCCTATATCGTAGCGACATCTTTGATATCATCCGCTGTAGACGTTTCAAACATCTAGGTCATACTCGCACAGTACCTCATGATAGGTAGTGAACAAATACAAGTCTTGCCTTCTCTGACTACCATGGATGGAGTGACGGTCTCCACAAGAGTAGGCCCTTCATAACACCTTGAATTTCCTAATCTCTTGATCTTGAAGATTTAATCAAGGTGGAGATAAAGATCTTGATGGAGAGTCTGGTGAGACTGTTCAACCAAAGTGTTACGACTACCTTACAATTGTAGAGAGGCTTATATATTCACATTCTTAAACTTTTTGTCATCAGTTGCTATTTTTGCTTGTACCGAACCCTTCGAGATAGTGATTTGACAAAGCTGAGTCCCACTTTTGAGAGCTACAGGAGCTTCGTACAGCTGATCTCCATGGTATTGTTGAAATCGAATTCTATAGTCTCTTAGCAACTCACCGTAAGGTTGGAAAATTTGCTCGTGCAAAAATGGAGTGGATCAAGGTAAAAGTTCAAGGTACTATCTAGGAGAAAGATGCAACCATCAACAAGGCTAAGGCAACCAACATTGTAACTCAAATTCTTCTTTAAGAAGCTCAACGTTAGAAGGAGGAGCTTGAACTTAACCTAGCTGAGTTGACCAAGAAGGGGGATTCTCAGTCGCAGAATTTTAGGATGAAATCAAGAAACTCTCAATCATTAGGTCTCAAGTCGCTCCCATCAATCCCAGAATATTGAGGGAACATGCCTAGAAGGGTGCCCATGAGGTTAGGGATTCCAGGATGGCTGAGTATATTGTACAAATACACACTTTTTATTCGTTTTTCCTATAAGAACCTTTTATAACCATTTAGCTCTTTTGGTAATAAAAGAACTTTTGTCTCCTTCAATGTGTGTATGATAGTGGTGTAATGTTAACGTATTATAATGATATCTTTACTGGGGAGAATAATATTAGGATCAAACTAGTAGAGGTATAGTGTTAACATAACGGTTTGATCAAGTTGATATTGTTCAGAGGTGTAATATTAACATGACATTATAAGAATATTTGACAGAGGTGTAGTGTTAACCAGTCAAATAGAATGAGCGACAGAGGTATAATGTTAACCAATCGGTTCGAAAGAGTCTAAAGGACGACTACCATTTGAAAGTGTAGTGTTAACTTAATGGTAGAAAATCGATGGAAGTATAATGTTAACAGATAATTTTTTGATAAGAACGAATTGACAGAGGTGTAGTGTTAACTACTCATTTTCTAAGATAGGTTGATATAGGTGTAATGTTAACCCGTTGATGAAATGGTCTGACAAAGGTGTAATGTTTACTAGTCAGATTGTGAGAGAACACTCAGAGGTGTAATGTTAACATGATGGTTTGATCGAATTAATACTGTTCAGAGGTGTAATGTTAACATGACAGTGATGATGTATTTAGAGTCAAAAAAAGGTGTGATGTTAACTTGATGGCTCGTCAGGGATTTTTATTAGACTTTAGATCAAGAAGATCAACATATCTGGTCAGAGGTGGAAATTTAAATGTGGTTGGAATTTTTTCATGGGGAGATTATATTGGCCAAAATCATGGGTAACATTTCTTGAGAAACCTCTCGATTATTGGTGCTATGAGCCTATTGCCATTTTGATTAATTAGGCGATATTCTCCATTTGAGTAGACCGTTTCTACTACAAACTAACCTTCCCATTTGGGTTGTAGTTTGTTTTTAGTCTTATTCACCATGACCTTGGGTCGATGAACAGCTAAGACCAAGTCGCATTCTTTAAAGGATCGTTCTCTCACTCGCCTGTTGAAGGCTCTCAAAATTTATAACTGGTAGATCTCGATTCTTTGCTGAGCTTGAAGTCTCAACTCCTCTAGCGCTTTTATTTCTTGAAGGTAATTTTGATGATGTTCTTCGGTTGTCATCTTCTCAACAATGGAGATTTTGAGTTATGATACCTGAATTTCTAGTAGGATCACGGCTTCATAACCGTAGACCAAGGAAAATGGCGTCAAGTCAGTATGGGTGTGGACTTTTGGTAAGCCCATAAAGACTCCCCAAGTCTCTTATCCCAATCTTGTTTGTTGGAGGAGATGAACTTCTTCAAAAGTTTCATGATGGATTTCTTAAAAGCTTTAGCTAGATCATTAGGAGCTAGTTGTATAGTGTGAAAGCCAAATCTTGAATTCTAAATTTGTTATAGAATTTAAAGAATAGTCAACCGGTGAATTAAGGACAGTTGTCATGAATGATTCATCTAGGAACACCGAATTGATAAATCACATGATGTCTCAAGAATTTGATCACTTGAGATGTCTTGACTTCTCTAAGGGGAACAACTTTGGCCTATTTGGAGAAGTAATCTGTAATGAGCAAGACGAATTGATAGCCTTTGGTGGATGGTAGGCTGATTAGCCAAATGATGTTCATGCCCCATACTTCAAATAGTCATGAGTCAACGGTCGGATGTAATTCTTTTGGAGGTTGATGTAACATGGACTTGACACACATGACATCGTTTAGCATATGCTACTGCATCTACTATTATTATCGGCTAATAGTAATCTAGATGACGAAGTCGATCCTGAAGTTTAAAACCTAGTTGATGAGCACCACATGCACTGTTGTGGGCTTGCTTTAATGCATCTCGAGCTTCACTTGGTGATAAGCATTGGAGAAACACATACATCGAAAGACCACCAGAATAACGTCTGCATAGCAGAATCATAGAAGAAGCACGAAGTTCTTTTTTGAATAGCGACTGATTGCTTTGGACTACCAGGTAGTATCCCATGCAAGACATAGTCAGTGATTAGGAACCAACAATCATTGTCTTCAAAATGAGTCGGCATGACATACAATTCATTAGCTTTAAGAATTTGCTTCGGGGAGCATAGTTGATGGCTAGCTACTGTGATGCGCCTAGTAGATTTGGGAGCCAAAGCAAGTGTGACTGCAATGGATGCCAAAGCATTCACATGGGTGTTCTCGAGGTGGGTTAAATAGTTGATGTAGAAACCTTCAAAGGACTGAGTAAGTTTTGTCGCTACTTAGTGGTAGGGTATGAGGTCGATGTGGTGGACCTCATATTCTCCTTTGATTTGATTTAAGATCAGCTTGAAATCACCATGGGCCTTAAGATATTTGACACACATATCTTGAGTAAGTTGTAGTCCGATTATAAGCGCATTATTACGTTATTGAAATAAGGCTCGGTCAATGAATAGCCCTAAGGAATGACATGTTCTTGGGGATCAATCAACACTACCCCTACTCCTGCAACAATTGCTTCCTTACGGTTAGGCCTTGATGCACCATCGAAGTACAGTTACCATATTTGATGGCCTAAAGTAGTGTTCGACTCAAATAATTTATCCGGAATGCCTTAGTAGAGTTTAGAAGGCTTGGGGATGTCGTAGAGTTTAGAAGGCTTGGGGATGGGATGTTCTGCCAAAAGTCAGCTATCGCTTGACCTTTGACTTTCTAGGGGACGAATATCATGTCATACTGTGAGAGTAATATTGTCCATTTTGCTAACCTAGAATTCAGTGATTCAGGTTTCATCATGAGTATTTTTAGAGGATTTACTCTTGAAATGACATGGATGGACTGACCGGTGAGGTAGTATTTTATCTTCTGAATTACAAAGACTAATGCTAAACATTCCTTTTTGACTAGATTGTAGCGATGTTCTGCACCAATCACAGTCCGGCTGAGGTAATAATGACATGCTCATTGAATTATTATTCTTCTGAGCAAGGAATGCTCCAAGAGAATGGTCGATTTCCCTAACATAGATTAGAAATGGTTTACCCGATACTGTGTGGCTAGAACAAGCAGCTTTGTGAGATATCCTTTAATCTCATTGAAAGCTTCCTGGCAAGTGTCATCCGAAATGAACGAAACACCTTTCTTCATGAGTCTTTGAAATGATTAACATTTTTCAGACAAGTTGGCGATAAACCTACAGATATAGGTTAGTCATCCTTGTAGACCTCTGAATTCATTAAGATTTCCGGAGGTGACATCTCTTGATGGATTTCACTTTTTTGAGGTCGACATGTATTCATTTGAATGTTACAATAGATCCTAAAAATTTGCCTGATGATACCCCTAGGAAGGATTTAGTTGGATTCATCTTGAGCTGATGTCTTTATAAAATTTCGAACACCATTCTCAAAGCACTGATGTGGTCTTATTTGTGATGACTTTTGATTAAGAGGTCATCGATGTAGCACTCTACTATTTTGCATAAATGTTCTTGAAAGATCATGTTCATAGCGTGTTGATAAGTTGCTCTAGCATTTTTTAGAAGCTTTGTGTTTTTGATTGTCTGGATGCATTTTGATTTGATTGTATCTAAAGGACCATCCATGAATGACATCCTCTCAAACTCGCACATATTGTCAATCATGACATCCGTAATAGTGAGAGAAAATTCATCTTTTGGGCAAACGAGATTGAGATCCTAGAAATCAATGCAAATTTAGATCTTGCTAGTCTTTTATATCACCACTACAATATTGGCTAACCAATCGGGATGTTGTCTTCATGGATGAACATGCACTCAATGAGTTTACAAATTTTCTTTTTAATTAGCTCCATCAACTTAGGACGGAAGCGTCATTGATGTTGCTTAACCAGCTTAACGCTAGGATTGATGTTAAGGTAATGTACATCCACATTGGGATCTAGAGCCGACATGTCTTCATAGCTCTAGGCGAAGACATCAATGTACTACTAAAAGAGAACTATGAATTCTTCCTTTTCAGTAGATGATAAAATTTTACTGATGAAGATGAGTTTGGGGCTAATTTCGTTGCCTGTATTGATTTGAACCACTTTATCCTCAGGGGCTGCTGACCTCGAAACATGACTCCCATTGCTTCTAAAGTTGCTTTGCCCATGAATCATCTTCAGGATCTTTGAATACTTTAGATCTATTAAGATCCATGGCTAGATTGTATGAGACCATATTGGCTGTGAATTCACTATGCAAGACTTCAAAGCTGAGACTAGAATCCCAATTGGACATATCTGAAGAACTGTTTAGAAAGTCATTAGATACCAGTCCTATTTATGGTTCGGCTTAAGGAGAAACGTAACTAGTCCTTGTTTTGTTTGATTATAATAGTCAAAAAATTCACCTTTTGGTGTAAAGGGGATCAAAGAAACTCTTAGTCCTCCATTTCAACCATTATTTTACAGTTAGGCTATATCCCATTTTTGCCATAATCTGTTGAGACTGCTAGCTACATCGAGAGAATTCCGGTGCTTCTTTAGCTTCTTCTCGAATGTGACAAGTAAGGTTGTGTATCAACTTTTCTGAATATCATTGGATACAGGATGTTCCCTTTAGGTAAGACCATGAAAGTGGCATCCTCTAATTTATCTAGTTGCTTGTGAGTGGAGAACAACTTGCTTATTGGCATTACGCAGTGCCAGTTCTAAAGCTAGCCTAACCATCATATTTTTGACTCCTTAATTTTCAGAGTCTAAAGAGTAGTCATAAGCAAACTCTTCTTCATTAAAGATCCAATCTCCCTAATCTTCGGGGGATTGATCAATACAGAGATCTTCTAGGATAATTACAAGTGGATATATCTCCTAGATTAAATCATCAAAGGGATTTAGCTCAACATCTGCTTCATTACAACTATCCTTTTACCTGGGAAGGACAATCTCGATTGTATGATTTTCATCATAGAAGAGGGAGTCGGTGAAGTAATTCTCTTTCCCCTTCAATTCTTTTTAGCTTTGGCTCTTTATTAAACCTCCTATTTATCAATGTATTTGAAACATTATTGAAGTGTTGAATGGACAAGCATGTTGGAATAGATCCAAGGTCATCTAAGGAGAAGGTTGTAAGGTGTCTCAACGTTGATGATATAGCAAGTCACCTTCGTCTTCAAATTTTTGATTTGACTCTTGAGTCGAATCTTTTCAAGAGACGAGCTACTGCTGGAGTTGAAACTGAGTATGGTTGTGAAAGTCTTTGAGAGCTTGTGAAGAGGAATTCCCAGAAAGCTTAGGAGCCTCCGCGAAATTATGCTCAATGCGGAGATTGGATCGATGTAAATACTCTTGATCCTTGATGGCCCTATATACACACTATAGTAAAGAGGTCGATTGCGATGATGATCTTTGACAATCATATCCTCTAAAGTGAATGTGATGCAAGGCGTCTGCTGTTGGTATCGATAGCATCGCTCATGTTCTTCCTCTTGAGGAGGTTGGATCATGTGGGCGAGAAATGCCTCACTGTCATTGAGAGCTTCTTTTGAAGCTTTTCTCGTGTCCTTAGACAAACATAAAAGTTTAAATAATGTTATATGAGATGGAACATTGGTCAGTTGAGCTATGATATCACATCTAAAAGGAACCTTAGGATCACTTGAAGGATGTTGTAAGGCCTTGTCGAACCGAGTCTCCTTTTGCATGATTAGTTTCAGTTGTTTGAATGTTCCGGGCTAATAGTAATCCCTTAGGTACTTTTTGCCGGACCTCTCTTGTCATGGTCACTTTCTTTCTCTCTAAATCAGTGAGTGAAGTGACATATAGAGATTCTTCTTCGATGATTGTCGAGAGGGCATTGAAAGTCTTCATCTTATGCTTATTTTTGGATTTGAGAAGAGTGCAATTCTCATTCTGGAGAAGTCGAGGTGTATCCATATTATTTTGCCTAATGCTGTAGTGAGAGGGATCAAGCCTTGGCTTTGCTTGTTCTGATGGTCATAATTTACCACCCCGATTCTTGCAGTAGGAATAGGGACAATGTCATTTTTTAAGCTTGGAATTCCAGTATGGAGCCCAATTAGAGAATCACCATGTTGGCGGTGACTTTCTTTTGCTCCAATTTAAGCTTGAGAATTCCTAATTCAATGAATGTATAGATCTTATCCTTGAGGATGTAGCAGTTCTTTATCGGATGTCCTTGTTGGCCTTCTTGTTTTGAAGACGTTTAACAAACAATTTACTTCTAATATTGTTTGTCTAGTGTTTGTGTTTTTGTATTTATTCTAGGCAAACAACAAGTTGGAGGATGGATGAAATAGCACCTTAACGACGTTATCCAATGGAGGTTGGATGAATTGTGGAGTGAAGCAATGTACAATTCAAGTTAAAGATCAAGTTCAAGCTTCATCCGCAAAGTGTACCAAGTTAAGGCTATTGAAGATCAAGATCGGCTTGGGTAATCTAGTTTAGGTTTTATATTATGTGTGTTAGATACTCTAAGCTCAATATCATATACACACACGTATTTGGTTTCTATGTATATATATAGTTATATATATACATGCATGGTTTTGGTTTTTCATGTTTACAAATATAAAATTACATATTTTATATTTATTATTGTGATTTGGTTTAACTACTTAGATATGAAACAAATATATTTTTATATACATACTCATATGTTTCATTTTCTATTGTATTTAGAAAAATATTGTATTCTTAGTTTTTGGACTTAACAATAATCATATACATATTTTATTAAGTCTACATAATCATTGTGCAATGTTTTAAAATATGGTTTAGCCAAAATGTCAAAATTCACGTGTTTACATTTTCATGTTTTGGTCTATTTTGTAAAATGATGATATTTTTTATTAGGGAAGTCTTTTTTAGAAACCAGTCATTGTAGCATGTTTATTATAATGTCTACAATCATTCCTCAAAGTTTTACATTTTTTAGAATTTATTTGATATTTTTAAATAGTGTTTTAAAATCAGAAAACTGTTTCTAAACTTTAATTTTTATATATCAGTTCACGGTCGACTGCCACGATCGACCCCGCCTGAGTCTTTTCCATAGTGGGCAGTAGAAACTCTCATGGTTGATCGCCACGATCGATCGTCAAAGCTGAATTCCTCGCGGTCGACCGTCGAACTCTCTGGAGTTTTTCCTGCTATTTTTATGCTCACGGTCGACCGCCGCGGTCGACCGTCGTTTATCCCAACGGCTCTTTTGCTACATAATCAAATTCTGATTCTTGGGCTGTTTGGTCTTTTCCCTTGGGGTTTTGGCTGAGGTTTTGGGAGGCTATAAATACCCTATTGATCTCAGTTCTCAACAAGCATCCAAAAAGTTTTTAAACAAGAGTTTAACAAGGGTTTAAGTTTGTTTAGTGTTTGTTTAAAAGAGTTTTTGTTTGGGAAGAAGTTTTACACAAGTGGAGGAGATCATCTACATTGATTGAGCTTCATCTTCAATCTCCATCTCTCCATCTTGTTATTCAAAGAAGAATCTCTAAACTCATATCTAGCTATTTATACGTTTGATTTACATTTCCATAAGCTAGCAATTATATTAAGTTTAGTTTGATTTTGATTTACTCATTGTTTACACACACACCCACTTGAGCTTTTAGTATTTACATACATATTATATTAGGGTTGTGAGAGATTGTAACATTGACTTATGCTTAATTGAGTTCTCGCCTTGTATGAGAGAACAAATCATTTATTGTTACATTGAGAGTGTTGTAAGGTTTTCGGTGAGCTAGAAAACCGAGTGTGTTGTTGTGAAGTTTTTGATGAACTAGAAAACCGAGTGTGAGGAGTGGACGTTGATCGGTGATCGTTGAAAACTAACATAGTGTGGTTGTAAACGTTATTCGGGTGAGCGTAGAAAACCCGGTTGTGATAGTGGATTTCTCCCCGGGAAAGGGGAGCGGAGGCGTAGGACGGAAGGTCCAAACTCCGTGATCACTTGATTGTGTTTGAGTGTGCTTTGGCGTTTATTCTTATTTATGCTCATTGCTCATTTCGCCATTGTCTCACTATTTAGTTTGTCCACAATCCAGTTTAGATTATTTACCCTTGTGTTGTTTATATATCCTTGCACATACACTACCTATATCTCATTGTTAGGATATATCTCGTTGTTCATATTGCTTATCCTAGCTCATATATATTGTTGTATTTCATACTTGCTAGGATAACTTATTAATTAGTTTTTATTAGCAATAAATCGGATTAAATTAGCATAAGACCATAATCACTCCCCCTCTAGGGTCTAACAGTCCTAACATTCTGTGATAAAGGTAATAGTTGGGATCATTAGTCTTTCCGACTTCTTCAGGGCATCAAGCTTCTGGGAGCTTCAAACAAATCCCTTTGTTGAGCACATGGAAGATGGTGATTGTATGTTTATCTTTTAATGAATAACTGCCTGAAAGTTCTTCCTTGGCATTTTTTGCTGGTTGTTATTGATATTCTAAACCGTAACTGCGAAAGTCTCTTTAGCCTTCAGTTGTGAAATCTACCCCTATTTGCCTTTGTTGCCCTTAAAGTTGGTGCGAGGCTCAAACTTCTAGAAATGTTCTGATAATTTTTTTGCGATCTCAGCCTATTCTATCAAATCGTTCCATGTGTGGGTACTAATGACACCAATGTGAGCTTCAAATTCGTGCCAGAAAATTGTGCCGACAGGTTTGAAGTAACATTGAAAGAGACATATCTTGACATCGTAATGTTAGATTGTAGTATCTTTAGATATATTCTCTAATTGTCTCACTTCTGTTTTGCTTTTTGAAAAGGAGTTTAGCCATAGTAACGTCAGATTGCTCCTCGTGGAATTGTAAGAGAAACTTTTGATTTTAAATCTACCCATGATCTGATTGAGCCTTCCGGCAAGTTTCGAAACCAACCAAAGGCCACTCATTAGAGGGTGCTAATGAATAGACGTGCTTTAATAGCATTGTTACCCACTACAGTTTCGATTCGCTGATGGAAGTAATAGATATGCTGGTTCAAGGAATTTTTGCTATCAAATGTATGTAATGTAGGTGGCTTGAATCTTATCGGATAGGGAACCACGTCCCACTCAATGGGATAAGGTCAAGTAATTCCAAACTTCTTGAGCTTAGTTTGTTGAGACAGGATAATGAGCTGCTTTTGAATGTCCTCCAAGGCTTTCGCTTCCTTATTTGGCTTTGAAGGTAGCGTTGCTTCTGATTTTGCATGTTCAAAATCTGCATTATCTTTGTTTGCGGTGAAAGTTGCTATCTTCATTGCTATCGAATCTATTACAACTTTAGTCATTACAATAAACTCGAATAAAATAAAAAGTTGATCTTTTTATAAGATCTCCTTACACAATGAAAATAAAACAAGTTTACAACTTTGTCAAACAAACGCAGGGAGATCGTTTATCGGTCTTCTGCTTGCGTGGGTGTCTTTGCTTGTGCCGGGGTTTATCCGTGGACCACCGTCGATCAGATCTGATTGCTAAAAAATTAGGCAGAGCTTCGTTTATCCACGAAGGGATCGAGAAAACTGTAGCTCTTATCTCGGCGAAGCGAGATAATCACTCTTCTTAAGATTACCGCAACGGGATAATCCTAAGGAACGGATCCAAGAAATTGTAGATCTGACGAATCTCTCTCTATTGCGTTGAAGAACTAGATCCGATCTCTCCTCCTCCTCTCTGAAATTTGTGTACCTTCAGCCTTCAATTCGGCAGGGTTTCACCTAATCTCCAAAATTCCAGATCTGAAAAAATGAGGCCTAAGGCTTGTATTTATAGCCATGAGGGGTTGCGGAGCGGTTAAAACCACTTAAAGGGCCCAAATCCACGTTAAGACACCCTAGGGGTGTCTTGGCTTGGTCGAGACACCCTTGGGGTGTCTCGGCTTGGCCGAGACACCGTAGGTGCCTCAGTTCAGCCGTTTGACCGTTTTCGCTGTAATTTCTCCGTCTGAACTCGGATTTGAGTGATTCCAAATGCGTTAGAATTCTGACGAAGAGTTCTATCATTTCCAATGGTTGGATTATCTGTAGAATGAATGAGACACGAAGGGCATTGTTCCTTTTGTAAACATTGTGGGGCTCCCGATTAGCCTGTGCCTTCGTTATTCCGAAATTCCGTCAGCTTACGTAATTCGTCGATTCACTTCAAGCATTCACCGATGTCAATCAAACTCTTGTGAACCCGATAGTGACGTTCATTGTCGTTCCTTAACACTGAGCTGTTCGTGGAGACCTATAGGTAATTTTCAATGCCTACAGATACCCCCTCCAAAGTGTTCCGGACTCGTTTCTTTTATAGAAGAGGCTGGAATACTTTGGATGTGATTGATCCAGCCTTCAGTCGGCATAAGGGACCTGTAGTTAGCTTCAACTCTTGGCTCCTTCGATTTTCGGTCTATCCAATGCTCTGACGAATAGCCGAAATCCTCCCGGCACTGTGTTTATCGCTTGGCCGTTGTCGGAGTCTCGAGTCTACCACCAGTGAGTTAAATTTGGCTCGTGTCACTGAGTTGACTTTGAACTGACTATCTCTGTCACATTGTGCTAACTTAGGGTTTCAGATCACCGTATGTTGACTTTTTGTCGTAACGCGTTGACTGGCGTTGACCTAGGGTTACGCGTTGACCGGCGTTGACCTAGGGTTACGC
>BQKN01000199.1:209149-225705 GCA_022839385.1 Asparagus kiusianus
CGTTGACCCTAGGGTTTCGAACGTCGAACGTTGACTTTTTGGTCGCAACGCATTGACTGGCGTTGACCTAGGGTTACGCGTTGACCTTAGGGTTTCAAACGTTCGGTATTGATTAGTGTGGACTTCATCGAAATACCCAACAACCGACGAAAAAAAAGGCAAATTCGGACTTCAAAATGGGATCGGGGAGCTCGAATTGGGTTGAGACACTCAAGGGTGTCTCAACTTGGCCGAGACACCCTTGGTGTGTCTCGGCTTTGCCGAGACACCCTTGGGGGTGTCTCGGCCAAAACCGAGATTTTCCCCCCTTTCTTTGATTTTCTTTCCTTCTTTTATTTTCCCCTTTTGAATTTTCCTTTTTGTTATTTCCCCTTTTGTTTTCCCCCTTCTTTCCAAATTTTCAAAAGTGAATCCCTTCCTTTTTTAAACTCCTTCTTCCTCCTTCCCTCCATACACCATTGTTCCTCTTCCATTAAGAACTCCAAAACCCATTAACTAAAATTCGGATTTTTGTGTTCACCCCTTGGCCGAAATTTCTTTCCTCTCAAGCTAGGGTTTATCTTTCATCTTCAAGCTCAAAGAAAGCTTCTTGATTCGGTAAGTTCCCCTTCACAACTCTCTTTTTTTTCAAGAAAGATTGCAACTTTATGCTTGTAATGGGGGAATAACATGAATTTAAATACCAAGATCATAACTTTTTACTCTCATGATGATGGGTTGTGTATGCACAAGTATTGGGGGTTTTATGCAAAAATTGCCAAAAGGCCGAAATTTGGGGGATTTTTGTGCAAATATGGACTGAAATTTGGGGTTAGAATTCCATACCCATTTGGCCAAACTTTGAGAGGTGTTTGTGTGCAAAGAATCTATGTTTGTTCGAGGGGTTTATTTGTAAAAAGCAACCCACAAAGTGTAGAGGGGTTTATTTACAAAAAGAGTTGAAATTTTAGGGCTGAAATTCCAAAAAGTTTAGACCACAAACCCATGACTAAAGTTTTGAGAAAGGCATGCGAAAACTAAACCGAAATTTGTGGAGGGGTTTATTTGCAAAATTGGCTAAATTCTACAAAAGGGTTTATTTGTAAAATTAACCAAAATTGTGGGGTACTGGGGGTGCTATGTGATCAGATATGATGACCATGACCCAACTCGAGCGTGTCCTTGACCCGAATTCAGCCTTGAACACGAGGGGTATTTTGGGTATTTCACCAAAATTTACCGCGAAAATGACAATCATTGTTTCGCATGCACGAAATTTGTAGGTTTAATTAGACTTCAACTATAAAATCCTATTTATTCATAGGACTTTAGTTCAAGTTCTTAATTTCCCTTTTAAATTTCGTGTATTCATATTGTACCTAACTTACTGCTTTTCATTGCAGATTTTCGATGTCTCCACGTCGACCTCGACCTCCTAGGAGTCGCTCCCGTTCGCAGCCTAGCGAGGAAGAAGTCCCTACAATATCCTCCCCTCCAGCAGCTTCCTTTTTCGGGGGTGAGAATTTTTTTTTGCTCTTTTTTTTTGTTGTATCCCCGATTGATCCCTTCGCGGGTCATGAAGGAAGAACCGACACCCTCCTTCGCGGGGGTCGAGGTTTCGGACTTGTTTTGCTTGGTCAATTCAAGTCTTCTGGCATATTGGGGCGATTTCGTATCGTCTTACACTTTGTAGGTTGGTGTATGTTACCACGTTATTTACGTGATGATGCGTACCGCCCTACCGGTGTAGGCCATTCAAAATCGTCACTCCACTTTCCCTTGGATGATCTTATCTCACTTTTTTATGAGATGGATTTTCTGACTCTATTATTGTGTTTTGTTGCAGTCGAGTTCCCCGCGGGCAGCCTCCCTCATCATGCCCCTACTGGTTGTAGCAGGGAAGTCTTCTCTTCGGCTTCCATCAGGCAGGCCATTGGTCCACTCCCTCAGTTCGACAGAGATCGCTCCGACGAATCCTGTCGTTTGATACGGGATGGAGGGCGTCATTGCTTACGCCAGCTTATTACGGATGCTCCCTTTACTGCGGATTCTACCTCTACTCAGGCTTTAAAGAAGCCCAATTTTCTGTTCGGAGATCACACTGAGGATCCTGCTACGTTGACTCTTATCGAGGAGCATTGGCTGACTCTCGACGAAGGAGCCCTCCTGTATATTCCCTCCATTCCTCGTCAATATTCTTTCACTCATTTGGAGGGACAGGCCGTGGAGCGACAGATGTCTTGGCATCTTACCGATGATGCTGAGCGAGTTTAGTGTGGATATTCCTCTCATCATAAGACTCCTGGTTCTGCTGGGTATTATTCCATCCACGGTCTTCGACCAGGGATCATGGGTCTTGACACTGCACCCCCAGGCGAGGTATCAGCATCTGCTCCTACTGTGAAGAATCGTCTGGCTCATCTTGGGAGAAGGTTACCTCCACCAGATTATAGATGCTATGGTTGGGCTTTCTCACAAGCCAAGGGATGGTGGACACGCATGACTAGTTACGTCTTGGGGCGCTGGGAGAAGGATTTGAAGAGCAGTGGATTGTATGCACCTATACGAGCCACCATGTACGGACTTCCGGTCAGCTGTCGCCATTTCTTGGCGTTGTTGGAGACATACATGCCCGACAGTAACACGTTCCTGACCAGCGGCAGAGAGTTAGGGTTGGCCTTACATGATATGTATCAGGTTTCTGGTCTTCCGATAGGGGATTGTCCATATCAGGAGTACTTTCCCTCAAACCAGCAGTTGGGGTAGTTGAAGAAGGATACTCCCGATATGTATGATACTCTTTGGGACCTCACTTGTCATTATTATACCTCCTTGATCAAGATTTCTCCTCCAGCGAAGAGGAAAAGGCAGATCAGCTTGAAGCAGTTTGCTGTCTATTTGTTCCCGAATTTGGAGGGTGACTCCGGCGAGCCCCTTCGTAAGTTAGATGTCTTGACCCCTACCGCCATTAATGAGTTGATGGAGAAGGCTGAGGCTTGTTCTTACACCATTGCCAGTGCTGAGGGGGCTTTTCCTGTAGGAACCAAGTTTCGTTCGTTCCTCCGCCGTGCACATAAGTCCATTGAGCCCGGGACTCTTCTAGCAGGCTATCTTGCCCTCTGGTTGAAGAAATGTGTTGTTCCGTACCAATTTTTAGACGCCTTACCTCTCGAGGTGCTCTTCCCTGCAGTTCAGCTAGCTTATGGGAGGGAGCTTTCTCTGCTCCCAGCGATGGTTGCTGGCATCCATTGCGGGCTTAGGTGTCTGGTCAGTGGTTTTACGCAGGTGGGTTCTGAACCATCGACCGAGCTTATTTGTCTGAAGGTTGAGCTTCCTTATGCGTATCTGATGGCGTGGCTTGTTCTTCACCGTCCTAACTTGATGTCGGCGCCCAGTGTTGTTGATGTCCCCGTCCCTTTCGTACAGTTGCTGGAGAGGAGCAGATGGCTCAGGAAGAAATTCAGTGATGTACAACGAGAACTTTAAGTTCGTAAGAGCTGGGAGTTCTTCAAGTGTTTTCCTCACTTTTCGGGTCGCTATGGTGACGTGCTGATTGATGAGGAGAAACCCAGAAGTAACCGGACTGTTCTCGACGTTGGTTGTTTCCGCTGGTTAGTGAACATCCGTGTTGGGTATCTCGTTCTCCGGGTGAAGAATCGTTGCCACATAGAGCCTTACCTTCCCTGCCGTTTTGATCGTCAGTTCGGTTATGACCAACTATATGTTGGGAATCCGAGCCGTGGTTTGAAGGTTGAGGGAGGGCTTATTGACGACGTACGGGCATAGCTATGGACCATGGTGGGCTGCACCGGAGCCCACTTTGCTCTTCCTTCATATAGACGCAAGCCGTTGATTACTTTCCTCAGTTGCAAGTGGTTCCTTTCCGCCGTTGAATCCATAGGTGTAAGGAGTCTTTCAGAGTTACAGTTTGAACACTCGGTCCAGGCTGCTATGATGGCTGCTCGTAAAACTGAGCTTGCTCGGAAACAGAGGAAGAGGCATGCCAAACCTTCTCGCTCGAGCAAAGATGATGGAGAGCTCCTTCCTATTGATGATGATGACGAGACTTCTGAGGAGGAATATGTGGATACAGATACCGACAAAGAAGAACTTGATGCAGGTTTGTCATGCTCTTTGATCTTCTTTCTCAACTTCAATTAGTATCAACAAAAGATCTTTTTCGCTTAATGAAATGACCCTTATTACCTCAGGTAGGACGTCCGATGATCATGAGTCGCTCGCTTCTCGTTGTGCGAGATCCGGGTCTAGCGGCCAAGCTCCTACGCATGTTGAGACGCGTGGCAAGTCCGCGCATGAACGACCCGTTGGTTCTATAAGGGCTGGTACTCCAAAGAAGAAGAAGACCTCTCATAAACCACACATCGGTCGGCACCCCTATGGAGTAGATCTAGAAGACATTGCCGACAGAGAGGAAGGTAATATTTCGTCGTCTTCATTGCTTTAAGATGACTTACCTTCTGGGATTCATAATTATGTTTTATGTTCCAGGGTTCTTTGAAGAGGGCGAACTCCCATTGTCTCCTGTATTCACTGGTTCTGATAACATGGATAGCTTCATGGAGCAGATGTGTGACGCCATTCGTGATGGTTCCCTGGATGTCGATGCAAACATTGATACTGAGCAGGTGAACAGTTTTGAGCACACCATTCCATGTTCAGGTATATCTACATCCGATGATGCCTTCCTCAAATAGTATTTAGAAGAGTTAGAGAATTCATGATCCTTTTTGTGCTTTTGCCTTCTTTCAGACTATTTGAAGAATCCCAGCGTGGATATTGGGGAAAAAGAATCTTCTGTTCCTGCTACAGGTATTTCTGAGCTTTCCCTTCTTCTCTATCTTCTTATACATATGTCCAACCCTTAAATTATTCTGCAGATGTCGTAGTAGAGAAGCCAGTTGAGAATGGGACCTTTCATGGTATAGGTTTCGAGGAACAGCGGTGTGCCTCTGCACCGTGTTTCTTGGGACCCGATGCTGGATTATTAGCCGACTTGCTGGCTGAACAGACTACCAGAGGAACCGTGAGACCACCCTTTGAGAGTGATTCCTTCAGAGGTATATATCTGATTCCCTTCATTTTGCTTGATCTTTTATCTAACTAATGAAGGATTAATATTACAGTACCAGTCATTGGGACTGATTCAGTAACGATCTCCAGCACGTCTAGTTTACCTCGGAGTGACAGACTCAAAGGTATGCAGATGATCTTAGATGTCGTGCTACTTTTCATTTATTTGATTTTTTTTACCAATAGAGGGTGTAATCATAGGACCAGCCACTAGGACTGATACCTTTATGACTTCTGGCATCCCCCTTGCATCTAAGGACGATGGACTTGCAGGTATGTATACGATCTTATCATCCCGATTTTCCTTATTTGTCCAAATTTTCATCTTGACTAATAAAGACATGTAACTCTAGGACCAGCCGTTGTGCCTGATGCCACTACAGTTTCTGGGACCGATAGTTTGCCTGAGAGCGGTGTCTCACCGCCACAGCCGAGAGGTATGACCGATTTGCCTACAGGGGTTGATATACCCTCCATGACTACTCCTGCCATCATCTCGGAGTCTGTCAGACCTCAACCTGAGGGCGTCGGTATTCTTGCAATTCATTTCAAATTAAATTTTATTAGGATTTAAGAATCGCTTATTCTTCACCATGATTGCTTGTAGGATCTCGGCCTTCTCCGTATGATCATATCCTTGCCATCTTGTCCGATTCCGATCCCAGCAGAGATGTATTCCGGATGGATCTCAACTCTTTCGTCCTCTTTTTTAACAGCATGATCGAGAAGGTTCTTCATCAGGGATACGGTTTTGATCAGTACAGACGTTCTCTTTCTCGCTATATGACGATGATTCGAGATGACGGATACTCGGAGTTAGCTGACTCTCTTAGTGCTGATTTTATCGTCTTGGAGTCTGAACTCCGAGAGTTGGAGGAGCTACAGGCTAGCGGAGCTTCTTCTTTCGTGTCCTCTCAGTTGGAGCATAGGTTGTCGCAATGGCATGATTTGAGATCTTCCATTGACCACGAGCTTCAGTCACATGAGCATTCCGTTGCACAGTTGATGGCTGGTATTGCTAGGAAGGATACTGACAGAGCCGGGTTACTCAGTTCTTTGGACTCTCAGCGTGAGGAGGTAGACAGATTGAGGAAGGCCTTGAAGCATGCCGAGGTGTCTATTGATATCATGGCGGAAGAGTTGGCTGGGCTAGAGAGGTCTCGCGAGCAGATGCTTGAGAGATTAGGACCTAGGCAGGAGAGATTGATGAAGCTGAAGAATGAGGCTGCGAGGATCTTGAGCAATTCTGAGGAATCCATCCGAGCTGACCTGCAAGTAGAACTAGAACAGAGTTATGTAGACAAGCTTTCTAAGCTAAAATCTCATGTTCTTAGCCGCCGACTGCCTTCGGGCTAATGAGCTTTTTATTGTATGCTTTAACTTGATCTATTAATAGAAACTCAGTAGTTGATTCCTTCATGATATTTCTTTATTTATTTTGAATCCAGCAATGGTAAGGTTTACAGGATTTTTGGCAAACCCCCAGCCATCAACGGGTTTGATATGCCTTTACCGATTACCGTTTGAATCGGGCTAGCATGTGAATTATTAAAACCCGTCTCACATGTAACGTTTCCCTAAGAAAATTTCTTTTCCTAGACTTAATGCTATGATTTTGAATACATAGACTTCACCATTTCTTATAGGAAAAAGGTACCCCGCACCGCGTATTAGACGATGACTTATCCCTTCTCAGGCTTCAGGATAAAATTCCCCAGAGTTAAATTCTGGTGCCTTTTTCAATCGGCGAAAGACTAAACCGGCAATGCGTATTAGACATAGACTTTGGGATTTTTGGTAAATCCCCAGCCTTCAACGGGTTTGATGTGCCTTTACCGATTACCGTTTGAATCGGGCTAGCATATGGATTGTCTAGATTCGTTCCACATGTAACGTTGTGCTAAGAGGATAAATTCTCTGAGACTTTGTGCTATGATGTCGAATACATAGGCTTCACCATTTCTTATAGGGAAAAGGTACCCTGCATCTCGTATTAGGCGATGACTTATCCCTTCTTAGGCTTCGGGATAAAATTCCCTAGGTTTAGACCCTGGTGTCTTTTTCAATCGGTGAGAGACTAAACCGTCAATGCGTGTTAAGCGTAGACTTATCTCTATTTAGGAGTTGAGATAACATTCCCCGTGCACAAAGTGTCCGGATTGGAAGTTGGGAATTGTGTCCTTTCTGAGAGCAAAGACAAACTGGAAAATGAGAGAGGAAGAATTTTATATTCTATCTCCCTGTGCTGAAGAGGAAGAATTTTATATTCTATCTCCCTGTGCTGAAGAGGAAGAATTTTATATTCTATCTACAGCTGGAAAGGAAACTCGAGGTGGGATCTCCACCCCCAGAATCCGGAAGGATGAAACTAAGAGTGGGATCTCCACTCCGAGAATCGAAAAGGTTCAAACGGCCCTAACTTTTATAGGATTGGTCATTTGAATCAAAAGAATCCATCATTCATTGAGGAGAAAGCCCAATTTCGACCCTAACTTTTATAGGTTTGGTGGAAAAAGGAACAAAGGCAGATTTCCGTTTATCGAAAAGGAATGACTCGGTCTTAACCCTGGCATTTGTAGGTTTGACTAAGTGAGATTGGGAACAATCCTAACTTTTATAGGTTTGATTGTCCGAACTGAAAGTGGACCTCTCGTTCATGGGAGGAATCGAGAGAGGCATTTGGCTTTGGTCTTAACTTTTATAGGTTTGACCTGAAAGCAAAGAGAGTGGAATACAGGTAGCAATGAGAATGCCAAATCGTACTATCACTCAAAGGGAGACTTCAATGTTAAGTGATTAGGACCTAACATGTTGAGTCTGAGAATTACCAATGACTGGCAGATAGGAATTTTGGTGGATTCACCGTCAATTAATTTGATTAGTGGATAGTTTGGTGAGGGAAGATTAATCTATCAAAGGATTAGATCTCGTCTCACAAAAATAACTCATGAGAGTTAGAATTTGACAAGAAGAAACATTTCGACGTTCGGAGTTCGAACGTGGATTCCTTACTCATCTTTTCTACATTGACTGGGTTATCCCTAAGAATACCACATGTGGTATTCTTCCAGGAACTTCCCGATACATCAATTTTCCTGAAGATACTAAGGATAGTATCTTTTCAGGAATTTGCCATTTATTGGCATCATAAGCCGGTCACCATCCTTGGTGACTAAGCGATATGCGCCGTTCGAGTAAACTGTCTCTACTACGAATGGTCCTTCCTATTTGGGTTCAAACTTGCCCTTCTTCTTGGAGTTAAGAATCATAGGCCGTCTTTCAGTTAAGAACAAACCCCCTTCTTTAAAACTTCTTTGTCGGACCTTTTTGTCGAAGGCTCGAGAAATTCTGGCTTGATAAAACTCAATATGCTGTTGAGCTTCCAGGCGCTTTTCATCGAGCATTTCTAGTTCTTCGAGGCGTTTCTGATGTTGTTCTTCAGTCGTCATCTGGGTTGCAAGAGCGATCCGAAGAGATGGAATTTGGATTTCTAAAGGGAGGACGGCTTCACATCCGTACACCAAGGAATATGGTGTTGCGTCGGTCGGTGTATTCACCGTAGTACGATAGGCCCATAGAGCCGCGCCGAGCTTGTCATCCCAATCCCGTTTATTATTCTTCACGAGTTTTGACAAGAGCTTTATGATAGTCTTGTTGAAGGCTTCAGCTAATCCATTTGCTGTGGGATTGTAAGCCGTTGACGAGATATCCTAAATTTTAAACTTTTCGTAGAACCTTATGAAGGCGTTGCTGACAAATTGAGGACCGTTGTCATGTATGATTCGTCTTGGAACACCATGCCTGTAGATGATATGGTGCTTGATGAATGCAATGACGTTGCTCGTTTTAACTTCTCTGAGTGGAACTGCTTCAGCCCACTTGGAGAAGTAATCGGTAATCGCCAGGATGAACCGGTCACCTTTGACTGATGGGGGATTTATAGGACCAACAATGTCCATTCCCCAAGTCTCAAACGGCCATGACGTTACCGAAGGATGCAGATGCTCTGGAGGTTGGTGCATATAATTCGCGTGTACTTGACACACATGACACTTTTGGGCATACGCGATTGCATCACTCATCATGAAAGGCCAAAAATATCCCATTCTTCTGATGCGGTCATAAAGCTTGGGACCAGATTGGTGTGCGTCACACTCTCCTTCATGCGCCTCTCTAAGGACTTCTTCAGCTTCTTTGATTGATAAGCAACGTGCTAGCAACCCATCGTACCCCCTGTGGTATAGCGTTCGATTCTCCGTATTATAGTAGAATCTTGGTGCTCTTCGTCTGATTGAATCTCTTTCCTTCACATCTTCTGGCAAGATTTCATGCAAGACGTAGTCGATGATGGGGAAACGCCAATCTCGTGGTTCAAACTCGACTTGAGTAGCGTGCACCTCTTGAACCTCTTCTTCCTTGTCATCTTCATCGTAAAGCGGCACTAAGAGTTGGTGAGTTCTTACCGTAATAAACTGTTCCGTCCCGGGAGGCTGTGCCAGCGATACGGCTAAAGCTGCTAACGCATCTGCGTATGTATTCTGTAATCGTGGCACGTGTTCGATGAAGAATCCTTCAAATGATTCTGCTATTTCCACTGCCATCTTGTGATATGGTATTAAATCCTGACTTCGGACTTCATACTCCCCTTGGACTTGTTTAACTATTAGTTGAGAATCACCGAAAGCTTTGAGATACTCAACCCCCAGCTCCTTAGCAAAATTGAGTCCTATAATCAGTGCGTTATACTCTGCTACATTATTTGAGCATGGCTCGGTTAACGAGTAGGCTCGAGGCATCATATGTTTTCCTGGAGAAACTAACACAACTCCAACTCCGGAGGAAACTTTAGAACATCCTGTAGCACTCGCCATATTAGCTGCTCGTGAAGCGCCGTCGAAGTACAAACGTCATACTTGTTGGTGCGAAGTTGCGTTGACTTCGTGGGTTTCATCAGGTAGGTCGTCATATATCTCGGCGGTGTCCGTAGTTGGATTAGCTACCAGGAGATCACAGATGGCCTGCCCTTTTACTGACTTCTGTTGTTTAAAATATAAGTCATATTAGGACAAGAGTAAGGCCCATTTTGCTAACCGCCAATTCATGGAAGCTGGTTGAGTCATGAACACTCGGACTGGGTTAACTTTAGAGATAACATAAATGGTCTGTCCAACCAGATAATATCGCATCTTCTGAATAGCGAACACTAAAGCGAGGCATTCTCTCTCGATCATGGGATATCGAGATTCAGCGCCTACCATGGTTCGGCTTAAATAATACACCGCCTGCTCATGACCGTTATCATCATCTTGTGCAAGTAATGCACTTAATGAGTGGCTCGTCGCCTTGACATAAATCAAGAACGGTTTGCCTGATTTCGGTGCGACGAGTACGGGAGGTTTTGAGAGATATTCTTTAGTACTCTCGAATGCCTTTTGACAAGTATCGTCCCACACGAATGACACGCCCTTCTTTGTGAGCTTGGAGAACGGTTAGCATTTCCCTGAAAGATTCGAGATGAACCGACGAATATAAGCTAATCGCCCTTGCAATCCTCTGAGTTCCTTGAGGTTTCTCGGCGGTTGCAATTCATTAATCGCCTTTACTTTATCAGGATCGATGTGAATACCTTTGGTGGTGACGACGAATCCCAGGAACTTTCCACTGGACATTCCGAGGAAAGACTTGGTAGGATTCATTTTCAATTGATGGGCTCGCATCAAGTCGAACATGGTCTTCAAGTCCTTAATGTGATCTTTCTTATCACGACTTTTCACGACCAAATCATCCACGTAGCATTCGACAGTCTTCCGAAGATGCTCCTGAAAATTTTTTGACATGGTTCGTTGATAAGTGGCACCTGCATTCTTTAAGCCAAAGGGCATAACTGTGTAGCAGAAAACTCCAATGGGTGTTCTCAACGCGGTATGCTTTTCATCATCTGGATGCATCTTTATTTGGTTATAACCAGAGAAACCATCCATGAAAGACATCCTCTCGAACCCACACGTATTGTCGATAATAACATCTGTGATGGGAAGGGGGAAATCATCTTTTGGGCAAGCAGCGTTGAGGTCTCTAAAGTCGATACAAACCCTGATTTTCCTATTCTTCTTAAGAACCGGGACAATATTGGCAAGCCACTCTGGATGTTGCTCTTCCCTAATGAAGCCCGAGTCAACAAGCTTTTTAACCTCGGCTTCGATCGCCTCCATCATTTGCGGACGAAACCGTCTTTGTTGTTGTTTGGTAGGTTTGACATCTGATTTAATATTGAGACGATGTACTGCTACGTTTGGATCGAGCCCTGGCATGTCTTCATAATTCCAGGCGAACACATCGATGTATTCCCTGATAAGAGAGATTAACTCTTCTTTCTCCTCGGGTAGGAGGCTGTCGCTAATGAATATCAGCTTCGGATTTTCCTCACTTCCCATATTCACTTGGACTACTTGATCTTCGGTAGGAGGTTCTCTTTGTTCGAACCTATCACCGTACTGCATGTTTAAGTGATGAACCCAAGGATCTTCCCAAGTCGGCATCTGATCGTCTTCTTCTATTGTCGCTGGATCAACTGTAACCATGTTCGACATTAGCTTTTTAAATATTTCACCCAGACTGGCGTCGGAATCCCAAGCAGAAGAGTCAGAAGAGTATCTGTTTCTAGTTTTGTCAGCAATTTGATCAATGACTTGCCAGCAACACTCGTCGTCGGATGAGGAGATATAACCTAGACCTCTTTTGTGGCGATAATAATAATCGGGTTTTCCTTTTGGTATATAGGCCATTCGAGGTGGAACCCGCGGACCTCGACCAAAGCAAAGACCCTCTCCGAGCTTGAAGTCATATCCATACTTCTCCATTAGATCGCGCGCTTTTGTGTTATACCTGAATAGATGAGGAGCAGGTTTATCATCGTCGTCTTCCTCCTCCAATAAGTGGTCGGGTATCGGAGATTCTCTTCCTCTGCCATAAACGACCTTCTTTCCACCCCCTGTCCCTGCGGGGATGACAAGCGTCATTCCGCACGGGTCGTGTACCTGTTTTTTCGTCATGCAAAATGATTGAAGATGCATATACAAATCAGGGTTATTATAAAGCTCTTTAGTGACATTATCAAGACATATCAAGTACTCTAAATCATCGTTTATTGATAGTTCTTCAGCAAGTTTCCAATTACAACTACTTTCCGATGATTCTTCATCGTCAAGATTGATTACAATAGGTACAATGTCATTTAATACAAAACCGCCATCATAATCAAACCCAGCTTCGGTATCAGCTTCATCCCCTCTGTCCGTCCCTTGGGCCGATGGTGCAGTATCGGATTCAGCACCGTATAAAAGGGAATCAGTGAAATAATTCTCCAACCCCTTAAACGGTTGCTTATCCGCGACCACCGTCTTAACTTTATTATTTGCATCCACATATTTGAGGCATTGGTGCAGAGTTGACGGGACTATAAGGTTACCGTGGATCTAAGGTCGACCCAACAGTAAGTTATAGGATGTTTCCGCGTCAATCACATAACAAGTAACTTCTGACTTTAAATCCCCGATCTGGCATTTGATTCGAATCTTTCCCAAGGGTCTGGACCCGCTGGTGTTGAATCCGTAAATCGTGGTACCGGTGGAGGCTAGTTTGCTGGTCGGTATCCCGAGGTGATGCATCAATCGGAATGGCATGATACTAATAGCGGAACCCGGATCGACTTGGATTCGGTTGACCATGCTGGAGCCAATGTGCCCAGTGAAATACAAAGGCCGATCATGCTTTGAGTTCTTCGTCTGCATGTCTTCTTTGGTGAAAGAGATGCAAGGAAAATGATGCGCCGCGAGATTGCAGTGTTGAGCTGACGGCTCCGATCCTTCAGGAGATGGCTTGATTCGAGTCAAGAAAGCTTCAGAGTCGCTCAAGGCCTCTTGTAATGCTTTCCTTGTATCCTTTGAAAGACGCAACAGCTCGTATAGGGTTATCCTAGCCGGGATATTGGCCAGCTACGCCATAATGTCAAAATGGGGCGGAGAGCTTGCATTTCCTGGTTTGTCTCTCCCAATCGGATGATTGAATCGAGACTGCCTCGGGTTTTGGGCTTCTTGACATAAAGGCTCTTTCCCTTTCTCCTTCTGCTGGACTTTCTCCGTAGCCACAGGTGTTGGGGAGTTGCTACAATTCCCAGTTCTGCTAAGGTCTTGGAAGGAACTGTTTTGGTCCCCCCCTGTTTGGCCAATTGCTCAGAAGCATCCGGATATTTGTAATGATATTCATTCCCACTCCGGGTTACAAAGGCCTCCTGCTCATCTTCGGAAAGTGGGAAGGCTGGAATTCTGTCGTCATCTTCTCCTGGAATAGCAGAGGCTCCATAACAAAATTTACCTTTTCCTTTTGACTTTTTCTTGGAAGAGGTTCCAGTCCATTGTTCATCTTCAATCAAGTCTGGATGAGCCCAAAGAATCTCGCCATTCGGGGCTGTGTGTGGCACAAGTCCTTTCTGGCGCTGTTTGTGAGGATCATCGTTCACCGTCTTCACTGCTGCATTTATTACCGGTTCATGCTGGAACCAGTTCAAAGGAACAGACCCGAAGCCAATTGATACTGCATTCGCACCCACTTTCTTCTCCTTAGGTTGCTTCATAGTGATGACCCCGACATCGATCAGAGCTTGGATCTTGTCTTTAAGGGCGTAGCATGCCTTGGTAGGATGGTGCACCGCTCTGTGAAATGCGCAGTATTTCAGATCACTAACTCTTTTAGCATCTTCTTAATCCTGGACCGGAGGCAACTTGATCTTGTTGTTCTCGATAAGGTATTTAAAAATACCGGGAACTTCATCTTCTTTGAATGAATAGACCTTCGGAAACTTCGGTTCTGAGGCCTTTTGCTTCTGGGGCTGTTGCTGCCACCTTGATTGTTGAGGCGCCTTTTGTTGCTGCTGTTGCGGTTGTGCTTGCACCTCGAATGTTTGGTTTGCGTCCACAGCATTCACTTGTGCTTTTCTCTTACCCTTAGGGACAAAGTTCTGTTGCGGAGCGTTATTTGTTATTTGACCTCTTTCAGCCTTCTTCCTTTTAAAGAATCGCTCGGCTCTTTCTCCTCGCACCTTCAAGTCCTTCCAGGTCTTCGGTGGTGCCATTCCCATAGCTTCGAGGATGTCTAATAAAAGATTATTGTGACAAGTCTCGAGGATAAAGTCTTCGCTGACCGGATCTCTACAGTTCATTGCTTTGTTTCTGAATCTCTTCACAAAGTTTTCGACCGTCTCACCATTCTTCTGCTTCTCATCGAATAGTGTACCGATTGAGATTTCTGTGTCGTCATCGAAGAAGTTCGTCAGAACATATCTTCCATGTCATCCTAACTGCTGATACTCCCGGGTTTGAGACGGCGATACCAGTCGAAGGCTGCTCCGCGAAGAGTGCCGACGAATGACCGCACCATAAGAGGTTCATTTCCAGAAATGATTCCTAAATGAGACTTAAAATATATTAAGTGTTGGGTAGGGGAACCCTTTCCATCAAACGGTATAAAGTTGATTAAATTAAACTTTGCTGGATACGGAATTGATTCCCACTCCCTTGGGTATGGACATGGTATGCCGGACCTCTTCACTTATTGAGCATTCATCAACGCGTTGATTTTGCTCTCCAAGTCCTTCATCTTCTTGTCTTCACTCGCCTCGGTCTTCGAGTGGCTTTGGGGAGAGGTAACGTGGTCCTCTTTCGCATTATCATCCACGGGACCACCTCCGTTGTCGTTGTTGACAGGAGGGATATTTATGTTGACATTATCCTCTTCTCGTTCATTCTCATCTTGATTTCGATTATTGCGACGACCGGTTTCTCCTTGGTGAGTTGTCAGTGCCGCAATTTGCTGGTCATGCATCTCCCTTATCTGTTGCATGGCCATATCCATCTCGAACTTGAAACTTTCCTTCTGCTTAGCCAGGACATCTTCAAGCATCTTGGTTACTTGTTCGGCGCTGATCATAAGTGACTCATAGGGTTGTCCCGCACTAGAAGTCGTGTCATCGGACGCTATAGCCGAACAGGAGTCTGAACCAGCATCTGACACCTCCTCTTCCAAAGGAAGTCCCTTTTGCATCCTTTGGTAATTCTTTTGCCTATTGGTCCCTAATCGCAACCGCGTCATACGCCGGGATACTTCGGCAAGCTGATCTGGGTTAAAGTGTCGTGTTGACTTCCCTCTGCCGGTCATATTAGCAGACACTTCTAGGTATTCGTCCTCTTGGCGGACGAACTTCTTCCCACGAAAACGCCTTGGCTTGGAAATTCTCTCGAACATCGAGACTCTCTTTAGGGTTTTAGAACAGCAGCATTCTGACAATACCGCCTTGATTATGTTAGCACACGGGCAATGAGATTCCGTGTCTTGAGTGTATCTCTTTCGAGACTTATCCGCACTCCCGGCTCTATAGTATAACTCGTCAGTTTGGTAACTGGAGTAACCCATAGAGTGCTGGTATGACTTCCCAGGTATAACACCATCGTCATCAGACGAATGTGCTTCCCTCTGGGGATATGACGATTTATTAGCGTTTTCAAAAGCCACACGTTCAAGTTTACGCTTCTGCGAGCGTGAAAACCTAACGGGCTCTTGAACTTCAACCCTTAATCCAATGCGGTCAGTAACAGGGGCTTTCCCTCTGTTATCTTTCCTAGGGGATTGGTATAACCCCCAGTCTGGTTTGCCATTTGAGGACCTTTCAATGGTCCCAATCGCTCCTTGACAGGTGCTTTGCCTCGATCTTCTGGTAAAGGACCAAGGCGACCTTTCAAAGGAACTCTGGATCTTGTAGGATCCACGCTCTTGCCTAACTCCGTAGGAGGTGCGGGAACGGGATCTGGATTTGAAGAAGTTTGGGTGATGACTCCACCCACTTTTGTCTTAGGTGCCGGTTTTGACTTTGGCACCCAAACCCGTTTATGTGTAGACGGCTTCTTGACCGTCTCTTCTTTCTGCATCTCTTCCGCTTTCTGTAGAAGGACTCGGGCGTGCGCAAGCAATACGCGATGTTTCTTGATTCGCTCCTCAAGTGTAGAGCGATTCTTCTTGACGCGTACCCATTCGTTTGTCTCCTCCTTAGAGGAAGTGTTGGCGGTTCGCCGTTACTGTTCTTGGCGCTGCCTTGATTTCAGGTCCTCCGTGTAACGGACCCCGTCCATCGACTCTGCGGCCTTGGCCAATTGTCGCGCAAGGCGTTGACGCCGTCTTTGGCGCGCCCTTTTTGACAAAACTGGAACATCTTCAGCAGTTACCTCCACGGCGGAGGGGAGATCTGGATCTGTAGCCTTGACCTCTTTGGATGCTGCAGGGACACCACGGGGCACGGGTGCAGCAACGGCAAGGGGATCTTGGATCTTCAATCCCGAGGTCCCGCGAGCGTTCTTGGAAGAGGAAGTCTTCCTGCGCCAGTTTGGAGAGGCGGATCTGGAGGAGGAGGAAGAGAGGTACTCTTCAAACTTCTGTTG
>BQKN01000200.1:15513-57406 GCA_022839385.1 Asparagus kiusianus
AATCATTACTGCTACGATAGTTTTAATCCTTAGATTATAGATTTGAGGTTAATTTTGATGATCAAGATGTTTAATCTTAGCTTTACAAATATAATGAACATATTAATGAACTCTTTTGTATCACATGAACAATATTTTTTTAATACTATCTAGCTTTCTCATATCCGTTTTATCCGCATGCATATCCGTTTATATATCTGTATGTATATCCCTATCTGTATCTGATTTTAGCAAACATGGATATGAATTTTCCTTACCGAGGTATATCCGTATCCGTATCCGTATCCGAGATGTGTAAGTGGATATTGATATGGTATGTATCATACCCGAGCTGAAGCTGGACTGAATGCACTCCTGGCCATAAAACATTGTTGGTCTTATGGTCGTCCTATGGAATTCGATCACATAAGATTCCCGAAGCACTCCTTCATTTCAACCATCCCGATTTGATTCGATGATCAACATCATCCATAATCTCGCCATCATGCCGAATGATATATCCTAAATAGCGAAATAATTACTTTTAGATATTTCTTACCCATCAATATGTAGTATGGGCTCTTTTCTTTTTTAGTTTTACTAAAAATGTACTCAATATATTATGTTTTTATTCTACTAATTCTAAAACCTTTAGATTCAAGAGCTTGTCTACACCTTGCTACTTTAGAAATTATACATCTTCTAGTTTTCACACATTATATCATCCGTAAACAAATTCACTATGACATTTTATCCTGAATGTGCGTAGTAAGTTGGTCAATAACTAATGCGAAAAGATAAGAACTTAACGATGATCTTTGGTGTAAACCTATAGTAATAGGAATTAGTTTAGTTTCTCCTTCATTAATTCTTACTATAGTTGTTACTCTATCATACGTACTTTTAATCATATCAATATATATACTAGATACATGTTTCTTTTCTCAAACCCATCACATTACCTCTCTAGACATTATATCATAAACTTTTTCTAGATCTATGAAAATCATATATAGATCATTTCTCCTCTCTCTATCTCTCTCCTTTAACTGTCTCAAAATATATATAGGATCAATAGTTGACCTCCCAGGCATAAAACCAAATTGATTTTCAGATATACTTGTCTTCGTTCTTAGTCTTTGCATAGTTACTCTCGCTCGAAGTTGCAAAGTATGACTAATGAGTTTTATACCACAATAATTTGAACAACTTTGTATATCTCTTTTATTCTTGTATATTGGTATTAAAGTACTAATCCTCCAATCATTAGGCATCCTCTTTATCTCGATAATCTTATTAAATAATTTAGTTAATCATCCTAAATTTATATCTCCAAGACATTTACAAACTTCAATAGGGATATCGTTCGGTCCTACGGCTCTTCCACTTTTTATTTTCTTTAGAGAATCTTTAACCTCATTAATCCTAATTTTTCAACAATATTTGTAGTTTCTATTATTCACTATATGGTCAAGTTCTTTATGTTGCTCACTTGTTTGATTATTATAAACAATTTCTTTTTAGCATCTTTAACCTCACTAATCCTAATTTTTTGACATAATAAAAGAAAAAGAAAAATGTTATAGGACATTTATTTCTCATCATTGTTTTCATATAAATTATTAATTCAAATATATAATCTATGTCTATATAAATATTTATATAACCGTGTACTTGTACCTTACCTTTTACAAATTTCTTTTGTCCCGTACCAACAACCGTACCCGTACCCATACCCATACCCATGCAACATAGGTGGTTAGAGATTATGCTGTTTGCATCTCCATCACCTGATTCCATTGTCTTAGGTCTCATAAAGTCATTTTTTACTGCAATGAGTTATTTATTTTCCCAAAAGCCCTGGGGCTAAACGTTCATCACCTGCTATTCTAATGTGAGCCCCTTGCTTCAACAGACCTGATGGCCAACCTTGCTTGGAAACCAAAGAATTTGACCTAGTTCGGAACATGCTGATTGCTGCTGTTGAAGAAAGATACAGAGATGCTGGTATGATATATCATTTATTTGCTCCTTAATTTCATGTAAAATGAGTAAATACCTTCAGTTTTAAAATTAGAATAAGTAGGTGGAGGTGCAGAGAATAATTCATTTTTTGTCATTAGCAGTAATTTGGTTG
Source organism: Asparagus kiusianus (assembly GCA_022839385.1). Lineage (NCBI taxonomy): Eukaryota > Viridiplantae > Streptophyta > Magnoliopsida > Asparagales > Asparagaceae > Asparagus > Asparagus kiusianus. The sequence continues at coordinate 17,630 of BQKN01000200.1, forward strand.
ATATTTTTTGTTGAACCTTGTCTTTAGAAATATCCTGATTAGGGAATAACATTTGAAAATAGTTTCCTCTTGTATGATGTTAAATCATGCGAAATATATACTTTGCATGGAATCACTTTTTTTATTGTGTTGTTTCCGGATTTTTGGTGTTTGCATTGCACAGCTAATTTCCATGCATGTGCAACTGTAATTGAGCAGAGATTGTTTGGACTGGGCTACATGAACCTTTTTCTCTATTTTAGATCCCTCAAGCAATTTTTTCCCTGACTGGTGACCTGTGTGAATCCTTTTCTCCCTTCAACTATATCAAGGGGTATCTCTTCTGTGAAACTAGCTATAGTCCTTTATTTGTATGATTTGTAGTGCACTGGTGCCAGCTCCACTTTCCACTATTACTCTAGTTTATCTTGACCTGGTCCTTGGTGCCCCTTGTCAATGTGTGAACAATCCCTAATGGTTCTTGCTCACCTTATTCTTAGTTGAAGCTGTGAACGCGTGAAAACGCGCGAGGGGATTTCTCGTGTTGTTCAGCGGACAAAGCGTGTGAGCAGCAAAGCTAAGAACCAGCGGATCGGGCAAGCCTTGGAGAACCGCGTGAAGTGATTGTGTGGGGGCCACAAACCGCGTGAAAGAGTTTTGTTCAGCGGTTTTTTTCTTAGGGTCCTGGTTGAGCTTATAAATACACGTTGGTTCTCTCCTAGGGTTGCGGTGCAAAAGAGGGTGTGCTAGGCTTTGGTGGCTGTGCAACAGGGAAGTTTTTCGGCTGCTGTGCAAAATGAGGGCGCAAGTGCAAGAAGCAGAGGAGTCTTTTGGCGGCTACGGAGAAAAAGCAAAGCAGAAGGCTGGGTGATTCTTTGGGGCTGCGTGCAAGGGTTTGTGGTGTTCGGCTGCAGAAAGAAAAAGAGTTTGTTTTGCTGTTTTGAGAGAGCCTTTGTGTGAGGGATTTGAGAGTTTGTTTGAGGGTTTAGATTGAGTGATTGTAAACCCTAGTTGTGTTTTCTCCCTCTAATAGTAGATCTTCCCTCCTCCTTGTCCCGTGGACGTAGCCACTTTGCCGAACCACGTAAAATTGGTTTGTTTGTGTTTTTGATTATTATAATAGTTTTTAGGATCCCTCGACAAGTCAGTCCTAGAACTGATGAGAGGAAGAGCCGATATCTCACTTTGTTGAGATATTCACTTCAGATTCTTGTTTTCTTGGTGAGACAGGAATTCACATTGATCTTTCTCTCTTATTGTGCATCAGAAACTTTGTCAAAATTTTCGCTGCGCACAAATGGTATCAGAGCCCAGGTTTCAGATCTAGGGTTTGGTTGGAGGAGTAGATTAATTTGGAGGCTCGTCTAGGGCTTTGTTTTAAAGGTGGGATCTTTTGGTAAAGACTCTATCTTTTTAGTTTTGGATCTATTCTTCGTTCGTTGGTGCGTTGAGAAAGATGTCGGGGAAAGAAGATGCTTCGGATGTCGAGGGTGGTGTTTCTGGCACGAAGATCATTCAGAGTTTGAATATCCACTCTATGAAGATAGATATGGAGAAGTTTAATGGCACAAACAATTTTGGAATATAGAGATGCGAGGTTTTGGATGTGCTGAATGCGCAGAATTTGGAGGATACATTGGAGTTAGATGGCAAGTCAGATGATATTGAAGAGAAGGTTTGGAAGAAGATGAATCGAACGGCGTGTGGTGTGATTAGGTCTTGTTTGACTCAAGATCTAAAATATAATGTGATGAATGAGACTTCTGCAAAGAAGATTTAGGAGATTCTCGAAAGCAAGTATCCGACAAAGAGTGTTGAGAACCGTTTGTATTTGAAGAAGCGATTTTATCGTTTTCAGTTGAAGAAGGGAACCTCAATTAGAAATCATATGAACACCTACACAAAGCTTCTTGCGGGTTTGACGAATGTGGATGTCATGATTGAAGATGAGGACAAGACGTTGCTGTTGTTGAGTTCTTTACCCGACGAGAAATATGAGACTTTCGTCCTTACTCTGATTAATAGGAAGACATCTCTTTCGTATAGTGAAGTCACTACTGTACTGGTGAATTATCAGCTTCGGAAGAATGATAATGAGACTTCGACTGAGTCGGTAGCAGAGACGTTAGCCGCAAGAGGGAAGGGTCCAAAACGAAAGAATTGAAAGTCACAGTCTAGAGTAGGACATCCTACAATTAAAAAAGATCAGTATGCTTGGTGCAAAGAGACTAATCATTGGAAGAGACTGTCCAAAGCTCGACGAATGGATAAAGAATAAGCAGAAGGGAAAAGGAAAGCGACCATCATCAGAAGCAAACATCGTATCGGATGGTAATATTTTTGACTCTTCTATTTATTCACTTTCTATCAGTCCTACATGTAGCTATTCGGAGGAATTCGAGTGGATGTTGGATAGTGGTGTGACCTATCATGTGTATCCTAGAAGGGAATGGTTCTCTAGTTTTGAGAAGCTGGATAGTGGTGTGGTGTACATGGCTGATAACCGTGCATGTCAGATCCTTAGGATAGGAAGAATTCGCATCAAGATATTTGACGGGACTGTTAGGGAGTTAAATGATGTGAGATATGTTTCTTCTTTGAGGAAGAACTTGATCTCGATTGGAGTTTTGGTTAGAGAGTGTCTGAATGTTCGAATTGAGGACATGGTTCTCAAGATTGTGAAAGACTCGGATTGTGATGAAGGGCGTCAGGAGGAATAACCTGTATTACTTGACTGGAGGTATAGTGACAGGTGGAGAACTGACGATTTCTATTGATTCGACGAGACTGCGACATTTGGGGCTTGGCCATTCCAGTATTGATTCATCGCATAAATTGAAAGAGGGTGTAAAGACCTGCAGTTTGAAATCCAGTGAACATGTTGAAGTGAACAAGAACACTGAGGTGAAGTTTGACACCTCTATTCACCGAGCTAAGGGTCGTTCCGGAGGTGTTCATGTGGATGTTTGGGGGTCTTCCAATGGGGTATCATTGGGAGGTAATAGAAGTTTGGTTTTTTTTTGTTGGTGGCTATTCTAGGCTTCTTTGGGTTACAACCAAATACCCTATGGATAAAGTCTTAGTAGTCTCTAACAGTTTGAAGAAGTGTAAGATGGACAGAAAGGTGAATGTGCTTCATTCTGATTTTGATGGGATGTACAAGATGTACCTGTTTTTGTATTAGAGCCGAGCTCACGGCATTTTAGGACATTTCGTTAGAAAGAAAATCTTGGGGCAACTATATAGGGTGACAAATTTGGAGAACCATACCTTGCTGGAGGAGGATCGGTGTTTGTTGTCAAATAATGGTCTGCAGAAGAGTTTCTGGACTGAGTCTTCGACATATTTGGGTCATTCTATTAAAGAGTTGTCAACTGTTACGATTGGATGTAAAACTCCATTAGATGTTTGGTCTGATAGTGTCACTTTGGTTGAGGCTTCGATGAGGAAGCCAATTGACTCTCAGCAGGTGAAGAGTTTTGGACAAACCTTAGTTGTATCGCAGCAGGTGGAGATTGATGCTACTCTACATTGGATGAAGATTACTTCAGATCATACTGCATTGTTTGGGATTCCAGCTGAGGTGACACAGCTTAGGGATCATTTGGATTTAGGTGCAGATGATGAGTTGGGTTTTGATTCGAGTGCAGCTGGCAGACATAGTTTGAATATGGTCATTGGTTCACCTCAGGTTGAGGTGTTTGAGGCCATTAGAAGTGCTATCAGCCGCAGAGTTGATGATATTGGAGAAGGGTTGCGAACTCTTCTGGTGGATTAAGGTCGTTCGCAGCTATTTGGGTGAACTACGTAAGGCTTGATTCCTTGGGCAAGTGAATACGTAGGCAATTTTTATGATGCAGCCGATTTGGTGAGTAGACATCAACGTTTGGGAGAGTGTTCGCACTCCCGTTTGGGTCTCGATTTGTTGTGGATTGAGTATATTGTCATGAATTATTTCACGGCGTACTGGACATAACAAGTAGGACATTTGGTTGCTTTGGTGTCGGCTCAGTTTTGGGAAAACTTCACCGAGTTGGAGAATTGTGAACGCGTGAAAACGCGTGAGGGGATTTCTCGTGTTGTTCAGCGGACAAAGCGCGTGAGCAGCAAAGCTAAGAACCAGCGGATCGGGCAAGCCTTGGAGAACCGCGTGAAGTGAATGTGTGGGGGCCACAAACCGTGTGAAAGAGTTTTGTTCAGCGGTTTTTTTTCTTGGGGTCCCGATTGAGCTTATAAATACACGTTGGTTCTCTCCTAGGGTTGCGGTGCAAAAGAGGGTGTGCTAGGCTTTGGCGGTTGTGCAACAGGGAAGTTTTTTGGCTGCTGTGCAAAAGTGAGGGCGCAAGTGCAAGAAGCAGAGGAGTCTTTTGGCGGCTACGGAGAAAAAGCAAAGCAGAAGGCTGTGTGATTCTTTGGGGCTGCGTGCAATGGTTTGTGGTGTGCGGCTGCAGCAAGAAAAAGAGTTTTTTTTTTGCTGTTTTGAGAGAGCCTTTGTGTGAGGGATTTAAGAATTTGTTTGAGGGTTTAGATTGAGTGATTGTAAACCCAAGTTGTGTTCTCTCCCTCTAATAGTAGATCTTCCCTCCCCCCTCCTTGTCCCGTGGACGTAGGCAATTTGTCGAACCACGTAAAATTGGTTTATTTGTGTTTTTGGCCATTGTAATAGTTTTTAGGATCCCTCGACAAGTCAGTCCTAGAACTGATGAGAGGAAGAGCCGATATCTCACTTTGTTGAGATATTCGCTTCAGATTCTTGTTTTCTTTGTGAGACAGAAATTCTTATTGATCTTTCTCTCTTATTGTGCATCAGAAGCTCTTGTCGAAATTTTCGCTGCGCACAACAGAAGCTACTTGTTTCCCACTATATGCTTTATTCCTTAAACTATGTATTAGTTACTTCTAGTTCCCACTATATAGTTTATTGCTTAAACTATGTTTTAGTTCGTTCGCATTAATCCATCTCACTTTGCCAATATTCGTTTCTACGTGTTGCTTCTTGATTATTCAGCATGTGAATGCTAATGCATTGTAGGGTTTTAACTGGGAAAAAAAATCCGTAAAAGTTTGGAGGTAACAGCAGCCAGTTTCGTAGGAATTTTGGTGGAAATTGCATCTAGCTCTCTGTAATTTAAGGGAGTTCCAGGGCATGCATTTTGTGTCTTGGATGTTCTGATGAAATGCCTATATATGAACTGGATGTGATACAGGTCTGATGACCTCCATCTTCAGTGAGCAACTTATTAAGAATCATCTCCTATCTCCCTGAACACAGGAGATCCGAATTAAATTCTATAATTTTTTTTTACTATTTACCTATCTGCAGAATTAATGCTAGCTAGGCTATAAATTTTATACTGCTGTAATGGTATAGGGCACACAACTATATGGGGCCTTTCTGCGTGAGCTTCTATCAGGGATCATGGATCTCTAAAGATCTTTCATATTTGTGAGCTTTACTTATATCTAATAGAAGGCTCTTAACTTTCTCGGCGTTTGTATTTGTTTAGCACAATGGAAAGACAAGCTTATGCAACTCCGGGCCAAGAGAAGGAACTGGGCGTGACAATGTATCAGCTCCTTTGTTCATAGGACCTGCAGTGTTCATCTCTGTTGCACATAAAACTGCTACATTGAAGTGGCTTCAATCCAGAACATGTACATATTAAGCTACTGTTGAAAAGCTAAACATTCATCTTTTTTCTTGCAGCGATCAGTAAATATGTATAAGGCTACTATATGTAAAAGTGTCTGTGTAAGTATCTGTCTGTATATATAGTTCTCTATATAAATAACATATAGTGTTGTGGAAACTCGTATAATATATCATTTAGGGCTTCATTTCGCGTAGACTGTATCTTGAAAGCTTTTATGTCTATTTATTTACCACTTGGTTTAGTTAATTAACATTTCTTTTGTTTATTCAGTATGAGCAAGATTCAGGCCTTAGGATTCTTTGAACATGATCGTGGTGAAATTAACTTTTCAGATTCATTTACTGCATATCTCTGAATTCATTATTCCTGGCATGAACAGAAACTTGCCTGTAAAGGGAAAATTAGGCATGCGTACATCAATGCATATATGTATGCTATGAGTTAGACATGCACCATGCTTGGGACATGATCATGATGCCATTCTTGACTATATCTTTACGGATTCATTGACAGACGTACACGCCTTAGGGCATGTTTGGATAATGGAAGTATTGAAAGTAAGAAGTAGGTTATAGAAGTAACTTTCAAAACTATGAAGTAGGAAGTAATGGAAATAGTTTTTTTTTTATATATTTTTAAAAGTAATGGAAGTAGAACTTTTTCCTCTTCATTTACTTTTTTTGTTTGGATAACATTTGTAAATATTATTAGGAAGTAATTAATACATGTTGTTTTCATAATTTTAAAGTCATGTCATGCTCTTTAATTTGATCTAGCATGTTACAACCAGTTTCATGCCGTTATGACCCATCGTTACTTGAGAGCAAGAAGAATCCTTCAATTACATGGCTTCAAAATAATTGTTTACCTCTCGCCTACGATGAGACTCCGGATGATCATAAATTCTTATGAATCTCCAATTTCCCTCCTCTCTCGCTCCTTTGATCGTAACATCAACGTGGTATTTAGACAAAGAATTAATAGACAAAATTTCTCTTCATCCCAAAGAAAAGCTGACCGACGACTATCACAAATTACTACAAAATAATTGTTAAAATTAAGAGTAATTTTATCAAGTTGTTAGAAGTAACTAATAAATGAAATATTAATAAAAAATTATTCATTTCCTAATTAACATGCATTTCAACTACTTCCAAGCTACTTCTGAGTATTGAGGATTGGAAAAATATTTTGGAAATAATGATGACACGTGGGCGCCACATAAGCATTTAAGAAAGTATTGGAAGTTTTTCAGATAACCAAACACACTTTTTTGCTTGGAAGTAGCAGAAGTAACATCTACTTCTTTTACTTCAGCTATTTCATAATTATTTTCGTGCAAACAAACATACCCTTAGTCCTTGAACGTGCATATAACGCATGCATTTCTTCCAAGAGTGTTTTGCTTGTAATTCTTAACGGCGAACGGACTTCATGTAGCATCATTTAAATGCAAAAGAAACCCCCTATAGCTATTTGTTGCGAACAGATCCTTGTAGTTTTACTTGTTGTGAATAGATTCCTTCCAAGTGTAATTACGTCCCCTAATAAACTTTTTTGAATCCTTTAAAAGCATATAAAAAAAGTAGCAATGGTTGTCTATCCTCACCAATTGAACAAGAGGGGGGTCTGGTCTATCCACCTCTAAACATCTTTGACGATTTTAAGAGTGAAAAAAATATTTTTTTAAAAAAGACGAACTCACTCATGGGAGTTTATTCGCAACAAGTAGAATCACAAGGGGTCTATTCACAAAAAATAAAAGTACATGTGTTTTTTTTTTTTTCCCAATTGGGAGATACTATAGGGTTTGTTCACAATTAACCCTAAAAAATTATAAGTAAGACCATACTTGTATACAAACTTCTTTTTCATTATAAAAAGGAGAAGATATTTTATATTTGCTTGTGAAAGGAAAAATCATGTTAGCATGAGAACAAAAAATTAATTTCTATTGTCACATTTTTCAGGTATAGATATTTTCCAATCCACATTTAATGCACCATCTTGTCTGAGGATTTCATAGGTAAGTGAAGATTGTTTTTTTATTTTTTATTTTTTATTTTTATTTTTAGATGATGACGATCAAGCACAATGAGACAAATCCATTATTGACATAAATTGCGGATTAAAGCTTCTATTTTTGTCAACCACACAATACAATCTGTTCGGGAGAATGATTTCATTCAATCACAGGGTAAGGGCTCTAATATCCAACTTTGACTACGCTGTAGACATAGGACAACATTATTTTAAATGTATTAATAAACTTATATGTAGAAAGTCAACGAATTAAAACATAAATCAATATCATGGGGCAAAGAATGGAGTCGAAAGAGTCAAAACGCGTACTTTTCCTAGTCCGAGCTTGAATGCTAATCTTAGGAAGACAATACAAAAAATAATTAATTAATTAACGAACTCTCAATTATTAGAAGCCCAATATACCGTGGGCCAGCACAATGATGGCGCACCGAAAATTGCGACAGTTAGGGCCCGTTTGGTTGTATGTTTTTACCATGTAAAATGATGGAAAGTGTAAAAAAGTGGATCCCAATGTCTGCTTTCATCACTTTCAATTGTTTGCTTGTAATTGTGAAAATAGTGTAAAGTGGTTTCATATGCTGGCTTGTAAAGTGATTTCATAAAAAAAAGACATGACTTTAGGGGCTGTTTGGTTGTTGTTGGTAAAGTTGTGTATTTATGACACAACTTGGAAAGTTGTTGTCCACCTCATCATTTTTACTTTTACAATTTTCTTTGTTTGTTTTTGATTCCATTGGAATCATAAAACACTTGTTTGGTTTGCAAAATAAAACTTTAATTGTTTGTTTGGAAAGTGTAAAAAATGGTCCCTACTCAAGTGATCATATTGGTTGAAATTACTTTTTCCTGACTTCAATGTCAGCTTTCTCCTAAAATCATGTCTTTTTTTTATGAAATCACTTTACAAGCCACATCAGCATATGAAACCACTTTACACTATTTTCACAATTACAAACAAACAATTGAAAGTGATGAAAGCTGACATTAGGACCCACTTTTTTACACTTTCCATCATTTTACATGGTAAAAACATACAACCAAACGGGCCCTTAGGAGAAAGCTGACATTGAAGTCAGGAAAAAGTAATTCTAACTAATATGATCACTTGAGTAGGGATCACTTTTTACACTTTCCAAACAAACAATTAAAGTTTTATTTTACAAACCAAACAAGTGTTTTATGATTCCAATGGAATAAAAAACAAACAAAAAAAAGTGTAAAAGTAAAAATAATGAGGTGGACAACAACTTGTCAAGTTGTATCATAAATACACAACTTTATCAACATCAACCAAACAGCCCCTTATAAATATCCGATCGCAGCTGGGCCGGCCCTCCCAGGATTTGTGGTGCCACCTGGCATTCTCCTGACAGATGGACCCCACAGAGGCACACCCGCCTACCCGCCTGCCAAAATCCACCCACGCTCTCGCTTATACAATTTCCTATTCCTCCCTTCTCTCGGCTTTCAACGGCAAAAGCAAGAAAGAGAGCTACAAAATACAAATCGCCGCCGATATTTTCGCCGTCGAATCGGCAGATTCCATACTCCTGCTCCTTCAATTCCTCGGTGCTCTCTCTTTTCGATCTCTACTCTCTCTTATCGCGCCGGTGACCTTTTCGAGGTACGAAAAAGATTCCTTTTTTTGCGTCCGATTTGGAGTTTCTAGGGCTTTTTCTAGGGTTTCTGAATTCAATGCAGCTTGGTTTTTTAGGGATCGTGGCCTTCTCTTTGTGGTAGATTGATTGGATCGGCGTGGAATTGCTATGTCGGGGCCGCTTGATCGATTCGCCAGGCCCTGTAAGCTTCTGAATTTTTTTATTACTTTTCTTTTGGAAATTATTTTTGTGGGTTTTGTTGGTTTTCTTTTTTTTGATTAGTATGGAAACTAGGGTTCTTGAGCTGGTCTGAGCTTCAGCTTGACAAATTTTTACAATTTCTTGAATTGAAGAAAAACTAGGGTTTTGAAAGTTTAGTTGAACAATGAGGATGGAAGAAATTGAAAATTATGTTTGTAGCTCTCAATCTAACACAGAAGACCCTTAATAGAGCTAAATAGAACACGAAAAATCATGTTGCAAACCCCAAAGATTTGGGGTAAAGAATGTTGTAGTAGAAACATCAGCTAAAAATATGATTTTGAAATCTATTCAAGAGATTCGCGGTCCAAGTTTTGTTGGGGTCGCCGGGGCAGGCTATAGCTTACACTGCAATTAAAGTTTGTTTTTTTACCAAAACTTATACCTAAAATAACAATGGTTGTTAGCAATTTTGTCAAATTTCATGCCATTTTTATTTGATTGCTGTGGTTATTTTAGTTTCAAAAAAGTAGAGTTTCTCAGAAGCATTGATGAAGCATTTTTCTGTTATGACTTATGCCTACTTAAAACTCAAAAGTTCAAGCACTTATTTAAAATCCTTGAAGTTATCAAGTATCATCAATTGCAATCTGTATGATTCATCAGAGTCAAATATTGTTTGATGTTAAAGTGAAACATATTCAACATTTACAATTTCACTCAACAATACAAAACTTTTGGTTAGTGAATCTGCTGGTGACTCATTTTACATATCGCAGGCTTTGAGGGCTTCTCTGGTCATGATGAACGTAGAGAACGTAAATCAGATTTTGAGTGTTCAGAAGATGAAAGGAGGACACGGATTGGATCCTTGAAGAAAAAGGCGATAGATGCGTCGAGTAAATTCAGGCATTCTTTGAAGAAAAAGAATAGAAGGAAGAGTGGCAATCGAGTAACTTCTATTTCTATAGAGGACATAAGGGATATTGAAGATCTACAAGCCGTTGATGCATTTCGCCAGGCATTGATTTTAGATGAGTTGCTACCTACAAGACATGATGATTATCATATGATGTTAAGGTGGGTCAAGGGTTTTTTCATGATTTTTAGATTCATAAATTGTGGTCGCTGATGCTATATGACCACCATAAAATCTGCAAAAGCAACTTTCTTTATCTGATCTATTGGTCTTGCATCAATTTTAGATTTTTGAAAGCGAGGAAATTCGATATTGAGAAAGCAAAACACATGTGGGCTGAAATGCTTCAATGGAGGAAGGAGTATGGTGCTGATACTATCATAGAGGTAACTATAATTTTAAGTTTCTTAAAGTAGGGAGACATTCATTATTAGTATTTATTGATAATTACCAACATCCCATTGGATTTGGAGATAATGGATGAATGTTGTCGATGTTTCCCCTACTTATAGTGAGTAGCCAAATCTAATTTGAATCTGATAGTTATCTAACATGTTAGTTTTAATAAAACATTCATCACAATAGAAGTGAGGGCTAACCTTTATCATGTGTATTTCCAAGCATATCTGAATGTACTTAACAAGATCTTTCTCACTTGAGAATATGACTCTATTTTCCGAACTTTCACTGCAGGGAGCCCTCACTTTCTTATGGTCCCAAGTGGTGTGATAAACTGATATTGAACTTACATGTAGCCAATGATAAGAACATGCGAAATACCCACCATATGGTTTTCAATATATAGACAGGAGCGAGAACATAGATAATCTTCTGTCACACATGTTCACTAAAAGGAACTTAGGTAGCAAGAATTCGTTTACTCGGTTGCAATGTCTTTGTTGTATAATTGTGGGTTCATCTTCTATCATAGTCTTATCAGTTTTTAGTATTAAAAAAAACGTTGTTCATTAAATAAGTTCTTTAAAGTTGTATTGCATTTATTATCTCAAACTTGTTAAATATATTCCTCAGAGTGATACGATAGTATACCATAATATACATTTTATGCAGTCATCTTTCAAGTGTTCTCCCTTTGTGAAAACTTTTTGGACTGTTGCATCTGAACGCCTTTCATAGCTGTTTCTAGAACTGGCTGCTATAGAAGACACCTTTGTTTAACCAATAAAACTTTCCTGAGTTTCCACTCATAGACTCCATTGTAGCCTGTACCTTGGGAACTTCATTGTTAATTTTGTACTTGCATCTTCTCCAGAATTGAATAATGTTTAATGCAACACTACTTTTTATCAGGATTTTGAGTATACAGAACTAGATGAAGTTCTGAAGTACTACCCTCATGGTTATCATGGTGTGGACAAAGAGGGAAGACCTGTTTACATCGAAAGGCTAGGAAAAGTTGACCCCGGCAAACTTATGCTAGTGACGACTATGGACCGTTATGTAAGATATCACGTGAAAGAGTTTGAACGGAGCTTTTCGATTAAGTTCCCAGCTTGCTCAATCGCTGCAAAGAAGCACATTGATTCAAGCACTACTATTCTGGATGTTCAAGGCGTGGTATGTTGTTATTTTCTCTTCAATCTTATAGTCAGGCATGAAATTTATATGAAAAGTTGCTGCATCTCGTAGATGATAGTATGTAACCAATATTGTCTTTTCTTAATGATATTTGGTTGTTTTAACAGGGAATGAAAAACTTCAGCAAGACAGCACGAGAACTAATTATGAGGTTACAGAAAATAGATGGGGACAATTACCCAGAGGTATCCAATAGTATTCATAGTTTCTTGTCTTTTATGTGATGAGGCTAATGAGTGTCCAATAATCATTTAAGCGATATCTCTGCAGACTTTACACCGAATGTTTATCATCAATGCTGGTCCTGGTTTTAGATTGCTATGGAATTCCGTCAAATCATTTCTCGACCCCAAAACTACTTCAAAGATACATGTAAATATGATTTCTACTAATTGAACCTTTCTTTTTTGCTGAGTTTATATCTCTATGATATTGAAATTGATGGTTTAAATTCTTGCAGGTTCTCGGGAACAAGTATCAGAGCAAGCTGTTTGAAATAATTGATTCTAGGTCAAGTTTTTTTTTTTAAATTTCTGCACGATACTTAGTGATTGTCGATAAAGCTTTGTCCTAACTCTCCTTTTTTGTGGGGGTTTTTCAGTGAATTGCCTGAATTTCTTGGTGGTACTTGTACCTGTGCTGACCAGGGTGGATGCCTTAAGTCTGAAAAGGGACCATGGAAGAATCCTAACATATTGAAGGTGTCTGGTTATCATCTTATTTTACTTCTCAGTTTATGATTATCGTATTGCATCTATTTATCACTTTTTCAACTCTTTTGATCCAGACTTACTGATACTTCTCATTGGTCTTCAGATGGTCCTTAGTGGTGAAGCACAATATGGCAGGCAAATAGTTACCGTTTCTAATGGAGAGGGGAAGATAATTGCTTATGCTAAACCACAGCACCCAGCAGTAAGACCTTTTCTTTTTCCACCTGTTATGTTATTTAAAATTTGCACTTTTTATAGGCATTCAATTAATTCCCTTGTTGGTCCAGATAAAGGGTAGTGATACATCCACAAATGAATCTGGTTCCGAAGCTGAAGATACTATTTCCCCAAAATTGTCAAGGAGTTACATTTCATGTTCTCGATTAACCCCTGTTCGTGAAGAGGTATGCTGAATTTCTTGCAAGAGAATTAATGGGTGTAATCAAGTTCTTAACTAACGCTAAACTGTCTGCTCATCAGAAAGACTCGATAGAAAATCATGTGTATGGTCTTTAACATATAGTCATGGAGCTCATTCATTTCGCCATTGAGACACTGCATGCTAATAATATGGTTCCTTCCATTATATTTCCATCCTGATGTTTTCCCATGCCAGTCTCTTTTCGTTGGAAATTTGATCTAGCATACCATTGTTAAATTATTTGTTCCTTAAGAATTGAGATTTCCACAATTTGCCGAAAAATGTTCTTTTTTTGTTGCCTTTATTGACTATTTAAAAGTAAAATAGCAGAAACACGCGAGTCCAAAGCCCTTCTTAATATCCTCATAATAGGGTTTTTTATGTAGCTACTTCCAAAAGGTTTTCTTACAAATGAGATAGTTAAAGAGTACATATGTTCGTAGTGATGTTCGCAATAGCTAACAGACAATGAAGATATAGAAATGTGAAAACTAATTAGTTTATGGCTTATCCTTTTTGTTCAGATGAAGGTTGTTGGGAAGGCTAACGCTAGCTTTTCAGAATCTACTGAACATATTCCCATGGTTGACAAAGCTGTAGATGTAGTAGGTCGGAAGAAAGAAGTTTCTAATCAAAGGCTTCCTTCATTCAAAGGTTTGCGTACTTACATGTTTTTTGTGACATGAGTTTGTTTTCATTAATTGTCCTAACATGTGTGAAAGTTCTCAATTGCTTGATTTATTATTCAGAAAATTCTTTGAGCTCCTATTATAATCTTAGTATTTTCCTTTTAGCTATACTGCTGCTTTTGATTTATTCCTATTGTTGTTCTTTCCGATTGAGCAAATCATCCATTGATAACTAGCTTTTGTCCTGTTAACTTGAGTTTTCTACTAACATGCTTGAAAGGCATCAAACTTTTCTGAACTTATCCCATAATTTTTGCTCTCCATGTTGTTTTAGAGGTTATTTTTTGGTTCAAGGCAGCCTTTTTGAACTGGAATATTGATCTTTTTAATTCTGGTCTCTTGATACGTATTATCTGTGTTGCTACGTTGCATTAAAATGGGTGTGGGCGTAGGTGCAGTACTAGTATGGGACACGTAAAATTTGTAAAAGGTAGGGTAGGGGACATGGCTTGTTTTCAAAGTAGATTGTGTCGTCAAACAATGCAGAATACAAAACCCCTTTATGCCCACTTGTGCAAAATGCAATGTGATGCACGCGCCTGAGTGAACGCACACATAATTTTTCAACATAGATAATCAAACATGAAAGAACATATTTATGAATTTCACATAAAATATGTCAAGATAAATAATATCTACTACATCACAAATTAATGTCTTAATTCATAATACTAACACACTCAACATAGTAGCAAATTCATAATTTTCCAAATCAGTGGCCAAATTAAGGCAAATATCGAAGCAAAATGAAATAGTAAAGAGGAACCACTTAGGGTCCTCAATCGGGCTATTAAAAAAGCGTAATGGGTATTTTTCTTTTGGGATTTAGGTTATCAGGTATAAAGACCCGATTGAAATGTAAGAACAAAAATATATGAGTCCATGTTTTGCATGCACCCTGCAGAAGCGCAGGCATTTGCGAGGCGCAAGAAGACGTTGCCTCGCATTTGCTAAGCGCCCTGCATCTGATGCGGGGTGTTTCACCATCGCCCCACATCGCAGAGCGCATGAGGCGCGTGCACGCCTTTGATAACACTGTTTCAAACAAACCCAACTCATGCCCACAAGTTTCACGAAGTGAAGATGAAGCATAGGAGTCCAAGAAAATTATGACGAGTGGTTTAAACTAAAAGATGTATTGTATAATATAGTGCATGCATGAATAAATGTATGCATATACTCAAGGTGTGTCCTGTACGTATCGGGTATGGGTATGGCTTCATAATAGAAATACCAAGTAACATAGCCGTGTCATTTCAAGTATCTCTCAATTGGCGTGTACCATTTCGTTTATCTAAGTAGTATTTTAGTGAAAGTTGGATCAGTTTGTTCAAGGCTCACTACTTTTATTGTTCACTGTAATGATAAATTGATAATTATCATCTTCCAAGTCTTTTTCACATTAAAATGAGTGCGACTTTAGCTGTGGTAGACTACATATGACAACTAGTTGCTTTATCTTGATTTATCTTATTTGAATATCGTTGTTCCACGTTTCATGAAGCACTCTTTCTAAGACTTATCTCTCTTTCTGCGATATTGAATAGCCATGCTAAATGCTATTTCCCTCGGACCAGGGGCATTTCCTACGACAGACACCAACAAGCCTCCTGCAGTAGTCTGTTCTCAAGCACTCGGTTTGATTATGGCCTTCATTATGACTCTCTTCACTCTGCTTCAATCAGTTTCTCGTTGTGTGACAAAGATGCTCCCAGGCAAAACTCAGGCAGGTCACCAGAATCCACCCTTTTCTTTAGACTCAGCTCCAAAGGAGATCTCCCGTCCCCCATCACCAGCTCCTGGATTCACGGAAGCCGACCTGCTTTCATCTGTACTGAAAAGGCTGGGGGAGCTGGAAGAAAAGGTTGACGAGCTTCAAGCAAAGCCATGTGAGATGCCGACTGAGAAGGAAGAATTGCTTAATGCTGCTGTTCGTCGTGTTGATGCATTAGAAGCTGAGCTTATCACGACCAAAAAGGTAAAATTTGTGCTTGTGTAGTTTTATATCTGTCTAGGTTATCATACAGAGTACATTTATGATCTTTGGCAGTTTTTTCTTAGTTATTTTATCACAATTATCTAATTTCTTTTGGACATTGAATTCCCCTCCATTGATTGCCTTACTGAACATATGGATTGGGAAAACTTCTTGTATTTACACTTAGCATATTAGTAGATGTGATACAATTATAATTAGTAAAGCAGGGAGGAGGACTAGAGGGAGACCAAAGAGAACTTGGCAGACAACAAGAAAGAAGGATATGATAGTGATTAACTTAACAATAGAGATGGCCTTAAATGATACTGAATAGAAGATAAGATTTATGTAGCCAACCCCATAAATTTGGTTGTATATTTTCTTGGGTATTGAGCCTTACAGAACAACATGCCCTTTTACATCTCCATTTTCTCTAATGAAAATGTATAATACTTTCAGCTGTAAATTTTGGCAGCTATGAGACAGAAAATGATTAAAAAGTTTGGAAGGGTTTCAATTGATGTTAGGATAAAGTGTTCAAAATAAATGTCTCGGCTTATGTATTTCAGTACACTTACAAAAGTCCGAGGAAATTAATGAAAAGCTAGCAGTGACAACAATTCCTAACATCGTAAGAGGTGGTTGACTAGCGATTAAGTTTGAGGAAGTAGGGGGAATGTTTGTGTGAACTTTTTGAAAATGTTAGGATTTCCCATAATCAATCACATTAATATCTTAAGAAAATCCTATTTTATTTTTCCTATAAGAAACCAAGAAGAGAAAAAACGCATCCTATCATATCACAATCTTATACATTCCCACACAAACCTACATGGATATCCTGTGTCAGTTCACAAGTTTTTACACTTTTTCTAGTTCAGTAAGGAGTTAATTTGTCTTAACAATTTAGCCTTATTACTACCAAAATAGCACCTTTGGGATGGTTCTGCTAGAATGTGGACCAAACTCTATGAGAAGTGAGGGATCCTGCCATAAACCAATGGGGCCAGCTGGCTTATAGGTAAATCTCCCTAATCACTAGCATAAAACTAAGTCGATGAGCAAAATCTAACAGCTAAGTTAGTAAGCTAGGATATAATCAGCTTCCTAGAGGAAATTGCATTCAATTGAACAAATCGAAAATAAATTATCAATGAATATATTGTTTTTATACCGTTTTAGTAAGAGCGATAACCATTTTCGCCTGATAATTGTGACTTTGTGATTTTGGATGCATATGTTTATATTCCTAATGATCATGATTCATGCATGTTTATGCTCACTCTGTAAATACTTTGCCTGAGCAGACTTTACATGAAGCATTAATGAGGCAAGAGGAGCTACTTGCATATATTGACCATCAACAGAATGCTAAGTTCCAGGTTAGTGTAAATTTTGCGGATTGCTCTGTTAGTAATTGTTCTCTAACTATACTGATAGAGATTACTCATAAATTTCTTATATGACTATTGCAGAAGAAGAACAAGAAGATGGTATGCTTTTGAAGTAAGAGTAACCCGATGCCTGCGGCGATTTTCCTTATACAATTCATCTTTATGATGTAAAAAGGAAGAGATTTATGTGATGTGAATCTGCTGAGTAAAAAAACTTGCTAAGTTGCTAATCTAAACCTGGCTTTGATGCCTATTTGGCTTTGTTGAAAAATAAAATTAATGCCGTACTATTGCATTTTCTTCTGCTACATTAGTCCCTGGTTGGGCATCAGACTAATTTTAAATGTGCATATTACGAAAGTGGTTCGCTTTTGTTTATCAGTTTTTTTCCCCTTTCTTATTCAGGGTGCATATTAGTTTTGAATGATATGTGGTGAGTAATGATAGTTTATACTGGAGATATGTTACTATTCTGGTAGTTTATACTGTGATTTTTGATGTTTCCTATCTAGCTACGTTTGCATAGTATTTTGATCGGAAATGGCGTCTGAACCATTCGAATTCTCCTCCATTTTATTCACAGATCATAGCAAATTTCTGATGTATGGTCTAAATGTTGTTATATCATATATATATATATATATATATATATATATACACACACACACACACGCTCGCACAGAGCACCATATGAATGAGGTCATATAGCATACATGTGAAAGGTTTTGCAAGTGCAGGTGAAGGAAAGGTGACCTACCTATCAGCATCGTGTCGTGTCATCGGTATTAATTCTATGAAGTTGGTCTAAATTTGTTAGCAGCAAAGTTCCCTGTATGCGACTTTAATCAACTGGAAATCCCCACATCTATGAACAGACTCATTATACATTTTTCGTGGAACTGGAGTAGCCTCTTCCTCAACAAATTTCATTAGTCGTATACGTATGATAAAGGAAAGTTATTCGCACTTTGATCCGTATTGTAATGTACAAATGTGAACTGGTTCTCTCTCCATAAGATGTTACCAAACGTACACGTGAAATGTACACTGCGCCTGCATTCCTGGTACATGAAGTCACGTGATGCCAGCGCTGAGCACACACAGCTTCTAAGATTCTGATTTCAGAAATCGAGAGAAAGGCACATATATATATATATCCACAGAACATGCGGAAAAGCAAGAACCTGATTGTGCGAAGGAAAAGAACTGGTAGGCGCATGAAAGTGAAGCAAAGAGTAAAATGACTAACCTGGTACGAGAATTGGAAATTAGGAAATTGACAACAAAATCTCCAGCAGTAAAAATTGCTGGGTCAAGTAACTGAATAAGAACAGTTTAATTACAGGATTATCCAACATCTCTTTATTGACTAATTTCTTTACAGCAATACATTCCATCATAAAAGATTAACAGATTGTGTTGGCATAAATCCTTGGAGGCTATTAACCCCCAGGTTTACTGGATTGATTGTTGCTTGTCGTCATGAAAGATTCACCACAACCGCACTGCCCTTTCGAGTTAGGATTAATGAATACAAACTCCGACCTGTTGCATCATTTGATCAGAAGATGCCAGCACTAAACATATTTAGGTGTAAGAAAAAAATAAAAAGGAAATGCTTACTTCAGTGGATCATCCACAAAATCCATCTTAGTTCCAATAACATGCATAAGTGCTTTTGGATCTATCAGTATCTTCACACCCTTGTCCTCGACCAACTCGTCAAATTTCCCTTTTTCTTCTGAAGAAAGAAATTTTTTTAGCTTTGATATCAAATATTACAAACGAGGATAAAATAGCCTGAGTTATGGGAAAACATTTCCTTTTACCTTTTATCAGTTTCTTGAGATCTTAAGCCTTAAAACAGGAAGGGGGAAAATGGCTATTTGGATGGAAGAAGAATAGAATGCCATACAAACAAGTAAATATATAGATCTAGATAGACTCAATCGCAGATACCGTCTGTGCACTACGAGGGTATAGCCACTTAAACCCCTAAACTATTTTACTATTACTGCTACCCCTGAAGTAATGACAACATTATTTTTCCGTTACATTAATGTATCACGTTGGAGTCTCATGACAGTAAACCCTTCCTTTTACTGAGATAATAACTTTAAAGGACTTGTGATCAGCGTCAACAAAAGTTTACCAGAATTCTTGTTCTTCAATTTTTTTGCCTCCCACATCTCAAATTCTTATGAACCTAAAGTAGTTCCACACTTCTATAACAAGGCACATGAACCTTCTATCGCTCAAACAGTTGAGCAATCAATTATGCATCAACACACGATGCTGAAATATTCTTCTTCTTTCCAATTATCTCAAAGTATGTGCCTTCATTTATCAATTTGTTCTTGTGATATACAAATAATTTCAATGAGATCAATTTTTGACCTATTAAATTTCTGCAGATGCAAGCATTCCACATGATACAATCAATGAAGTAAGCGGAGGGATATGGTCTCTAAGGTAATAATTTAATCCATGAGTAGTATAAAGAAACATGAATTATGCTTTGTGCACATAATTTTTGTTCTTGTTGTATGTGCAATTACAGGTTTGTAGCTCAATACTATTTCAAAACTTTTAGTTTGTAGGAACCATCCTCAAAGCACACAAACTGCCTCATTCTCTGAGTCAATGCAGACAATTCTACGTTCATCTCTTTTATCTTAATTCTGAGCAATTTGTTAAACGAACCCATTTTCAATGTCTTAATTCTTGGTACTAAGCATGCTGCCATAACTTATCTAGATATATGATCAGTTAAAGCTCCATTAATATTGTAGCTTAATAGTTAAAGCTTTATTTGCTTAGATACCCTCCAAATCTTCCATAATTGCAAATTTACCCCTCAATCTTCAAAATTTACTAATTTGCCCCTCAAATCTTAAATTTCCAATTAGAGTACCCCTCTGACCTCACAGTGCTTATAAATTAACGGTTGAAGGCTTAATTGACTACAATAATCCTCTCTCATCATTGATCAACAGCGGCCGCCTCAAAGTCACTCCGCCAAATATCCTTCTCATCATAATCACTATCATCTGCGGCCACTATCGCCTCCATGCACCTCCTCTGCCGCTCTGCGTCTTCTCCTCTTCGACCTCAATTTCATTCTCGCCTTCAGATAAAGATGCGAAGGTCGTGATTGTTTCCGTACTCCATTGGTCCTTGTTCTAGTATGTGAAAGAGAGATAACTATTGTGAACCATAAACTCCTCCTCAAAAATCACACAACAATTACTCCAATCCTGCACAATACAACCACGTCAATTCTTGTCAAAAAATAAACCAACTCACATTGGCATCCATTGTTGTTGGTGGGTAAGGTGTTGAGACTGTTTAAGGATAGGACTGCAGATGGATTTGCTGGAGTTTGGAGGTTTGGAGTTTGAACTGATAGAGGAACGGACAAGGTACGGAGAAAGTTGAAGAGAAGAGGAACCATTCATACATTGTTCTACCAACGTCACCTCCTTTAACTCAAGAGGAATTTGAACGTTTGTACTCTAGAGATCAAAGGGATTTGCTTGGTTAAAGGAAATTTGGTTTAATTAACACGTTAACCTCAATTAAATGCTTCGGACAGTATTCTAGCCATTTTTAATTATTTTAAGATAACTTAACAAAATAATTTGGAATATCCTGTGAATATTCCTTAACTGTACGAGGGTATACAAACTCAACTTTGAAGATTAGAGGGATAAATTTGCCATTATGAAGATTTGGAGGCTATACATGCAATTATGAAAGCTTTGGAGGGTGTATAGCCAAATAACCATAGTTTAAAAAATGATCAGCATTTTTACCCATTTATTATCTCAGTTAATCTTATGGAGGGTCATTATTTTAGTCATTTTGACCTTTTCAACGCCTTAATTTCACCCTCCAAAACCTCAAGTAGTATTTATCAACAATAGTGCTTACATTTTTGCATCACTTTCAAGGTTTCTCTTAACCAGCTTTTTTAAAATGAAACTAGTTCATCTACCAGATAGTTTTAGGTTTATAAGTCAACACTTACCTTTTTTTATTCTCCATCTTGACCCGTATCATACAAAAATAACTTGTGGCCTGCTTTCACTTCCTAGCTCAATATTATATGCATATTACAACGAATGTCAGACCAAATTCTACCACTTAAAATCTTATTTCGGCCATTCAACAACGGCCACACCAGTGACTTTTGGCCATTTTGTAAGTTTAATAGGAACAGAGAGTGTAAAAGGGTCATACCCTGGTCAAATAAACACACTACCCACAACTAACACTCTAACAGTGACATTAGAGTTATTGGAATGAATCTTCATTGCATCCTCCTAAATGAGGATATGAATATCGAAATATCCTAACCATCCATATCACATAGTAAAATTAAGTTCTTGTGGTTATAAATTTGGATTAACATTCAACCCAAAAAGTCATTTGGATTTGCATATTCAATCTACAGTATACTCGCATCAATCTATAGTATACTCGCAAGTTCCAGCCCATTATCTTTAGTCAATGTCCACACTTTGCACAATCATGCGCATGTTCTCCTCCAGTTTCCTTTATATCTACTCTATTTAAATAATTTTTCTTCTGTAAACCAACCTAAACCAACGATCTCTCTATCCTTTATAACTTAAGAGTTCAGACCCATCACATCATAACCTCTAAAAACCCTGCTCAGAAGTTGACGCTAGCTTGCTTTATAAGGTTATACATGTTGCCAATTAATTATCTAGCACCGGTTACAATTGCTTCTTGTACTGAACCAACTAAACACAGCTAAAGAAGACTTAAAAGCCTTAATACATTCATGTAGTATTAAGACTTAAAAATTTAATCATAGGTTCATACCTGCGACTTTTGTCCATTATCCTTCATTTTGACCTAATGGTAATTACTTAAGTGTACTTCAAGATTTACAATTTTCATGGATTATAATCACTGTTTTTCATCCATTTTTGTTTGTTTCGACCCAATTACAATTATCTATACATACTTCAAAATTTGTGTTCATGGGCTAGAGCCCACGATTTTTTTACAGTATTGTTCATTAAGATTTAATCACTATTAATTATGAGTACTTTAAATTTTGCAATTTTCATGGTTTATAATCCATCATTTTTATCCGTTATCGTTCATTTCAACCTAACGACAATTAGTTTAGTACTTCAAAATTCACATTTTTCATTAGGTTATATACCATGATTTTTTTCGTTTTGAAGTAATGCTAGTCAAGACTTCTTTCTTCAAAATTCGTGATTGTCATGGCCTATAGCTCACAATTTTTACATTTTTTGTGTGTGTTTTAACCCAATAAGAAAAAAGTATTCTTGTTTTAAAATTTTCGATTTTTGCGGACTATATAACTCACAAAATTTTCCTATTTTAGTTTGTTCTAACCGATGGTAATTAATTAGACGAACTCAAAATTCCCAATTTCATGGGCAATATAGCACACGATTTTCATCCATTTTTGTTCGTTTCGATCCATAGAAATTAACTATGCAAATTCAAAAATCGTAATTTTTAGAGATTACCCATGATTTTTGTCCATTTTTATTTGTACGACATAATGGTAGTTAAATTCTTCTTTAAAATTCGCAATTTTGATCGCCTATAATCCAAAATTTGTCCATTATCGTCCATTTCGACCCATTACCATAACTATACGTAGTTCAAAACAATGTTGAAAATAATGAAAATGAGTTATGTAGTGTTTGACTTCCTGTGAAGGGTTAAGGACAAAAAGGCAAAAAAAAAACGTAACACATAACTTAGGTTATATTATTTATTAATTATTTAGATATTTTATAAATACTAACAATTTTTTAATAGTTAAAATCATCAAACTTTTCAAACATAACATCACAATGATCAAATATAAAAATATAGTATCGCAGATTCTTAACAAAAGTTCGCCATATATGACTAACAACCATCCTAAAAAGCATCATCGAATGATCAAATACATTAACGTCGTCAAGTTTAAGGCAATGAAATTAAGTCTAAAATAAACCAAACACTTCCAACTCTCAAGTTCTTAACTTTACAAAAATATTCTAATTCCTACTCAAGTTCACTAAATCCACCAAAGTAAACATGACTATGTAACAATAGTAAGAAATTATATACAGAGATTATGTGCAAACTTTATTTCACAAAATTTAGTATTAGCTGAAAACTAAAAATTAAAACCTAATCAAAATCAAGAAACTGAAAGTAATTATCTCACCAACACAATTAACCCACTAATTAATATTGTACTCTAATTCTGTGATAGATCTTAAAAAGTTATGTTGAACTATTAAAAAACAGAGCAACAAGTTTGATATGATTTAAGGTAAATTGGCCATAGAAAATACTACAATTTGAAAGAATTTTAAAATCACTATTTATTTAAAGGATGTAATCTAAGATGCCCAATACATAATTCAAAAATAAAAAAAATTTACCTCACCGAAGTCACAGAAGACGCGGATAGCTAGTGGAGTTTCAAAGGAGGCAAGAAGTTGAGGTTTGGGTTGGAGGAGGTGAAGAGATCGCATATTCACAGGAAGAAAATAAGATGATCACGACTAAAATGGGTATGGTTTAAATAATTTGGATGGTGGAGATACATCAACACGTCCTAATTAGAGATGCAATTTAACCTAAAATAACTCATGTTAACTGATTATATAGCGTAACGCACATTTAATGCAATATAACGTGCTTTTTTCTAAGTTAAATAGTTCAGCGTCAAATGGGTGTGTTACATAAAAAGAGGGCACCGTTAAGTTACAAAACAGGTTATAATGGGTTATATGATAGGGTTTTTTTCAACTATGGTTCAAAATTTGCAATTTTCAAATTAATTTATAGCCCACGATTTTGTCTATTTTCGTTTGTTTCAACCAAATGAGATTTAACTTCTCTCTTCAAAATTTGCGATTTTCATGTATTGTAATCCACGATCTTCATCATTTTTCGTTCGTTTTAATCCAATAGCAGATAACTATTCATGCTTCAAAATTCAGTTTTCATAGGCTATGCATTTTCGTTCGTTTCAACCCATTTATAATAAACTATGCTTACTTCAAAATTTGTGATTGTTATTAACTATAATCCACGACCTTTGTTCGTTGTCATTCGTTTCATCCCAATGGTTATTAGGTACACGCATATTTCAAAACCCACGACTTCATCAGCTATACCACAATATTTGCACAGTTTCGTTCATTTCAACCCAATAGTTGTTAGTACTTAAAAACTTATTGTTTTCATAGTTTATAACACATTATTTCATAGGGTTATAATGCATGATTTTGGTCTATTTCTGTCCATCTCAATCCAATATCAATTAGTTTTCTTTCTTCATAATTTGCGATTTTTGTTGGCTATAACCATTGACTTTTGTCATTTTTTGTTTGTTTCAATCTACTGGTAAATAAATATGCATGTTTTAAAAAATTCACAATTTTCATGGGATATAACCAGAGACTTTCTGTCCAATTTAATTCCTAACAACTCAATAATACTTAAGTTTTGTCACTTCAAAATTTGCAATTTTCATGGGCTACAATCCTAGAGTTTTATCCATTAATGTTTATTTCAATCCAATGATAATTAATTATGCATACTTCAAAATTCATGATTTTCATGGGGTTATTACTCAAGGCTATGTCCATTTTCGTTCACTTCAACCCATTGGCAATTAATTTTTCCTGCTTCACAATTCACAAGTCTCATGGAAATTGGAATGTAACTCACGAGTTTTGACATTCTTCGTTAGTTTTAACCCAATGATAAATAAGTATTTGTGCTTTAAAGTTCACGACTTTCATTGGCTATAACCGACGAATTTAATTCATTTTTGTCTATTTCGACTCAATGAAAATTAGTTAGGTTTAAAATTCCCAATTTTCATGGCTATTGCCCGTGATTTATTCATCTATCTTCGTTTGTTTTGACTCAATACAAATGAATTACACTCACTTCAAAAATCATGATTTTCCATGGGTTTCAACCCATGATTCTTTCCATTTTTATTTGTTTCTATCCAATGATAGTTAAGATTTATTTCTTTGAAATACGTGATCTTCATGGGCTCATGGCAATTAATTTTTTGTACTTAAAATTCGCAATTTCCATGGGCAATAAATCACAATACAATTCATTTTCATCTGTTTTGATCCAATGGCAATTTATTAGCAGTACTTCAAACTTCATAACTTTCATGAGACTAAAACCCACAAACTTTCTATTTACTTCATTTTGACCCAATAATAATTTACTATGCATACTTCAACAATTGCAATTTTCATGGGCTATTAGCCACGATTGTCGTCCATTTTCGTCTGTTTGGATCCAATTTCAATTAATTGTGTGATTCAAAATTTATGACTTTTATGGGATATAGCCCATGTCTTTTTTAATTGATTATCGTGTATTTCAACTCAATAGAAATTTAACAAGCATAGACCAGACTTTTAAGGGTTATAATCCATGATTTTGTCTACTAATGTCAATTAAGTTTTCTTTATTCAAAGTTCATGCTTTTCATGTGGGTATAACACAGTTTATGTCTATCATTGTCCATTTCAACCCAATGACTATTAATTATAAGTGCTTTAAAATCTATGATTTTTATGGGAGACCCATGAATTTGTCCATTTATGTTTGTTTTGCCCCAAGGGCAATTAAGTTTTCTCACTTTAGAATTTGCGATTTTCTTGGCCTTAATCCTACAAACAAGGATAAAATAGCATGAGTCTTGGAAAACACTTTTTTTCTTTGCTCAACTTCTTTTGATCTTTAACAAAAAAACAAACTATCTGAATGAAGCGATAAGATGTTACATAAACAATTCAAATATATAGATCTAGACAAGTTCAATTACTGATACACCCGTAGTACTATGCGAGTGTAGTCACTTAAGCCCCCTCAACTATTTTGCGATCGCTGGAACCCCTAAACTATAGACAACCTCCATTAGGTTAGATATCATGAAGGAATCTTTAACTATGTTACTAGCATTAACACGCTTAAATCAGACCATGTTCTTTCCTCGTTACGTAGAGATGTCTTATTGATGTCTCATGCAGTAACTAAATCCCTACCGTGATGATAACTCAAGAGTTGTTGTCAAGTGTCAACGTCACATAAAAGTTCTCCAAATTCTTGTTCTATAGTTTTTTGCCTCCAACATCTCAAATACTTTCCAATCTAATGTAGATCCATATACTTGTAAAATAATTAGGCATGTTCTTTCAACTTATCTTGTAATAAGTGCCATCATTTATGTAGCTATTATTCTTCCCTACAAATAAGTTTAATGAGAGCCAAAATTTGACTTATCTCGTAATAAAGTGTTTTGGCAGATGCTAGCTTTCAACATGACACAATCAATATAAATTAAAAATAAGATGAGGGATCCAATGCCAAAGGCAGTATAATCCATGACTAGCATAAAGAAACATGGATTATGCTCTGCACACGTAAATTTTGTTCATCATTTATGTGCAATTGCAGGTTTATAGCACATTATTTCAAAACTAAAAGACTGAACCATCCCCAAAGCACACAAATTGTGTCCTTTGAGTCAACAGATATAATTCTTAGATCATCTCTTTATCTGAATCTCTAGGAAATTTGTAAAACAAATCCATTGTCAATGTTCTTGAAATAACAAGTCAATTCTTGGCACCAGCACACTACCATTATTACTTCTCTAGACATATGATCAGATAAGCCATCATTAATATTGTAGCTCAATAGTTTAGAAAATGACCAACATTTAAGTTTCTTATCTCGGTTGATCTTGTGTAGGGTCAACACTTCAGTCATTTGATCTTTTCACTCCTTAATTTCACCCTCCAAAACCTCAACTAATAATTATTGAACTTTAATGCTTACATTTTGCATTGTTTTCAAGGTTTCTCTTAACCAACTCTTCAAAATGAACTTAGTCCTTCTGCCAGTAAGATTTGGGATTATAAGTCTAAATAAATTTATCTTTTTATGTTCTTCATCTTGAAACATAGCATACAAGACTAAACCTGTGGCCTTGTGTGACTTCCTGAACAAACAGTTACAATGTATTAAATGCATATTGCAACGAATGTCCGTCCAAATTCTACCAACTAGTAATCTTATTTCGGCTATTCAACACATGGCATACCAGTGACTGTTGGACCCTTTGTTACTTTAGTGTCAGCCAGTGTAAAAAGTCACACACTACCTAATAGGCTCAATTTAATTTTTGAAAACTTCCAGTGGGTCTCCATCGATATCGTGCCCCAAGTGCAGCCACCAACCGTATGCATTCACTTCTGTATACACATGGAAAACACATGCAAGCACCGTGGCTCATCCACGCTTACAATCTCCCCCCCCCCCCAAAAAAAAAAGAAAAGAAAAGAAAAATCCCACCTCTACACCCCCCCCCCAACCATAAAAAAAGCAACAAAATAAAAAACACATGCATGTAGAAATGTACAACACTTAATAGTTATGAGAATGAATCTGCACTGTGTCTTCCTACACTACTACATGAGGATATGAATATCAACATATCCTAAACATCCATATCAGATACTAAAATTTAAGTTCTTGTGGTCATAAATTTGGATTTGTGTATTCAATCTATAGAACACTCATAAGTCCCAACAGTCAGCGTCCACACCCTCAAACAAACATGTGTACCTTGTCCTACACTTTCATTTATATCTATTATATTTAAATGATATCAGATCTTTTGTAACCCAACCTAAACCAAAGAAGACCTCCATCCTTTGTAGCCTTTAAGTTCGGAACCAGCAGATCATAACAATTCACTCTAGAATCCCTGCTAAGTGATAGATGCTAGTTTTCTTTATAAAGTTATATTTGTATAGCCAATTTGTTGTCTGGGGGTCAGTTTTGATTGTTTCTTGCACATAACCAACTAAGCATAGGTAAAGAAGGAGGCCTAACAGCCTTAATACATCCCTCTAGTTCGTTCTTTCTATATCAACATCAGCATACCACACTAATCAACTCATTAGACCATCAGTTTATGTTCTTAATGCATAAATAGCATACCAACAAGTCATCATCTAAGCAAGAAATAAAGGAATAATCCAATAGACTGCGTTCGATAAAAGATCTTATATGAAGGAGAGGGTGACACCTGAGATATCTGCGCATTCACCTGTCAAGTCACAACTAGACATTAATGACTGACATGCGCATCAAGATTCACGATACGCACATCTGTCCTTATAGAGGGCCCTCTATACATTCTTTTTCTTTTTTTCTATCTGAAAAATAATGACATTTACGAGTTTGCAACATGAAAACAGCTATCAAACCTGCATAGTTCATGGTGTATGATAACCCGTTGCATCCACGGGCTTTGACGCCGAGCCGGAGATAGGGGCGCTGACGAAGATCGAGGAGTTGGCGAATCCTAGAGGCAGCAGCATCGGTCAAGCTCAAAGCTTGCTTCCTCATAGCTGGGCCTGCCTTCTTTGCTGCTGCCTTCATGAAGGAAGAAGCCATTTTGTCCCAAATCCTTAAACATCAAAAAATAATAATACTAGATTAATATTCATTACTCATCAGTCAAGAAATTAACACTATAAACCTAAGAATACCGTATGTGATTAGTAAATTTGCCGAAATTGCAAAAGATAATTTGATCAGAAAAATACTTGATCTTAACCCTAGAAATTTGAAACTGAACAAAAAAAAAAGAAAATTTTGAAGGAAAAAGGGAACAAATTGAACCTACAGCAGTGCTATTAAAAGATCAAGACTTAATAGAAATGCAATCAAAGAAACTGACCTCAAAAAGAAAGAAGAAATAAAAATAAAATTTTTTATTTTAGGCTACGTTTGGGAACTTGGATTTGGGCCTGGATTTGAAATCCAGGGCAGCCTAAATCCAAATATCCCGTTTGGA
This sequence comes from Asparagus kiusianus, assembly GCA_022839385.1. Lineage (NCBI taxonomy): Eukaryota > Viridiplantae > Streptophyta > Magnoliopsida > Asparagales > Asparagaceae > Asparagus > Asparagus kiusianus. The sequence goes on from BQKN01000200.1 coordinate 46,744, forward strand.
TTTCAAATTTGGTTTAGATTTTAAATCAGATGATTTTGTTGAGGTGGATTTTAAAGCGCAATATTATGGATTTGAAATCCCACCCTGACCCTCGTGATTCATCAAATTCAATCCCCTTTATCTCATCGATCTCTGTCTCCTAAAAATCCCGACTCTCTCTCTCTCATAACCCTAGATCAAGTCGATCGCCACCTCCAGCCAACGCCTCGCCTCCGACTCCGGCCCCTCTTCTCCGGCGACCTATCCTCCCTCTTTCCTTTGTCTCCTGCCGTTCACCGCCCCGAACCATCACCTTGAACTCTCCGCGAAAATCCCTAACCTGAGAGGTTTCCCCTTCACTGAGATCTTCATCTCTAGCGATCCGATGGCGACGGAGGCAGAGATTCAAGCGGAGAGTTCTGTAAGCATCACTTTGCCTACTCTCAAGATCAATTTCCCCTCTCTCACCTCTTCTTGATCTTTCATCAACCTTCACTTGCAGCTACGATGAATTCACTTCGAAGAATTAGCCCAAAATTTTTGGAAACGCGCCCCAATTTATGGTGCAGATTTGGCAGTTCCGCTCGCTATGAGGGGTTCAATTACTAGGGATTGGCTTGCGAAGCTGTGGACTGAAGAAATGAAGAAGCTTGCCATGACAGAGAAAAGGAGAGAGAGGATTGTTAAGCAACCTCCAGATAGTCAAAATCTTGGCGGGTTATTATCCCCTAATTCACCTGAGGAGGTAAGAACTAGGGTTTGGTGAACTTTAAATTTTTGGATAATGTATTTGTTTGTTATGCATAGAGGTAAATTTTGTTGGGTTTGTGAGCTTCTGTATCGAAATGTAATGTATTATATACATGTATATATGGGGCTGTAGATTCCAGACTATATGAATTCAAGAGGCTTCAGCTGCTGACATTACTCCCAAAATGGATTGGTAATAGTTCGAGGAGTACACTCCTAACCCCAGAGTGTACTCCTAATACATTCTACCAAATATATGCAACATTAACAACATAGTTTTACCAACCACAAAATACACAAAAAAGAAACAAAAGTAAACATCCATCTTTGATTTCCTTAATATATCAATAGGGCAATCACTTTCTCCCTGCATTGTCCCTACATGTTGCCTTGTATATATAGCAGCATGGACAGCAACATCAGCTTCATCTCCAGCTTCAAGTTTCCCTAACCAATAGGAGGCAAAATGAGTGTTTTCCTTTCCTCCAAAGTTGCAGAGGGTGACTACTTTTGTGCATGAAAATTTTGTTATTTCTCCCCAAACACTCCAAGCAAAAGATTATAAATTCCAAGCCATGTATAAGAACCTATGGATTTGAAATTCTTGACGGGATCCTAAATCCTATAATATTAAGATTTGAACCAAACAGCCTTAAGGATCTGAGGATAACAAAGCGTAAAGCTACTTTCTGTTAAGGGGGCAAAAGTTGTTAGTTATTGTCAGTGACAGTAACTAACATTAGGTTTGAATTTCTCATAATATTATGGTCATGTTGTATGATTGTGTTATATACTATATGTCTTGAGTATTTAAAGCCTTATGTTACCAAATCTTATTATTCATAGATGTTGGTCGGTCATTGATGTTTCCCAAAAAAATTACATGAGAGCCGGTATGTGATAATGGATGCGTGCTACCCACAATCTGTATGTACTAGTCTCTTCCATTTGGGATACTGGAGTTTTTGATATTTTTATATTTTGTATTACGAAGAGTGGCTTCTCAATTTCAATCTCATGGTTTTTGGGAATGTTGTTAACTCTTCCAGCCTGTGGGTTTTATTCACGAGCGAAGCAATCTCATCTTTAGGCAGGTTTGTTACTACTCTCCATTTAAGCATAAGAATGTAATGATGTTGGGCATTATATTTTGTTTATTTTGTGGTATCTTGTTGCTAAGTTAAGTAGCTTTCGCCCAATGAAAATCAGATAATAAATTACTAATTGACAAATATATGATGAAAACATTTTTTTCACCTTTACTGAAACATAGGGATTATTTTGTAAGGTTGCTATTTTAACTGACTGGCTATATATTGCTGGACCAATGCAGATGGATAATGGGTAATTGAGCACGTTTTCCATCCTCTGTATTTTTTTTCTTAGAAGACACTGGTTCAGATATTTGGTTTTGCCAAGTAAATCTACATAAGCAAGAAAAATCCACATAAGAAAGTAACTAAACAATGACTACACTTGTAGGTTTTCTTTTTTATGAGTGAAAAATAAATCCTACTGACCCACCAATGCATTGTTTAATTCATATTCTCTCATTCAAAGTATGAATTAGATATTCTGCGCCAGTTATTAGCTAGGTGGTGATGGCGTAGTTCCTCTATGGAGTGTCATCAATGCATTGTTTATGAGTTAGTGGCCTGTTGATTTTGATGATTCTGAATTTCTGATGAAGCTAGTATGTTGGTTCCCTCATTGCGTGCTTCCCTATTATTACATGATTCTTATTCTTATTCCTCTTTATAGGTCACTAGAGAACCCCTGATCCAAAGGAAAGGCGACACAGCTGCAGTTCTCAAGTCAAGACTCGAAGCTTTCCACAGGCAAACAGAACCTGTATGTTGCTTTCTATTTTATTCAACAAGATTTATGACATGATGTTTGTAACAATAACAATTTCACTCAACTATTCACATCTGCTTGAATGGAATCTACATTTTCATTTATTACAATGGTTGATTCCTTTGTACTGTTTAATACCTTCCAGGCTTCTTTTTTATTTTTCATCAACTGGAAGATAGCTTTGTATGTGTGCCTCTATGAAACATTCATACTATTTCTCCTGATCAATGAAATCTCATTTCAGAGTATATTTGAATATATATTCAGGATATATGTGTAATCTGCTTGCATGTTCAACTTGAGAGGAGAAAGTTTCTTGCATATTACATTTATGTTGGTAGCATCAACTTGTTAATTTCATCATCTCCTCCATCATATATTTCCTTACATTATATCATTGTCTCCTCAATCGTACCTTTCCTTACATTATTTTCAATCACATGAATTTGAAAGAAAACAGAGCACTAGGAACAAGAATATCGTGTTAAAGCTTCTATAGATTGTAATGAGGTATAATAGATTAGTAGTGCTGTGTAGATAGCATAAACATTTGTAAATAAGGCAGGCCCTTGCTGTTGATTTTCTGTTTCCTTGAAAAATTTGAATTTTCTGGCCCCAGTCAGTTGTATGAAGAGCTTTGCTTTTCTTTTTTTCTTTTTTCAAATTATGTTGTACCTATTCTTGAGTGTCTATTATTAATCTAATCTAAGAATCACTCTTGATGCATTCAGGTTTATGTGTTGAAATTTTGTTGTAACGAAGATTGATGTTCTTTTTTCATTTTCTTTTTGCAGTGTATATGTGTTGAAATTTTGTTGTAACGAATATTGATGTTAATCAGAAATCGGACTGGAATTAGTTTCAGAAGTTTGTTCATTTTCTTCAAGATATATTCTCCTGATGTAGATTGATGATTGTTCTGTATATAATCCATGTAGATTGATGATTGTGAATCTGAGATCATAGTATAACTGCAATGAAAAAAGATTGAAGAAGTTTACGTGCTCTAAAAGTTTAATTTGTCATCTACATTTTGGTTTAATTTGTTAACTTGTTAGCTTGATTAAAAAAATATTGATCTGCTCATTTTCTTTGCAGGTTTTGGGTTCATATAGTGATGGCATATGAATTACTCTTTTGTTGTTGCGGATAGGGTTTATCACATAGTGATGGCACTTCTGAATTCTCAATTGCAATTTCTTTACATCGAGGATACTTCTCTTCTCACATGCTATTCTGTTTGCAACTCTTTGTATTTTTTTCTTATTAACATTTCTCTTGATATATCAAAGACCAAATTGACTATGTAATTGTCAGTTGTACTTGCATTTGAGAAGATAATGGAATTGTTACTCATTTGCTTTGAAGTCAACTTATTCTCACTTTGAATATGTGTGAAATATGAAACAAGCTTCAAGTATTTTCCAGCCTAGATATCTGTGAAATATGCAATGGTAATGTATTATTTAGATGCTTTTTTGTAAGATACATGATATGTTTGTAGAGTTTTCTTCATTTTTATTTTGTTGAAAGTCTTGCAAGTTATGGTCGGTAATGAATTTGAAAACTTAGCAAATGTAGCTATCATCGCCAAAATTACTTAAATTTGTGTTTTTTTGTTACTATTTTACATATCTCCATTGCATTTGATGTAAACAAGATGGGTTAAGAGAATAAATCTTTATCAATTTTAAATTCAAATTCATGCATAATAAAGTGCCCAAATACTAGATTTTGAAATCAAAGATTTCAAATACTTTCATTTAATAAAGATATCCAAACAAAAGATTTCATAAATCATGGATTTCAAATCCTAAATTTAAAATCCCTTGATTTTAAATCAACTTTACAAATCCAAATCAAAGTTTCCAAACGCAGCCTTAATGAATTCGCCAAAATTTTAACTCTGCCGATTCTTCCCCTTTTAATCTTTTCTTTATTTTTAAATTTTCTTTCTTCTTTGTTTGTATAAATAGTAAGCTAACGTGGGTGAACCACACACCGCCTCATAGTGACCACTATGTTCTCGACACGTGTCACTTGTCAGGTTGGGTCAAGCGTGTAGTTCGGGTCGGGTTGCATACGAATCCTGTTAGGATTAGAATTTTTTTTATAATGATTATGAACTTGTATACTGTTATAAAAAAAATTTAAAAAAAGATTTCTATGACTTTTAATTATTGTAAATACTGGGGTGTGCTGGCAGATGGTGGGGTTTTAGGGATTCGCGAGAAACAAAAAAAAAGCAACATAATAGAATAATCCTCGTATACAGGAATGTTAAAATTTTAATTTTTAGAGTGGGAGAATTAGTATTGTAGTACAATTGTTTACGTCAGAAAGTTGATTATATTGGTTAGTGGATGTTTAGAGGAGTCTAGCGTCTCTTCATCTTTTTCGATGGCTAATCAACAGAAGGGAAGAAGATTTCTGCACGAACAACACCATTAGAGGACCGGAGTTGGGTTATCCGATGTACCCCTGAAGATCAGTTAGTAGGGGTGTTAACGGAGCGGATATGGTTCGAATATGACACCTACCATTATACCATATCCATATTCTCTTTCTATAAACAGACATGGATACAGATTATCTTCGGTAAGAAAAAACATTGACCATTTCTGCACTCGTAGGAAACGGATATGGTTCGGATATTATAGAATAGGATCGAATATGATCACGAATATGAAACGGATATTTGACAAACGGATATGAATCGGGTATGAATCAGTACACCAATGTATAAATTACAATCAAATGGGTAAAGTATGTGGTTGTAGGCTTCTCCCTACATCAATGTCTGTGGTCGCAAATACAAACTTCAAACTGAGGAGACCATGCAAAATGAGCTCAGCAGATATCAACATCAAATGATAAAAATATAATACAACAATCACATATATATGCAATATCATATAACTAGTGTTTCGATTTGACCTCTTATGGAACAGCGAGGATGGGCGGCGTTCGGGCTGCGGACTGGGCGTGCTGGTCCTTCTCGCAGAGGATCTTGTCGGAGAGGGGGCGGAGGAGGAGGGAGGAGACGGCGGCGGGATAAGAGGCAACGAGGGATCTGATGGCGGATCTGAAGGAGGAGTAGGGGTCGCAGAGGCGGCGGAGGGAGGCGGAGAGGAGGCGGGTGTCGGAGGTTGAGCGGCGACGCTGTCGGAGGTTGAGCGGCGACGCTGTGGAGCGGGTGACAGGAGAGAGTTGGCGACAACGGAGCTGAGAATTTGGGAATGGAGGAATGAGGGATGGATTTGGTAAAGCTAGGGTTTTTTTTTGGCAAAACTTCAACATAGGCCCTTAATGTTATAGGCCTATTTTATTTAAGTCCTTAACGTATTAAACTCGTCCATACCAGTCCATAGCGGCACGTTTGCTATATCCACTCTCAAACAGTAATTTTGAGAGTTGGATTGCCGAAAATGCCCTTTTGTTTGTATTGGAAATGAAAATTGTTATAAAAATTTGATTGGCTGCGTTTATTAATTGGATACGAAGGGATGACTTATGATAGAGGATTGGAATCAAATTTAGGAACCTAGGGAATAAAAAACGAGGTAAGAGAATGTTAATATTAATTTTACACTAACTAATGAAGTATTAAAATTTACAAAAAATAAAATCGTTTTTTTCAATACAATTTTTATAACAATTTTCATTTTCAATACAATTTACACAAATTATATAAAATCATTTTTTTCAAAAATAAATTACACCACTCAGAATTTTTTACTAATTTGATTTGAGCACTCAGTGTAGGCGTCAAAAAATGCTAATAGATATCCCAACGCAGAAAACCACTCAAAACTGGGAAAATAACCCAAAACTCATAATTTTTGCTGTCTCGCCAGCGAGACAGTCTTTTACTGTCTCGCCAGCGAGACAGTCTTTTACTGTCGCGCCGGTCGAGACAGCATTTGCTGTCGCGCCGGTCGAGACAGCATTTGCTGTCTCGCTCAGCGAGACAGTATTTACTGTCTCGCCAGCGAGACAGTAAATTTGCTGTCTACAGCATTGAAATGGACAAATAACCACCCCAATAACTGCCCTACACGTGTCCATTAACTGCCAAGGGACGTGGGAAACAACGTGGGCGAAAATCAAGCGAATAACTGCCAAAATAACGGAGTTTGAAACGTGGGGAGGCAGTTACAGCAAAACTGCCAAGAATATTCGTTGGGCGCGACAGCTTTTTACTGTCTCGCTGGGCGCGACAGTAAATGTTCTGTCGCGCTGGGCGAGACAGCAAATGCTGTCTCGACCAGCGAGACAGTAAAACACTGTCGCGCCGTACTGACTTGTTATCGAGTTGTGTTTTTGCAGTTACAGACCCCTGAGGCTATAAATACCCCCCTAGGGTCACTTCTGACGAGGATCGAGCATTTTTAGAGTATTCCAGAGCAGAGAGAGGAGAGATTTCAGTTCCTGGAGCGATTCCTTGACATTCAGGCTTAGACTTGTTTTCAAGAAGAACGACTATCTTACATCGATAAGATATCGTTTTCAATTCTGACTTCGATAACGAAGAAAGAGTCATACGCCCCCCTCTCACGATCTGAGATTCGGTGGTCCACGAACCAAAGCGTTCCCGGCACAGGCAAAGTCCCACAAAAGCAGTATTCGATAAACGAATTCTGTGTTATTTTCTTTGAAAGTTGTAATTTTCTTATTTTTCATTGTAATTCTTTGTAATCAAAAGAAGATTAATGGAATCATCAATGAAGACAACTTTTGACGAAAACAAACTGGCGACCACAGTGGGAGCCAGCGGCTTCGCTGCCGAAGCCGCCGTGTCGCAGCCGATAAAGATCATCGTCAGCGAGGAGATCGAATACGAATTCGATCAGGCGAAATTCGAGGAGTACTTATCATCCTCGTCTTCAAAATCTCTCTCCCCGCGCAAGTGCAGGAGGACTTCCTCTTCCAGGAACATTCTCAAGTCTGCAGTGACAATAAAAGCTGCAGATGAAGATTCTCACCCTATCGTTGCTAAGGAAATCGTCCGCAACACTTCTGCTCCAAGGGGCTCCACACCAATTACGGAGTCAATGAATTGCTCACCGGTGCTGACGAAGAGAGCTCGTCAGAGACAACGTCAGCGCCGTGCTCGACAATTGGCTAAGGCCATGCAACAAACCGACGGGGTCCATTACTATGCGGACCTAGAGTCGAGAAAACAGAAAATGAATCAGTTGCCCCAACGGCAAGATAATCACATTTCTGCGAAGCTTACGACGGAGGAATGGACCCTCGTCAAAAGGGCCCGTTCAACTCTGAAGGAACGGATACAGAGGCGAAAGGAGAAAGCCGCCCGCGCTCGTGCTCTACGACAACAAGCGCAGGGAATCAAAAAGGAGTTGGTGTCTGAAAAACCACCAAAGGATCGCAAAGTTTGGATGCCGAAGGCACCGCAAGCATCTGTTCCAGGCCCGTCTACTGCATCAACGGTAAAGCCCTGGGTTAGCCCAGATTTGTCTAAGTTCAAAGTCACCATGGCAGATCGCCTTGGTCCCTCGGTCGATCATCGAGGCAAAAAACCAGTTGAAGAAAGTCCAAGTCAAGCAAGCAAACCCTTGGTGGTTTCCTACACAGGGGGTCGTAAACACCCTCCTGTCAGAACTAATCCAGTCCAAAACGAGAGAGTACCAGTTCATTCTCGTCTAGGACCCGTGAAGACTCCACTCCCGCAAGGGGGTGTATTTAAAAACTTAACCTTGGATCGCTCAGAAACGACAAATAATCGTACTGTGCATGTTAATAAGGTTCCCAAACCAAAGATAGGTTGCTCAAATCACGGCAGTGATGAGCTGTACTATCGGAACAGTAAATCAAAGAAAAGGAATGTCCGAGAAGACGAATCGCATTGCGCATGCGAGAGACTCATCAAGGCAGTGTTGACGGAATGCGGTTGCTCACAAACTCAAAAACGAGTTTCTGTGTTTCAAAGACTTTCAAATGAAGCGTCAAAATCCAAAATAAGACGTTTCAACCAGAGAAAGCCTGCAAGGCGACAAGATGAATTCCCTGAGGTCACCATTAATATGACCGGCAGAGGAAAGCAACAGTTAGTCAACCCGGACCCTGATTTCTCTTCGGAAGGAAGAGTTGAGCGGGGTCTTTCTCAAAGAATGAAGCGGTTGCAACGGAGGGCCAACCGACGCCGAGACTACAAGAGGATGCACGAAGGTTTATCGTCAGAAGAAGAACTATCAGATACCTGTTCTGCGGTCGCTTCGGACGATACCGCATCCAGTGTGGGACGAGTGAGAGAATCATTCGCCATCACGCCGGACCAGTTAGCTCAGATACTGCAGGAAGCATTGGCCAAACAACGCGAAGAGATCAGAGCTGAGATCAGAACGGAGATGGAGTTGACAATGCAGCAGGTGCGAGATTTGCAGGTTCAACAAAGTCAACCAGAATCAAGCCAAAAAGCAGAATCCAGCAAACGCAATGCCAAACCTATACAAATAGCTGAGGGCGACGACAAAGAAGACGAGACTATCTTCGACGATCCTCCTCCTGATAAAGATAATTCTGGGAGCGGTCCGGTCAAGTCAACCGCTCAAGCTCTCTTGAAGAAGAGCGAGGAAGAAGATAAGAAGATGCAGGACCTCGAGAGTAAAGTTAATGCTCTAATGACGGCCCAGGAAGTGAAGAAAACGGTGGTTCACCAACTCAGCACTTGATTTATTTCAAGTCGCATCTCGGCGCGATATCAGGGAATGAAGCCCTAATGGTACGGTCATTCGTAGGAACCCTACGCGGGCCCGCCTTCGATTGGTACCGACGCCTGAAACCCGGAAGCATCAATAGCTGGGGAGATATGGAAGAGTTGTTTCTTACCAACTTTTTCGACGACGACACAGAGGTCTCTATTGGTTCGTTGTTGGACGAGAAGCAGAAGAATGGAGAATCGGTTGACGTATTTGTCAAACGATTCCGGAACAAAGCGGTGAATTGCAGAGATCCACTCACCGAAGAATTCATCCTACAGACATGTCACAATAACTTGTCTTTGGATGTACTGGAGATAATGGGGGTTGTACCCTCTAAGACCTGGAAGGAGTTGAAGGTCAGAGGTGAGCAAGCTGAACGGTTTCTCAAGAGGAGGAATTTGGAGAGAGGTCAGCCACCAAATAATAATCAAAATCAGAAACAGAACTTCAATCCTCGAGGCAGAGGAAGGGGGTCGGGACCCGCTGTCGATGCGCATCAAACGTCACAGCAGCCGCCACAACCGCAGCAGTCTTCATTCCAGCTGGCACCAAATCAGAATCAGCAACCCCAGAAGCAGTTTAAACCTTCTGAACCCAGGTTCCCGAAGGAATATTCTTTCAAAGATGATGAAGTTCCAGTTATCTTCAAGTACCTACTAGAGAATAACAAGATTAAGCTTCCACCGGTCACAAACCAAGAAGAAGCAACGAAGATTAATGACCCAAAATACTGTGCGTACCACAGAAGGGTCCACCATCCCACTAAGGCGTGTTATGTCTTGAAGGACAAAATACAAACCTTAATTGATGTTGGTATTGTGACACCGAAGCCAAAAGAGAAGAAGGTGGGCGCAAACGCGATCTCCATTAGCTTCGGGTCGGTTCCTTTGTCCTGGTTCCAAGCCGAACCAGTACCAGAGGTAAAGATGCAAACTATCAATGATGATCCTCATGGACAGCGCCAAAAAGGGTTAGTATCACATACAGCCCCTAACGGCGAAATCCTTTGGGTTCATCCGGATTTGCTTGAAGACGAACAGTGGACGGCATCCACATCGAAGAAGAAATCGAAGGGCAAAGGAAAGGAGAAGTCCTGTTACGGAGCCTCGGCGATTCCTGAGAAGAACGATGAGGAGATAGCAGTTTTACCACTCTCGGATGAAGAGCAAGAAGTTTTCGCGACGAGGGGTGGAAATGAATACCATTACCAGTATCCTGAAGCTCCTAATCCTAATGGTAAAACTCTGGCAGAACTGGGGGTGGATACGACCCCACCTGTAGCAACCGAGAGACCTCAGAGAGTTGTTAAGCAGAAGGAAAAGGAACCTCAGTCCAAAGAAATTCAAGTTCCG
>BQKN01000200.1:87406-125263 GCA_022839385.1 Asparagus kiusianus
ATATTTACCCTTTAAAAGAGGGAGTTCTTGAAAAACTTTCCCAACCCCAAAATACCCTTCAATTATTGTAAATATAACAAAGTTATCATCATCTTTCATTTCTAACTCACCTGCCTCTTCATCTCCCTTTTTAACCGTTCTCAGCTCTGCCGCTCCATCCGCCCCCCTTGCCTCTTCATCTCCGATTCTTCCGATTCTCAACCACTGAAGCTCCCTCATCTCTCTAAACTACCCCCCCTCTAAAGATGTTAACGACCCTCCATCTCTTGACATGTGAAGGGTCATGCAATTTTCAATAAATATCTGATTTTTCACCCTCTCCTTACATCTTGCCACTAATTTCAATGGTCGCATAACTCCCCGTCTCTTTCAATTTGCAATAAATAGAAATATAAAGTTTACAACTACATATTTGTTATATAAAATACGCATTTGGTTGGATTTTTATGCGGAAAGGTGACTTTATTTCTTGAGTGTAAGTATCGATCCTTTATTTTCTTTTATTTCTTTCTCAATTTTTGCCCCTCACAATTAGTTTTGATTGAATGTAATAATTTTGAAATTATTTTTTTTCTAATTTATGCAGTTCAGGCAGTTTTCCATATTTGAGTTGATGGGAGAACACATATAGCAAGGTATTTTACTTAATTTCCTTTTCCCTTTTATTATTTTGCTAAGTAAAATTGATCTTTATCTTTGGGTTTATATTCCAAACTGGTCTGTTGGTACTATTCAACCATTTTTTTATTTTTTTAACTGATCGGGCCTTTGGCTCACCATTTTTTTTATGTTGGGAACTAAATTTATTGTTTAGTGTAATTGAGTGAGCGAGACAACAATAAGTAGAGAAATAATTTATTCTCCTCATGTTATTATTTTTCATATAATTCACAGACTATTTTTTATAGATGAATCATATATAATTTATTCTTGTTCAGTTCATCCAATTCTCATGTAAGTTTACAGGATATCGGATTGTATACTTAGATATGATTGTTACTTCTTTTGTTTATGATTTTTTTTGGGACTTGGTTAATCTTATTGCATAGATTTATGTATATGCAAAAAAGAAAGAAAAGGAGAATCTTTTAGGCTGGATGATAGTCCAGCCTTCATTAGACTTGGTACGATGCTTGCATTGGAAGACGTACATAGATAAAGATCTTTGTAAATGTACATACAAATTGCTCTTTACTATATACATGTATATTAATGATAATAGGATTAGTCGTAGAAATTGTGAAGAAGCTTTACTAAGTAATAGTTATGATATATTGAGATAGTACATTTCAAAATCTCGGAGAGGTCCATGTTTATTTGAACTCTCTTTTTTATTTTTGGTTAGTTGTTTATTTGAACTCTTATTAAACACAGAGTTAATTACCTAAGAAGATTTGAATTATTAGGTTAGTTCAGTCATAAATATTGGATGACAAGTAAAGTATCATTAAGTATTCTTAGGAAATCATGTATACTCTCGTTTTTGAGCCTTACTCGCTCTACCCATCATATTTTTGTCTTAACACCTTTCTCTTAATTAATGCCAAACAAGTTTATAGACATACGCCTAGAGTATACTTGACTTTTAGTAATCCAAAGCTTAGGCTCTGATATCTACAACAGAAGGCTAGACATACACGCCAAAGCAAGCACATAAGTGGATATGTATTGAACATATTTAGAATGTTCTCCTCCCTCTTACATGGTTATGGACTTTAAGATATAAATAGTTGTATGGTAAGATAATAAATCTGGTTATTCATATGATAGGATAGGGTTTTTATCTTAGTCAATATTACTACTTTTCTATCACCTCAAATTTTCTTTTATAAATATTTCTACTGGTCTTGTAGCAAATTTATATTCTATTGGATAATAGATATAGATAGGAGTATAAATATGCTTTGTCCTTTTATCATCCAGTTCAAATGATAGGACTTTAAACGGATTTATATTTGGATTTTTCAGCAAGTAGGTTTTCAAACAGGAATTGTATTAGATTTTCAGCAAGTATGTTTTTAAACAGCATTATTTGAATCTTGTAGTGTAAAATAATTGTCCTCTAACAGTACAATTATGTTGCACGACCACTTTACAAAATTCTTCTTATTTGAAACTTATTTCAAGTTAATTTAGAGGTTCATCAATTGGTAGTTCCATGAGGTTAGAAGGGTAGAGTTAAATTCACAAGTTTATGAGCTAGAAGCTCATGTGAGTCTATAGCAGGTCCTTTGTCTTGTTTTTAATCAGTTAATCTGGTGATAGTTTGAACCTCATGTTGTTGAAGTGATATTAAATAAGATTGCTTTTAGGGATTAAAACGCTTATGAAAAGCCGACATAATTACTTAACTTTGTTCTTTTGAACTCAAATTATGAAATTGATGGATTTTGTATATTTATCATTATGAAATCAATGTATTGGATCAATCAAATACTTTAAACCTCTATTTCTTTTGAACCTGTCAATTTGGTTATGTTCTAAAGCTATATATAAAGGTTCTTATTATATTTTGTTAAAATTTCTATATTGGTTACGGACTTGAGAAACCACCTTCAAGGAAGAAGAAACTAATGAGGAATGTTCATGTGGATCAAAGAAGAAGGACAAGGCTTGTTGTGGTTCAACCGTTGGAAAGTCCTCAAAAGCTCCTATAATGTATGATTCCTGCATTTCTTTTATTTTTGTGTTTGGCTTCTGCTCCTAAAAAACTTCTAATTGTCTTTGTGTGACGCCCCTGGGTTCACACAAGGCTGCAGTCCGAGGTGAAACCAAGAATGTCAAACCTGCCATGCACCACACCGTACAATAACATGTTTCACCATCACAATTACTATCTCTCTAGAGGAATCAACAATAGGTGTAGGTACAAAGCAAGTAAAAGGTTTAACAACGAGTACTTGATGAAATGATGGAACATCGAATTAACACATCTCCTCAACCAAGTAAACTGGAATACATAGTCAAAGTCTGGAATGAATAACAAAAATCTGGAGATCTCAACATGTCTCAAAGTACATAATATCTGATACAGGAAACAAGGCACACAGCCTTTACAACTCTAGAACATAAACCTCTTAAGTCTAAAAATGTCTCAAGTGGAGTACAAAATAAAATATAACTAAAAAGACAGCTGAAGCTAAAGTGCATCGCCATCAACCTGCGACTCTCCGGGCTTCTGACTCGTTACCTGAAAGGGGAGGGACAATGAGCGTCAAAGCGCTAGCGAGCAACATCACAACCAACCCCCAGGGAAAGGGCTCGTTGTATACAGAAAATACAGTTATTACATAATAGTATAAAATCATTATTCTAATAGCAAATGGGTCTTGGTACTTAGGAAATTACAACACGAGCATAGGTACGTCGAGCGAAATAATCCAAACAAGGAAACCCTCATGTATATACCTTGTATCTCAAATTGTAAATCCCTAAATACTAAACCCGAGATCTAATACAAGAAACAATAAAGGAAACGAATACAAACCCATCTCTACCGATAAGTGAAAACATGACAAGGCTACCGCAAATGTCACGTCAAACTCACATGAGTGTTATGTCCGAAAACAATTAAGTGTCCAAAATATAGACTGCATGAAGTGAACGTCCAACTCATGAACTGCCAGTAACGAGTGTCCAACACATGGACTGAATATAACTGATGTCCAACGCATGGACTAAATCTAACCAATGTCCAACGCATGGACTAAGTATAATCAATGTCCAACACGTGGACTTTAGTCGCTTATAGTCCAGCATGAGGACTTTATCGCTTATAGTCCAACACGAGGACTTTAGTCGCTTATAGTCCAATACGAGGACTTTAGTCGCTTATAGTCCAACACAAGGACTTTAGTCGCTTATAGTCCAGCACGAGGACTTTATCGCTTATAGTCCAACACAAGGACTTTAGTCGCTTATAGTCCAACACGAGGACTTTAGTCGCTTATAGTCCAACACGAGGACTGTACATGAACCATGAAGTACCACTAGTAGTGGAGTGTCCATACAACTCTTGTACGAGCCTTGCCGTACATATCTAAACTCGTATCATATCAAGTCATCTTACATATATATCATATGTGTTCAAACTATGTGTTCGTATACAGCAAGTGATTAAACAGAAAACAAAAGGGAACAGGAAAAACTCAGATGAGTCGACTCATGCTCATTCATGAGTCGACTCAGCAGAAGGAAAAAAGGCAACGGGGAACGACTTCGTGAGTCGACTCATGCTTAGTTATGAGTCGACTCATGACTTGTGGGTCGACTCGTATACTGACGAGTCGACTCAACAGAAGCAAAAAGGAAACACCACAACACTTCGTGAGTCGACTCATGACAGTCATGAGTCAACTCAACCTGATGAGTCGACTCATGTTGAGTCGTGAGTCGACTCACGGGCTGAAATCTGCATATAACATAAGTTGAATTCGTTCGTCTCGATCCATACTTCCATTATACTGATCTATAACTCCCTAACTATCATTGTTAAACCATGAGGCAGTGAAAAGTTCATACATAGCATGAGAAACGAATACTTGCATGTTAAATCTAACATTTAACCCCTAAACATGAAAGAGGGCATTTAAACAAAATAAAAACTCATATTTTTATTCCTTAAAAATATTTCCAGATCTGGGTTTTCTTCAAAAACGTTATTGGGATGATTTAAAATCTGAAATACATGATTTCTAGCATTCACCCTAACAAGAACATTGTTTTATACTTGAAAATAAGTCTTGGGCTCAATAAAACTCATGAAAAGCTATTATAAACTAATAAAAACATGGGAGAGAGGTTTGGCGAGATGTTACTCGCCTCAAATGCGAAGAATAACGATCCCCCTCGCTGCAATCCACAAGAAGCTGCTGAAATCCCCCTTGAAACGCCCCAAAATCTCCAAGAGCACCTAGGGTTTGAGAGAGAGAGGAAGAGGGGCTAGGGTTTCTGGGGAGATCTGAGAGGAATGGGTGTTTTTCGGGTGTAAAACAATATATAGGAGCCAACTAAAACCGACCCGAAACCCACAAACCCGAAATGAAAGAAGCCAGAAAAACCCGATGAGTCGACTCATGACTTATGATGGGTCGACTCATGGTCATGGGTCGACTCATAATTTTTATGAGTCGACTCAGCAGAAGAAAATGGGAACAGGACTCGATATCATGAGTCGACTTATGACAGGCGTAAGTCGACTCAACCTGATCAGTCGACTCATGACATGTTATGAGTCGACTCATGAACAAAAATCTGCATACTTCGATTTCTTTTGCACACGATTTGCAACCTTGCAACTCATCCTCATACCTGAGGCATATACACATGCTCATAGGCTCAAATATCATTTTCCATGCATGACCATGCAACAAAGATATTTATAATATAGATTAAATATCTTTATTCACTCATATTCACACTTGTAAGTTGTCAAAATCAACGGGGTCTTACATCTTTGTACTGAAGTTAGCAAGTAAATTATAATGGTTGAATAAAACTAAATTTATTTAAGGGGACAAGTATATACAAGATTTTTACAAGAGTAAATTGATGCTGAGAATATTTTGCTCCATATTCAAGACATTGTTTCGTATTCTAAGCCAGAATTGGATGCAAACATGAGATACCCTAAACTTCAATGTTTTTTTGGTGCAGCTCAAGTACAAACAACCGTCTTGCTCGCAAAGGCAAGAAGGAGATAAAACATACCAAGAAAAAAGAAGCCACTAGAGGAATACAAAAATGTCAATCAGAAATCTTAATAGATGTTGGTGCTCTTTACATTTAACCAATGATTTAAGGTGATCTCTCTTATGCTAAAAATCATTCATCATACTTTGTACAGTTTTGCAAGAAATACTTCTATTAAATGGCAATCATGTTGATTATTATTGTCACTTATTTTACAGCATACGAATTTGAAAAATAGCTCCTTCAACTTCCTGCATACGCTAAAAGAGTGTGTTAAAGTAGAATCAAAAATTAAGATTTTGTTAACATCTTACAGTACATAGTTCACGTTATTTTCATTCAGGTAATGTATTTGACAAATAGAATTTAGCATTGATTGCAAATACGCATCCTAGAGTGAAGGGAATTAGCCACTTATTGCTCCTAATTTTTTTGGTCGTACTTTGACCTTTTGATGCTAAAGGGAACTATCTCCAAAGTGTTGTACATCATTTCAGTGCATTGGAGTTATCCTATTCTCTTATTCAAACAGTTGTAACATACATCCATATGATGGAGAGATTATTCCATTTAGGAATAGGGCATTTTTATGCCAATAGAACATTATAGAGATGATGCTTGCTTTTCCCCTTGCTTATAGTCCCGGGTTTTTCGCTAAAGGTACATGATAGTGATGATTCAATGAGACATTAGGCGACATAACAAGTCGGCAGAGCTTGAATCATGAAGAACGCCAGTCAACTAACTCTTTATTGGGCTGACGTTTTGGATATGAACCAATTTTTAGCGAAACAATTTTCAAACAGATGACCATTACTATACATACATTCTGATGCTGAAGATGTGGGTTATTTCTCTGCCTGAGCCTCAGCCCAACATCTACTTTTTGCTCAAGATTCATCAATCCAACATTAGCTAGAGGGTTCCCATTGCCTTGTATTTGGGGAATGATTGTTGCTTGTTCATTACGATTATCGACCGGGTCCTCGACGAAATTATGCAATCACAGAACCTCTTGGCACAAAAGAACACCATGCTGAAGAGAATGCAACCAAACCAAGCAAACCGATACTGCAAAGTTAATGATCAATGGATAGCCAAGCAAAGGGAAGAGACCTCTGGCAAATACAAAGGAAACACAAAGTGCAGTCAGAAGCTTTGAGATGAAAGGAAAATTCATGGCTTTTGAAATAATTTAGTGCAAAGACTTTCAAAGGCTCTAACGTCATAAGCTTGGATTTACATCCACATCATCAAACATTACTTTTAGGTATATTCTTGTAATAGTCTTTAATTGATAAATCACCTTGTAGATACAACCTTAGATAATTGATCCCTAAATATAATTTTATTGTTCAAACGTTGTGAATTTTTACCTTCTGTTCATATGTTGGCAACATTGTTTACATTCAATAAATTTATACCAAATCTTTCCATAAATAAAATTATAATTTAAAATAGTATTAAAAAATTTACCACGTGCATTGCACGTGCATCTCAACTAGTATCTATAAATGAGCATCATGATTATCCCTTACACTTGCTATCCCTGTAATTTTTCTTAGCAAACATCAAGTGATTAATGCTTTTCTGTATTTGAGATTTCTGAAATTACTCATGATGACCAATTAGATGGATAGTTCAGACATATAAAAAGTATCATCACAAAAGATAAACATAAAAATAAATACACGTGCAACGCACGTGCACTATACTAGTATATACGAAACAGGAAACTGCCAGATCAGTCGACCGATCAGTCGACTGATGAGCTCAGTCGACCGATCAGTCGACTGACGAGCTGTTTTCCAGATTTTCCAGGTTTCGGGTCTGTTTTGATTGGTTCAGGTTTTGGGTCGGGTCTGGCTGTTCATATATGATCTCCTCTACCCGAAATCACCCCCTCTCATCATCAGATCTAAGAAACCCTAGCCCCCTCTCCCCTCTCTCAAACCCTAGGTTCGTTCTTGGTGATTTTTAGGAGAACTCAGAGGATTTTCGTCGAGATTTTCACTTTGCAGTGAAGGAAACCACTCTCTCGCAGATCCAGGAGCTTTTCATCACCCCTGAGGTGAGTAACATCTCGCCCAACTCTGTCCCTTTTGTTTTGCACAAATTTATTGGGTTTTAATGAGTTTTTATTGAGCCTAAAATGTATTTTAGTACAAAGAATAAATCTTTATAGTATATGATGCGAAATATTGAGCTTTTCAATTTATAAAAAGATCATCAACGTTTTATTGAAGAGATCTAGATCTGAAAACGTTTAACGAGAGTTAATTCATGATTTATTGATTTCATAACGTATCAAACATGTTTTTATATTTTTAAGGTTTTTGATAGATGTTTACATGCAGAGATTTCATGTCAGTTTAGTACATATATGTTAAAATCAATATCTTTATGCTTGGGATTTACGATGATGATTTTAGGTAAATTTTACTGCATAATCAAAACCTGCACAACAGGTTCTGCAGCCGTTCGGTCAACTGATCAGTCGACCGACGGGCTGAATTTTTTAGCTATCAGTCGACTGACGGGCTGATTTTGTTTTTCTTAGTTCCTCAGTCGACCGATCAGTCGACTGGCAAAGTGAGGGTGTTCTGCCTGATCTTATCAGTCGACCAATGAGTCGACTGGTTGCATCAGTCGACACATGAGTCGACTGATGAGGTGGTTTACAGATTCTTGATCTATTTGAGTTGCTTTTCGGGGTCACCTCGATTATTTGACACTAGTTTACAATGTTAGTGATTTATCTGTACATGTGAGTTGACTTTTGACACAAGTTTAGACCTGTACATCGAGACATGTGCGAGTTTAGGATATATATATCTTTTCGGATATGCTTTTGACAGTTGCACCTCTTTACTTATAGTCCATGTGTTGGACAAGCATTACTATTAGTCCATGTGTTGGACACTTATCATTTCAGTCCATGTGTAGGACATGCATATCATTTAGTCCATTTGTTAGACATTTGCTAAACCTTGAGCATAATACATAACCGAGTTTGGAGCACGACATATTTATGAAATTGGGACATGATAGCTACCTAGGCTGGACGTGACACTTATTGTGGCTTTGACATGACTTTGTTTATCGGTAGAGATGGGTTCATTTTCTTTTCTTTATTGTTCATGTATTAGACTCCGGGTTTGGTACTTAGGGACTTATAATTTAAGATACAATGTATATACATGAGGTTTCCTTGTTTGGATTATTTCGCTCGACGTACCTATGCTCATGTTGTAATTTTCTAAGTACTAAAACCATTATTGTTGGGATAAATAATTTTATATTATTATGTGTTAACTGTATTTTTATATACAACGAGCCCTATCCCGTGGGGTTGGTTGTGATGTTGCTCGCTAGCGCTTTGACGCTCGTTGTCCCTCCCCCTTTGAGGTAACGAGCCAGGAGCCCGGAGAGTCGTAGGTTGATTGGAATGCATTTTAGCTTCAGCTGTCTATTTAGTTATATTTTTCTTTTGAGCTCCACAGTAGACTTTTGTTTAGACATTTGAGAGTTTTATTCTAGAAGTTGTAAAGGCTGTGTGCCTTATTTCCTCTTGTCAGATATTTTTTTTGTATTTGAGACTTGTTGAGTACTTCAGTTTATTTATTTCAGACATTGACTTGTACTTCAGTATGCTAGATGATGGCATATTAACTCTATTATTTCATCTGTTGATTTCTATATTATATTCTACTTGCTTTTGTACCTACACCTTTTATTGACTCTACTAGAGAGATAGTAATTATAATGGTGAAACATGTTATTGTACAGTGTGATGCATAGCAGGTTTGACATTCTTGATTTTACCTTGGACTACAGCCTTGTGTAAACCCAGGGGCGTCACAGTTGGTATCAGAGCTCTAGTTCCAATATCCTTAAGATCACCTGTGTCGAGTCGTGGAGCTAGGATAGAGTTTCTTAGGATTCATGTATAGAGTCCGCTAAGGATTTTCTAGTATGAGTGAGGACGATATATGCTTATATCTAAAAATTTGAGAATATTTTTTTATGATAACTATTTTTGTGTAAATTTAAAGTATTTGTGTGAATACTAAATTATTGTGAAAATCATATTGTGATATGTTGTGTATGTGTATATGTCTATTTTGACTCATAAACTCTTCTTTTCTTATGATCAGAGAGAGATGGCAGGGCGTGGTAGACCTCGTACTCGGAGAGCTGGACAGGCAGAGTCGCAGCAGGCTCCACTTGAGCCATAGCAAGCTCAACCCGAGCCACAGCAGGCACCACCTGAGCCGTAACAGGCTCCCCAGTATCTTATTGATCTCATGGCTCTCATCGTAGCTAGGATGGCAGCAATTGAGGAGCTTGTGGTGAGTCATATCGTGCTACCGACACCACCACTATCACCACCAGCAGATCAGCCGCAGGGGATACCAGCAGTTCCTATCAGTGAGAGACCCCCAGAGGCTGCACTTGCAGCTATTCCACCAGCAGCCCAGATAGAGCCACAGAGCAGGAGGCTTGGCTCCGTATGGTTGAGAGGTACCAGAAGATGAGAGCACTAGAGTTCCAGGGGTCAGTAGATCCGCTTGCAGCCCATAAGTGGAAGGAGGATGTGAGTAACATCCTCGATATACTTAATATGATTTGGTCCAGAAGCAGAGATTGGCATCCTACAGTCTGAAGGGAGACGCCGGGAGATGGTATAGGCTCCAGTTCACTCCAGAGCACCGGATGACCCTCGCATGGGAGGACTTTGTTTATTTCTTCAATGGACAGTATATTTTTTCTACAACACGGACTGGGAAGGAGCTTGAGTTGTCTCAGTTGACTCAGGGGGCCATGTCGGTGGCAGATTTTAAGAGCAGATTTATGGAGTTGTTGTACTTCACGGGCATGTGGCAGACAGGAGAGCGCCAGGCTCAGATGTTCTTAGCAGGGCTCCCCCTAATCTTCATTGATACCTCGTCTCGAGGAAGTTCTATTCAGTTCGAGAGGTAGCAAAAGCTGCCACCTCACAGGAGATTGAGACCGCCATGTTTCAGAAGGATAAGGAAGGGAAGACCAAGGCAGTGTAGACAGGGGATAAGGGCAAGAACAAGAGGCCTTTTTCTAGATCCCAACAACAGCAGCAAAGCCCTCATAAGAAGAGACCCTAGCAGGATCAGAGGGCGCATCAGCAGCGTAAGTTTCAGGGGGTTTGCTATAACTATCGTAAGGTGGGACACAAGGCATCAGAGTGTCGTAGTGCACCAGCAGGAGCCCAGCAGGGTAGGGGTCCGAATCAACAGCAACAGCGACAGCAGGGCAGAGGTCAGGGCCAGCAGAACAGGCTTGAGGCACCGCCAGCAGCACAGAGGACAGAGGGGTAGGTTCGAGCAGTCCAGGAGGCTCCCCAAGGACAAATTGTCCTATATTCTTTGGCACCAGCAGTAGAGCATTCTTCAGCTACAGGTAGAGTATATGTGGTGGTTCCCCATGATCATGGTGCGAGCGGAGCAGTTGTGGAGGGTACGTTCCTCGTGAATTCCTTTCTCGCCCGTATTCTTTTCGATTCGGGAGCTTCACATTCTTTCATTTTGTATAATTTTATGACAAGACTCCAGCTCGTAGCTCAGCCATTAGACACCCCTTTATCAGTTTCCACCCATTTAGGTGAGATATCACTTTTGGAGAGCGTTTGTAGGAGGTGTACTATCATCTAGATGAGTCGGAGCTCGTTGTTGATTTGATAGTGTTGCATATGTCTGAGTTTGATATCATCCTTGGTATGGATTGGTTATCGTCCTACCATATTAGTATTGACTGTTTTGAGAAGACAGTCAGATTGCGAGCGTCCGATTGGTCCGATATGATTATGGCCACTTCTCAGGGCAACCGTTTTGTGGAGTCATTTCTGGCGTACATCGAGGAGGTGATGTGATAGGATCAGGATGCTGATTTGTTGGAGACTAGAGTTATCTCAGAGTATCAGGATGTCTTTCAGGACATACTTGGGTTACCTCCTGTGAGAAAGGTTGAGTTTTGTATTGAGTTGCAGCCGGGCATAGCCCCGATATCCCGCGCACCCTATCGCATGGCACCAGCTGAGATGAGGGAGCTTCAGACCCAATTAGATGAGTTGTTAGCTCAGGGATTCATTCGTCGGAGTCATTCTCCGTGGGGCGCGCTAGTTCTCTTCGTGAAGAAGAAGGACGATGATACATAATAGGATGATGATTGGGAAGGGTCTCATACTGATGATGAGGAGTTATCATTCACTAATGATAAAAATGATGAGCATCCTAGTGGTATGACTTCTTATCCTGAATTCAAAGAACCATATGATCCTAAGAATATAAAGTTTACACTTGGTTTATTGTTTAAAAGTAGCAATTCCTCAAGAAGGTTCTTATTGACTATTTTGTGCATAATTTCCATAGCTTTAAGTTTGACAAAAATGACAAGCAGAGGGTAAAGATGATTCGTACAGAAAAGGGTTGTGAGTGGAAGATATATGCATCTCCTTACAACAACATTGATGCTTTTCAAGTGAAAACTTATCATCAATACCACCCATGCTCTATGGTGCATGATAACAAGAGAGCAGGTGACAGTTGGTTGGCCTCCTAATGGGTGAAGACTCTAAAGAAGCAACTATTGATTACAGTCAATGATCTTTTGCAAACGGCACGGGAAAAAATGGAACCTCAATCTTTCAAAACAAAAAGTGTATAGAGTCAAGAAGAATACAAAAATGATTGTTGAAGGGGCTATTGATGCTCAATTCAAAGTCTTGCCCTAATATTTGCTCGAAGTTAGAGAGACCAACATTGGAAGCCTGTGCTATATAAAGTGTGTTACACAAAATGGGTTAGATGTGATTGGTCCAAGCAGAGTGTTATTTCCAAGATTTGAGGGACTATATTATTCTATCAGCGCATGGACGAATGGTTTTATGGAAGCTTGTCGACCAATAATTGGTCTCGATGGATATCATCTTAAAAGGGTGCATGGAGAGGTCAACTGTTGGCTGCTGTTTCTAAGGATCCAAATGACAGAATATTTGTTATTGCAATAGCAGTGGTTGACTTGGAGTGTCATGATAGTTGGTCATGGTTTTTAAAAAGCTTGTTTGATGATATCGGTTCAATTGAAGATAAAGGATGGACCTTTATATCTGATTAACAAAAGGTATGCTTACCTTTAACTTTTGTTACTTATTTGAGTAGTTAGATTGATATAAATGCCATGTTACTGTACTTTAATTTTATTGTACATTAGCTAATATATTAGCTAATAACTTGTCAACAAAAAAGCCATGGTTTTGTTACTGTTCCTTTTTGTGCATGTTGAACTTTTAGTAACAATCCAACAGTTTCTCATCAAACTTGGTCATAGGATTGTTGGTTGAATATCAAAAACATAGGAAGGATCCAAATAAACTTCCCTTGTAAATTTCATGTCATTTATGTCGCACACACTACTACTTCTTGTATTGTTAACGTAGGGGCTTGAAAAGTGTTTAACAGACTTTCCAGTACAAGTCAATCATCGTCACTGTGTCAGACATCTCTACAACAATTTTAGAAAGTAATTTCCAAGCATGCAGCTGAAAGATAAATTATGGAACACAACTAGAGCTACTTACATTGGAGCTTGGATGAAAGAAATGGATGAAATGAAGGCTTTAGATTCCAAGGCCTGGGAGAAAGATCCTAGAACATGGTGAAGTCTGCATTTAGCCCATATTCTAAATGTGATGTATTATTAAACAACATGTCAGAGAGCTTCAAGTCTACTATAACTGAAGCACGGTCTAAACCAATCATCACAATGTTAGAGATGATAAGAACAACAAATGTTTATTGAAAATAGGCAAAAGATGTTGACGTTCAAAAGACCAATTTGTCCAGTGATTCAAAAAAAAAGCTAAACAAAGAGAAAAAGGAAAATACAAAATGGTGCCTAATTTGGTGCGGGACTCAATATTACCAAGTTTCATCTGGACCTCATTGCATTGAAGCTCAAGATGTTGTGAACCTTATAGAGAAGACTTGTAGCGGCATAAAATGAGATATTTCAGGGATTCTGTGTTGTCATTCAGTAGCTATCATGATGCTTGCTAGGGTGGAACCCTGAACAATATGTTCATAAGTATTATAGCAAAGAGGCCTACATAGCCTGTTATGAGCCAATAGTACATGGCATTAGGGGGGAAGATCAATGACTTGAAGCAGAGTTGAAGGATCTAAACCCCCCTGTGTATAAGAGGGTGGGAGGAAGACCGAGAAAATTATGAGATTAGAGCCAGATGAGTAGAGAATTGGAAAATATGGTGCAAAGCTTAGCAAGAGGAACACACCAGCAAAATGTCGAAAGTGTGGAAGAGTTGGACACAATGCGATGACATGCAAAGGTGAGAGGATAGAAGCTGATAATGCGGCAAGAAAAAAGCACCAAGGAGGGATACAAACAAACAACAACAACAACAAGGAACAACTGTAAGTATTAACCATATCATTTATATTGAATTTGACTTATGTTATTTTAATTATAATTAACAAAATCTGAAACTGATAAAACTTGAAACCCAGAGCTATTTTTCAAATGACAAATCTGAAATATATATAGTCAAAATATATATTGATAATCACATATTTATTACATTTTTATACCCTATTATCTATTTGATTTAAATAAAAATGTCACTAATAAACATGTTTTATTTTAATTGCAGGTTAATGAATAAAAGCCCAAAAGAACTCAACATCTCATCTCTCAAAAAGCCCAAGAAGTTCAAGCTCATACACATAAGAGAAGATCGGCCAAAGAACAAAATCACTGAGTATCGATACATGTATCGATAGTGGTATCGATATCAAGTTTACTGTTACGGATTAAAGGTTGAAATTGATTAATTTGGGGATCAAGTTTAATCCAATGGTTGATAGTTGTTATAATACTCTATAAATAGGGTTACAGAGTAAAGGGTTCAAGTGTGAAATGTTTTGTAAAAACTCCTTTTGGTGAGGTGGGTACTCTTAATTGAGAAACCTTCCAAATTGTAACTTTTTTGTTGTAATTAATAAAATAATATTTTCACCTCTTCGTATTTTCTTTTCTTCTCTTTGTTTGATTATGAAGATGAAAATGAGATGAAGATGAAGATCAAGATGAAGGCTTGCTATCACCTTGAGGCTAGAACCCTCTTGGGATGTAAATTTTCTCTTTATTAATAAATTTATCTTTTGTTTTCTTTTCTTATTTAAATAGCCAAGATGCTAGAACTCTCTTGCCTTGAATTTATTTTCATGCTTGTAGAGTAGATTTACTTTCAGGTCTTTACTTCCTTGCTTTAAATTCTTGCATTTATTTTGTAGTTTAGATTTTTACAATTTATTTTGTAGTTTAGATTTTTACAATTTATTTTGTAGTTTAGACTTTATTTTCTTGTACTATTCGCCTTGAGGCTAGAACACTCTTATGATTAGTTTTTATTTTTATTTATTTTTTTCTTTGATTTGCCTTGAGGCTAGAACCCTCTAGGAAATTACCCCTTTTCTGAAGATGTGGAACTAATCTTGTGGGAACTCTAGAAATTGCATGAAACTAGCTAGTGGATTTAATTCTAGATTCCTCATATCTCTAATTGAATCCTCTATTTTTTTACTTTCTTCATTTTCCTCTTTATTCTTGATTTTTCTCTCATTTGTTTCTTGATTTTATTTCCTTCATCTTTCTTTCTTCCCTTTTCTTAGTTTTGTTTACATTTACACTTTATCACATCTACTCTTTATCTCTCCACTCTTAATCTCGTTTTGTTTTTATATACATGCAATCACTCTCACTCTCTCTATCTATTCACAATCACATCCATCGCTTCTAATTATCACACAAAACATAAGAACCAATTTTGATTTTCTCCTACAACATAAATTTTTATATTGTAACTTGATGGTTGTGCACTTGCAACTTTAGAGGTATATTTTTATGCTCCGTCATATGCAGTAGTAGTCTCATCTTGATTCAGTTTACAAACCTGAAATGACAAACCTAAAAATGAGTACAATTGTATTTTATTCCATGTAGTGTGATCTTATACCAAAGAGAAGGGATCGATCTCAATCTGGAATTCAATCTGGATCTAAATCGGGAGGAACTGTATATATTAGATGCTTTATATAATTTTTTTATATAATTTTATCATAATTGCTCACCTTAAAGATGCTTTGGTCTATATGCTAGGTTAATGCAGGTCAAAGATTAAGGACGAGGGCATGCTTGACACAACAGTCTACAAGTAGGAAGTCTCGCGAAGCTGGACCAACACATGCCACACAATAATCTTATGTAAATTGTGGTTGCTTTTGTCTTTTTGTGTGCTATTATCAATTTTTTTTAATTGTTATATTGCCACAAATTTTTAGATGTGCTATTGTGGCATATATTTGTCTAAATGATACTTAACAATCTGGAGTGTGATTATGGCAAATATGCTTTGGATTTTAAGTTGCATGTGCAAACTACTTGAATGCAAACTGGAGATTAAATGCAAAATGCATTTTATTTTATTTTTGAAAAATTTGGTTGCTTCCGATGTAAGTATATTCTATATTAGATGATACTTAACAACTTGGTGTATGTGGATTTTAGATGTGAATGCAAACAAGAAGATTTAATGCAAAGTACAATATGTGTTTGGTGTATTTGTTTGCATTAGATGTACTTTCTTTGAAGTTATTTGTTTACGATAGATTTGTTCAGGTTCTTCATTTATTTTCATTGCTATTTGGTGTATTTTGCTCAATGCTTGTGAACTCCAAGCGTTGTAATACTCTTTTTTTCTTCCTTTTAACATCAATGTTGCTTCATTGAGTACATCAAGTTCCTCATTACAACAACAGTAGATAAATATAAGAGCATATTAACATTGAGTACATCAAACTCATCCTCACAACATGATCAGAGATACAACCATACTAATAAAACACTAAGATTATAAATAACAATGATTTTTTTACAAAAACAACAACATCAATGAGTGCATCTATAGCATTTATAGTAACTCAACAATCCAACAATAATGCCAATGCTAATACCTAATGCACAAATAGCTAAATTCAATCTAAATCCTAATTTATTCTCCACATCTTTCTGCGTCGCCATCTTCTTCTTCAATTTTTCAATTTTTTTGATTGCATTAGACATCCTCTCTTCATGAAATGAAGCATTTCTTGAGCTCTCGCCAATTAAACTATACTTTTCGCTTTCATTCTCCAGTGCACTTTTCGAATGAATCCATCTAAAATAGTTGCAACCGCCTCTGACTTCATCCAACATCGAACACCCAAAAAAATTCCAACCTTTGCTTTGTTCCTTCTTTGGCATTCTGACTGCAGCTCTTCTCCCACAATGACAAAGGGGTTTGTTGTCTAAACTGGAGCATAAACTCATTTCAATTTGGAAAAATAAAAATTAGGGTTCATAAAAAGGATTCTAGGGGTTGAGATTTAAAAGAGTCTTTGGTTCTAATCCATTGAGCAATAGGAGAAGGAGGAGTGGAGAAAAAGAAGTTTTGTGCAATTTCAGGTTTTAAGTAAAAAGGGTTTTTTCTTCAATTTGGGCACCGAAGGTCGAAGGTGGTGGGGGATCGGTCAACCCAAGCTACTGATAAATGGGAGAGCACGGAGGGTTGAGGGGTTAAGAAAGAGAGAGAGAGAGAGAGAGAGAGAAAGAATAAAGTCAAGTCAACAATATACCTAAAATGACCAAATAGTCCCCGCCACGTCATCAAAAGTTAATAGAAATTTTCAAAAAGGCTCAAAATTGCTAATGGTGTAAATGTTAGGGACTCCTATTGATGAGTTTAAAATGTTAAGGACCCAAATAAAATAGGACTATAACATTAAGGACCTATGTTGAAA
This sequence comes from Asparagus kiusianus, assembly GCA_022839385.1. Taxonomy (NCBI): domain Eukaryota; kingdom Viridiplantae; phylum Streptophyta; class Magnoliopsida; order Asparagales; family Asparagaceae; genus Asparagus; species Asparagus kiusianus. Next base: position 104,986 of record BQKN01000200.1, read on the forward strand.
TTTTGCCTTTTTTTTACTTGGGTTTTGGGTTGGTTAGCGGTTATGGGTTTGGATATAAAAATGGACCCGAATTCTTATGTTAATTAAATTACGGATATCCGTATTCGCAATCGAATCTTACACTGATATCCGTATCTGGATCCGTATCCAAAAAAATCAAACCCAGATCCGTATCCGAAACCGTATCCACTCGGTTATAAAAATAGCTTATCATATCCGCATCTGTTCAAATATGGATGCGGATCGGTTCGGATAAAACCGAACCGTTTGACACCATATCAGTTAGCTACTGATTGAATAAATATGCAAAATCTAGTTTCAATGTGTTATGTAGCATACAATTGTGTATCTTAAAATAGTGGAGATTGTCCACTATTTATAGAGGATTGATAGCATATTAGTAATTTGACCGGGTTGGTCCAATCCTCTGATCAGATCGCACTTTACACATGTCGACAGCCGGTTGAGTGACTCATCTTCGTGTTTAATGTAAAGTGTTGGCGTGGTCCGAGGATTCATCACTTTGGCCCGAAGAGTTACGATGTCTCTGACTCAACATTAAATGTGAGGGTGACTGAGCAGCGAAGTACGGCTATTGAAGCAGATAGGTAGTCTTGTCGTTCGAGACATTACCCTAGCAAGCCCGAGTAGAAGATGCCTTTTGTCTCGGATCCGGGTCGGCTAGCTTGAAAGACACCTTTTGTCTCAGACCTGGGTCAAATAAGAGATATGAGCAAGTTCTACATCTGGGTCGTACTTTTAGATTTGCGAAACTTATTTAGTTAATTATGACACGTGTCTGATTTTTAGCTGTCTATTATACTTAGTAATTTTTAGGATATAACAATAATTTTATCTGGTTAACCTTCCTCAGGTTTGATTACATTTATGTTGAATGTAATTTCTTTTTCTTAGAAAGTAGATCAAGAAATGTGTATTATGTTAGGAAGATTTACATTAACATTTGAAACATTTTTCTTTGTATTTCTATGTAAATATATATTTGTTTTTTGTTACATTTACATAAACCTTCATAATCGTCTACTTGGTTTTGTCAAATTGAATTATTGAGATAGCCATATAGTTTACTTTTCAACTGATGAAACAAGAGATACCTCAGAATACTTATGTCATCAAGGATACAAAATAGATTGGATCATCATATATGAAGAGTATGTAATGCTCGTAAATTTTATTAAGACTCAAATTTTATTCTTCGTTAGTTATCTATTTGTTGATATATGTTAGGAAGTAGGAATTCACCTCCCATGACTTCTTTAAATGACTTATACCTGCAGATATAAAAGAAAAAAATAATATACAGTACAGACAACCTTTAAATCCTTAAACATCCAGACTAGCTAGAAATAAAAATAAAATGAAATGAAATTTTAAAAAAAGGAAAGGGAACAACTGTTGCAGCTCAGCAAAAGATAGCCAGTTCTTTCTCCAAATTGCAAACAACCAGAATCACCAAAATTGGAAAAATAAATTCTTGCAACTAAGGTTTCAGAAACTTGAACAAAGTCCTATTTAGAATACGAGCCAAAGAACTCGAGAGAATGCAAATATGTATCCTTTTTCAACTCATGAAAACAAATGTCTACAACTAATGAAATCTTTGCATACAATAGTTTTAGTTTCTTCTGCAATGCAATTGAGAGAGATGAACAGTGACAAGAGCTCCAACATTCCTGAAAGCTTAATTTCCTTTCACACCAAATTGCGTTCACCAGTTTCAGATTCTGAAGCACTTCACTGAATATGTACAATATAAATTATTTGCTTTTAAAAGTACATACGAAAAGGTTTTAGTTTCTTCTGCAGTTTACAGATCTGAACAATTACGAGACTTTCAACATTCTGAAACCTTAATTCTCTTTTACACCACATTTGCATTCACCAGTTTCGATCCTGAAACACTTCATTAAGATTCAGAACAAGTTCAACTTTTGATTGAGTTTTGCGACCAGTGATCAAAATACAACAATCCTGTGCATATAATCATTCACCTAAAAGAAGCACCAAGATAGCAGAATGGTAACATACATACACAGAAAAGTACACACATGCACACACACACACAAGTACGCATGTACACACACACGCATACCTACATGTACATCCATTGTTATCAAAGACAAGTACGCATGTACACACACGCATACCTACAAGTACATCCATGTTATCAAAGACGCATGTCTCATTGAATCTCATGCGCCTTGCAATGCAGGGGCGATGACAAACCGCCTCACAACTAAGGCAGGCAACGCATTTTTGTGCCTCACAAGTGCTGCGAGGGTGCTTTGCATACGGTGCACACAAGGCAGACTCCTATATTTTTGTTCTTTAACATTTCATTGGGTTCATTACACCTATAACCTATATCACAAAAAGACAAATAAACCCATTAGGCCATTTTCGTAGGCCCGATTAAGGACCCCAAATCGTTCTCGTTTGCTATTTGACTTTTCTTCGATATCAGTCTGATTTGACTTTTGATTTGGAAAATTATGAAGTTTCTACTATGTTGGGTGGGTTTAGCATTTTAAAGTAAGACCTTATATTGTGATTTAAAAGTAAATATTATTTATCTCTAGTCTCGACATACTTTTATGTGAAAACTCATAAACATGTTCTTTCTTGCTTGTTTAGCTATCTTGAAAAATTATGTGTGCAGTGTGCGCCTCGCTTAACTCGGGCACGCACATCGCATTGTGCCTTGTGCATATGCACGTAAAGGAACTTCGCGCCATGCATTGTGCGATGCACATTGATAACATTGTGTACACCCATACTCACCCGCCTACCTACACCGACATATACACATACACACACCTATATATATAGATTTTACTAGTTTTACCCCCATTTTGTTTTATAGGCCACCAAGAGATACATAATGACGAGGTACATCCATCCAATGCGCCTACCAGGGTGTACTTCATTAATATTCCATCTCTTGGTAGCTCATTTGGCAAACGAGTAAATTTCAAATAAAAAGAAAAGTATGGTACATTGAGATTGTTCGGATACAAAACTATAACCCTCAACCCTCACCACAACTTCAGAGTTTTGGTGTAATGGTTAGGTCATTTAAGATGGTATCAGAACCACCCAAGTTCAAATCCCATAAAAAGGACCCTTAACTTGTGGAGGCATTGTTAGAATATAAAACTAGAACTCTTAACTTTCATCACAACTCTGGAGTTTTGTGTAATAGTTTGGTCTTTTAAGAGAGAGAACCCAAAAAATTTTGAAAATGTCACTTCACCCTCAAAACTTTTCTAGATAATCCTAAAAAGTTGGGGGTTATCTAAAGTAGATTTAGAAAAATACAAAAGTTTTAGGGGTAGACAATTCAAAACCTTTTTGGGGTAATCTCGAAATGAGTCAAACTTCTAGGGGGTTTTGTGAAATTTACCATTTAGCAAAATAAGTTGCTTGGAAAATTGGGTATTGAGATGATAGCTTATTTTGAACTAGTTATAAAAAACTCACATGTATACGCACACCCACGCAAATATATACACACTTAGGGATACACGCATAGACCTATTTATCGAGTTTACTATTTATGAGTTGCCACCTCATTTGCTATATGAACCACCAAGAGATGAATGATGGTGAGATTCATCCATCTAGTGTGACTTCCAGGGTGCACTTCACCATTATTCCATCTCTAGATAGTTCATTTAACAAAATGAGTTGCTAAGAATAAGTTTTTGAGTTAAACTTATTTTTCTAAATGAGTTGCCAAGAAATCAAACAAGGGCGAGGTCATCCAGCTAGTAATATCGGAGCAGGTGGACCTCACCGTTTCTATCTTTTTAATAGTTTGTTTTGCTAAATAAGGTGGCAACTCAATCCAATCTCCACACATATGCACACGCACACGCACGCATGTGCACATACAAAAACACACACTCCACCCTCACTCATGAGAACTTTCTGAAAATAAGCCTCAACAGGCAAAGGTAGATATATTAATTTTTTTTCCATAGAGATCAAAGTTTACTTGAGATCATCAATCTCAGAAAGATCATGATTTAAATATATTAACTTTTTTTCATTTTATTATCCCGAACCTTGGATTTGTTTTTTGAACTCACAAACTGTAAATGAGTATAATCATTCCTCAGAGTAACAGCTCTGTAGCTTCCATTGCCATATACATCTACCAGCAAAATAGGATCTGCAATGCAAAAGGAAATGATATATTATGAAGAAAATAAAAAGTTGAACATATCAGAGTGAAACAAATACATGAAACCTTTTGAAAGACTTCTACATATAGTACTGTATGAAGCGTTTAATAGAGTTGAGCTGCTCTACTAATAACAATATCCAAAATACAGTTACTAATATATACAATTTTAAATTTTAGATTTCTAAATTGAAAATACGTATGTTTGGATGTGATACTACAAATCAAACTACTAAGAAATAAAAGTTCAGATGATTTCAACTTGTTTTAAACATGTATTTTGTTATGTCAAAATCAATGTTTCTTCAAAAACACAAAGTAATATAATTATTTTAGCGCTTAAAACATAATTGAAAACACATCAAAATCATAGGAAATTTTGTTTCTAAGTAGTTTATGTGTATTACATTCCAACATATGGATTTTCAATTTGGAATCCAACTTTTAAATTTAAATCAATAGTATCCATATCTTAGATACTACAAATAGTAGCCTAGCTCAAGTCGTGTTCAATATATATGCTAAACCTCTTGAAAACCAATATTAGCAAATAATTCCGATGTGGACAAATAATACGCAATGACTTATGAATAGATCTAAATAGTCCAGAAGTCAACAATAAGATACTGATCTTATCTTTTCTTTTCTTTTTTTAAAAAAAGATCTTGATCTTATCTGATATAAACTAGCATATTCCAACAAAGCTCCAAGAGGTCAATTGTCTTCGTAGATTTCCCATCATCCATCTACACAAATGGTTGCCTTTGGCATATAAACTTACACTAATTTCCGTAAGATCTAGAAATAATTCCTTAAAAGTCAGATATGCTTGCCTTCAACCAATCAGGACTAGGCAGCAGATTTAGAGGAGGCAGATGACCAAGCAAAAAAACCCTATTCAAGGAAAAACAGAAAAAGGCATGGTTACAATTATTTCCTAAACCTTCTACATATTAAATTTAGAAAAAATATCCATGATCTGATAACCTTGCAAGATATCTTTATATATTAACATTATATGCTATTAATTTATGCTATTGACTTTAACTTTAAAGTCTAAAGAAATTGAGGTGAAGATATACCAATGACAGAAGGGCGTCATACATAACATTATATGCTATCCACTCAATATTTAGAGGTCAAGTTTGGTTTACCTTCTTTTTCTTCTTCTTCTCAACATAAGCAAGAAGTTCCTCTTGGCGTTTTAAAGAATCCTCGAGAGCCTGTTAAAGAACGGAAACGTAGGAAAGCTTTAACGAAATAAACCAACAACTCAGACTGACTTGAACCCGGATCTTTTAACTATGAATTTGGATAAGTTCAACTGAAACAATGATACATAAGGAAAAAACAAAACTCAAATAAAGACCTTCATTGGAGTATCTTTTAAATATAAAGAAATGAAAAACATCTTACCAGAAGGTATATCCACACACTCACTTATCACGATAAGTGTTTAACAAAAAACAATGTCGGTTAATAAAGAATTGAAAGACAATCATACTAATATAGAAAATTCACATGTAAAAGGACAAATATGAAAGGCTTCTGTCCTTTAGTTTTCATTACCTCATAACCAATTCACTTATGTCCTTCAGGACAAGAACAAAAAAAACACATTTGTGTGTTCCCCTTATGAATGTTGTGAGTCAAGCAAAATATGTTCATCACACTTTCCTGTTGCGAACACTTCAAAAGATTATTGGAAACAGAACCCTTCAATGTTTAATTCCATCATCAAAATAGCTGGGCAGAATAACTATCTTATAGAGTAACCCCCATTGAAACTTAAGAGGGTTAAGTAATTTTCACATGCACACTCACATTTAACGGTGTTAGTTAGGAGGTGATCAGACAAGCCTTAAAGGGGTTAAGCAATATTTCTAAAGATTAGGGGGTTTTCTCAAAAAGGCCAAACTTTTGGGGCGGGGGTTGTGAAAATTCCCCAACTTTAAAGCACAAAATTATAATCCTCAACCATCATCATAACTTTATAGTTTTAGGGTAGAGGAAGGATTAAGAGTATCAAATAATAATAATAATAATAATAACTAAAAATCCATCAAACTAGAGTTATCGTGTGCATCATTTTCAAAACAATGATTCCCATCCATAATATATAAAGAAATGAAGTAATTGCTACAATAAGTACCTTTTTTGTTGCCTGAAGCTCCGTCTCTAATTTATCCACTCGACTCGTTGCAGCATTCAACATCTGGTCCTTCTCAAAGGGCATCTCAGGTGGCTTCGAGCTCATCATATTCAGCTTCGCCTCTAATTCTCCAAGACGCTTAGTGACGGCAGAGAATTCAGCCATGGAAACAGAAGGCACAGTCACTGGTAGCTGCTGCTGCATGAATATAGGCATCTTTTGGTCCATCGCAGCATCAACGACCTTCTCAGGCACTGCACAAGTCACTTTGCTCATAATCAGAAACCCCATGACAATGGCCATGACTCCAGACTAAGTCCTCGAGATTTTCAAGCATCAGGCAGAGTATACGCACCTTGAGACTCTGGTACCGGAAACAAAAACGGAGATTCAATTTAACTGTGGAATATGTTAATATTCTACATCATGTCAAACACTACAGAACACTTAAGCACACGATAAACTAATATTTGATATTTTATAAATGGCACATTACAAGAGACCCCCTCCATCTATACTCTGTTTTTCATGAAACCCCTTCGTTTATAAAGTTCATTGAAAAAAACACCTCATATACAATCATTAACGAATTAATTTCATAGTGGAGTTTGGTTCGCAGATGTCTGAGAAAATGTCTACATACAGAATTCTGGGTTAATGATAAAATAGTTAGATTTCTTTTTAACTTTATCTGAGAACTAACATTTTCTCTATTTTCTTCATTCAACTCTCAAAATATGTGCATTTTGAAGTACAGAAGTCTTTCCAGTCATTAACTCAAGTGCAGATGTCTATGCAGACATTTGAAGATCAAAAGTTCAAAACTCATTTATAAAATTAATGATTTCATAACGGTCATAGATGAGGGGATTTGTGGAACTTTTGAGATGAGAGGGTTTCTTAAAAAACAAGGTACAGGATAAAGGGAGTCTCGTGTAATTGGACCCTACTATAAATCACAGGTAATGAATAGACATCATATCGACCCAAGGCTTTGCCTACAGATGTGGCACCAAACTTTTGCCTTGTCTTTATGAAATTATAAAATCTGGACTCCTTACACTTATTCCTCCCATTTATTCTACAAACATCCTTGATGTAATTCGAAGGGACACAAGGAGGTATCTGTTATGCTTGCATTCAGATCTAGATATAGCAGATCAAGAAGATTCCATGTTGTGTTTCAAGCCAAACCTACTGCAGCATTTTTATTGTCAATATTTGATTAGTGGTTTTTCCCCATAAATATCTATAGGCTCTAAGGAAATTAATGAAGAGCAGTACGTTTGGCAAACTCTAGGATGTTAGTGAGTGTTCTGGTATTGGAAATTCTACCGCTTTCACCTGTGAACGTAACCTAGTCAATATCACCATGCAAGTATTGGTGTATATATATTCTTGTCTTTTGTTTGTGTGTTTACTTTGCTCTCTCTCATTTAATTTCATCTCTCTATTTGCACAAACGCAAAAGGAGGGAGGCTGTCATTGAAGGTTGTCAAATTTGTTCAAGGATGAAAATTCGAAAAAGAGCAGACGATCCAAAAAAACGTATTACATCATATCCATGGCATCCCCAACTCTGAACAAACTGTGTGTTTGAGAAGAATTCCAACCTTCTCATGTTTAAGATGCAACTTGATTTGCAGCCCTATTTACAACTTGGATTTAATAGTTATGTTACATATTATTCTAATATTACACAAGCATCTGATAATGAGAAAGGAAGGAAAACAGCACAGGCAGTGGTTACCTCTGGCAATGGCAGATTTTCCACTGGATGCTTCTTTGTTATAGCTCGCGTCCACAACCTTATCAACCATGGGGATATCATTGTCAGGAGTAGGGAAATTTCCTTGAATGGACTGCTCCTGAAATTTTACAAGGAAAAAAGAAAGATATGTCCGCAATGCATTCAATCATATAAACAAATACCTTGTATACTTGTGGTAACCAAAATAATCAAATGCTAAATCATCTTTAATAGAAAAGGCCAATCTTTTTTACATAATTAATAGAGAATACCAGAGGCATCTTTCCTCCTTCCTATCCCTTTTGTAGGTATCTGTTGGAAGGTGCTGCTTCTTTACACAATTAGTATGACAAATTGTAGTAACAAAACTTTCAATATTTCACTAAAAATGGCATCCAAAACTTACTAGTTTAAAACTAGTTCTAAACTTATAGTTATATGGTTTTCTAACTTTACATCTGAATTTTAGCCAAGGAGGCATAACCCAACACACAATGCGCTATGAAGGTGTTTACACAATTTTCAAGGAGAATTTTTATTCTCATTTTTCTAGTGTATGTGTTACAAACTTACAATTAACTCTAAAATTACCTGGAAATTGGAACTGTGAAATTCTTCAGGAACAGGAGATAGTTGTGGATGCTCTATAAGATTTCGAGGGTTAGGAGAGTGAGAATCTTTCTCTCCACGGAAGGACTCTTTCTTCTTTGCATAAAGAAAAAGCTATTCATTAGCGACATAAAACACTGGCTAGTAACAAAATAACAAAAAGGAATAAAATCACAGAAGAAAAGCAGGTTGACGGCTAGCACCATTGGATACACTATCTCATCCTCAGAGATTGTTTTCTCGTCAGCAGCTAAAGGACTGGAATTCAACCTCCCGTTTTTGTCGTTTTGAATCATCTGAATATAGAAATACATCATCAGGAAAGTTATTTAGCAGTCCAAGTTTCCATTTCTTTTGTTCGAAGAAAATTCCATTTTTTTATAAATGAGATTGAGAAGGTGCATATTCTGTTCTTTTAACCAGCAAACCAGAAATGTCAAAATTTGCTAGCATAAAATCACTGTGTTTTTCTTGACTGATTTCTCATGTAAGTTGATTTTCTGGGAAATTAAATAAAAAAGTATAGTGAAAGTATTATCCACCCCCATCAAGAAAGACGTGCTTTCACTTTATAGTTTCTATAATTTCTTAATTTCCGATATCAATATACGAAAAGGTATTAAGGAAAAAATAAAATAAAATAAGCACCCTCATTATCTCAGCATCCTTCCACGGGCCTTTCTCTGAGCGAAGACATCCTCCTTCACCTGCACATTTGCATTTCCCACCAAGAAATTCTGGCAATTCACTGTAAAATACCAAGACCAAAATATGATGCTGTAATGCAAGATAATATAATCACATAATTCAATCATTAAGTGGAAAGATGTTTCATTTGATCACAACTATTGCAATAAATGTAGTTTATTGAAACCTAACCTGGCATCAATTACTTCAAGCAGATTGCTCTGGTACTTGTTCCCTAGTACCTGACGGGCATAATTATTACATGTTATGTGATAATTTTGACAAGTATACTTATCTTAGGGCGTAATTAGTGAGTTAATCTTACATGGATCTTTGCAGTAGTTTTTGGGTCAAGGAAGCCCTTGACAGTGTTCCACAAAAGTCTGAATCCCTGACCAGCATTGATGATAAACATTCGGCACATAGTCTGCGGTTAACAGTAACTTTCCAGAGTCGTCATAGGGCTTCATAATTTCTGACATGCTAATCTGGAATATAATTGATTAGATAAGTACCTCAGGATAATTATCACCATCGACCTTCTGAATGCGACCAATGAGGTCTCTTGCTGCCTTGTTAAATTGTTTGTACCCCTGATAACATAGCAAGGAGTGCCTTAAATATCCAGTTTTACATATTCATATCCAAATGTTAACCACACGACATACATCACTGCATACATGATATAACAAAATTATGTAACACAGATTTCTGCATAGAGGGAAAATAAATTTCTATAAGTTGGGTTAAATTACAGAATATCCCGCTATGGTTTGCAGGAAGGAGAAAAATCCACGAGTTTTTAAAAGTAACAATTTCACACACACACACACCCCCCCCCCCCCCCCCCAACACCCCATTACCAATTTGTGGTCAATAGTTAGCATGTTTTGGATGTAATAATTAATTTTTAATAAAAATAATCATATACAGTGTTATCAATGCGCAATGCAGGGCGAAAAGTCCCTTTACGCGTGCCCGAGTGAAGCTAGGCGCACACCACACATAGTTTTTCAAGATACATAATAAAGCATGAAAGAACATGTGTTTCACGTAAAGGCCACATTTATCAACAAATATAATCATGCAAACCTTAGGGGATTTTCTATAATTTACTCTATATAGTATGAACAAATATATGCATTTATGCACAAACCAACAAGGCCGCTCAGTCCAAAAGTTGGTAAAAGGATGTTAGTCATATTTCATCTTACCACAGTCTTCTGGGAGATAACAATGAATTTCCATAGGTTATGAAGAGTTGCTAATTTCTTAGTAATTTAATGCATTTGTTGATCTAATAGAAGGATAAAGACAATTTTTGATGGTATAGAAATGTATCAAACCATCACATACCACTCCAGCCACATCAAGAATACTTGTGCTTTGATCAATGTGTTTCTTTGCTGCATAAGAGCAGGCTGGGAACTTCTCAGCGAAGCACCTCTCAAACTCTCTCACATGGTATTTCAGATAGCGATCTAAGGTTGTAACTTGCAACATTTTGTTGGAGTCGATTTGTCCAAGCTTTTCAAAGTAAACAGGCCTGCCTTCCTTATCAACCCCGTGGTAGCATTGTGGGTAGATCTCTAAGACTTGATCAAGCTCCTTGAAATCATATTCCTGGAGAATGAAGGAAAGAAACAACTCAACTATTAAAAAAATTCAAATATATCACTGAATCAGTTAGTAATGTGTTAAAGAACAAATTTCAAGAAAAAGAGTCAAGTGTTAAAGGAACAAATAGGTCAGAAGAAAATGGATACTGTACGGTACATGTAAGGTTTTTATATGGAAAAATTATCAATTATTTCTAAGCTAAATTGCAGACAACCTCTGTGCTATAGAAAATCCACAATTCTATTTGTTGGCCTCTTTGTTTTGATGATGTTTAACAAACAATTTACCACTAATGTTGTTTGTCTAGTATTTATGTTTTCTTATTTATTATAGACAAACAACGAGTTGGAGGTTGGATGGAATTGCGTCATAACGATCATATCAAATGGAGGTTGACGGAATAGTGGAGTGAAGCAATGCAATTCAAGTTGAAGATCCAAGTTCAAGCTCCATCCGCAAGTGTACCAAGTCGAGCTTATTGAAGACCTATAGCTTGGGTAATCTAGTTTAGGAGTTTATATTATGTGTGTTAAGTACTTTAAGCTCAATTATACACACACATATTTCTAGTTTTTTATTAAAATATGAGTGTTTTTGATAAAATATGGCTTTATTGGTTTATGGACTTAACGTTCATTATATACATCCTTCATTAAGTCTATAAAATCATTTTATATGTTTTTAAGACATGTATATGTATTTGTGAGTTTTTGCAAAATGATGAGATTTCACAAACAGAGAATGCTATTTGAAAATTTCCTTTTTCAACATGTTCAATATCATATTTATAAACTTTCTCCAAAGTCTTATATTTGTTGGAATTTATTTGATAATTTTAAAGTAGGTTTAAAGTTGAGATTTACTGTGCGTTTCATGTTCGTGCATGTTTTTCGTAAAATGATGAGTTTTCATTTTTGGGAAGTGCAAATTAAAAAAATTCTTTTTGTACATGTTCATTTACATGTTTATAAAGTTTTTCCAAAGTTTCATGATTTTTGGAGTTGATTTACTATGTTAAATTGATTTTACAAAATCGTGTGTCTCAGCGGTTTTTAGAATCTGGAATATTTACGTTAAAATATTTATTTCTCACAAACGGGAAGTGATATTTCATAAATTCTTTCTCTAACATGTTTATCTACATGTCTAGAAACTTTTCTCAAAAGTTTATAATTTTTGGAGTTGATTTACTATTTTAATTAATTTTATAAAAACAGCTACGCAAAATTCCAGAACTGCCAGAATCTGTCATGCATGTTATAAGTCGACTCATGAACAGTGTAAGTCGACTTGCTACAGTGTAAGTCGACTCAGCAGATGTTTTTCAGCCTGTAACGGCTAGTTTATGAGTCGACTCATGAACAGTACTGAGTCGACTCATAACACTGTAACGGCTAGTTTATAAGTCGACTCATGAACAATACCGAGTTGACTCATAACACTGTAACGACTAGTTTTTGGCTGAGTTGTTTTTTGGTTTTTTAGACTTTTCACTTGGGTTTTCTTGGTTAGTTGGGGCTCCTATATATACCCCATACCCTCTAACTTCTAAGGGCACTTAAGAAAGTTTTTAAAAGAGGTTTAATAAGTTTTTAAGTGCGTTTAAGGTTTGTTTCAAGATTGTTTAAGTGTGAAAAAGTTTTCACAAGAGGAGATCAATTTCGGTTTGGGCTTTCAATATTCCAATCTCTCTCTTTTGTATTTAGAGAAGTGTTTCTAAACTCAAATCTCTAGCTTGTTTATTTTTTAATTGTTATATTCATATTTGCTAGATTAATTTGAGTTTATATTTGATTTTCTCATTGTTTGCACACACAACGATTGAGCTTATTGTATTTGCATTCATTGTATAATTAGGTTGTGAGGGGTTGTAACAATTGAAAAGTGAGCTTAATTGAGTTCTCATCTATTGTAGAGAACAAATTTGTATTTGTGAGCCTTTATTGTGAGGTGTAAACGTTATTCGGGTGAGCATAAAAAACCCGATTGTGATAGTGGACATCTCCTCGAGGTGAGGAGCGGAGACGTAGGTCGTGGGGATCGAACTCCGTGATCATAAGAGTGTGAGATTGTGAACGTTGATCGGTGAGCGTTGAAAACCGATATTGTGTTGTGTGAACATTATTCGGATGAGCGTAGAAAACCCGGTTGTGATAGTGGATTTCTCCCCGGGAGTGGAGAGCGGAGATATAGGACGGAAGATCCGAACTCCGTGATCATATTGTGTGTTGCATTGTTTATATTGCCCTATCACAATTGTATCTTTAGTTTATTTTGTTTACCCTTGTGTATATCACTTATCCTAGCTCACATATCTTGTTGCATTTCATACTTGTTAGGATAACTTGTTAATTAATTTTAATTGGTATAAAATCGGATTAGATTAGCATAAGACCCTAATCACCCCCCTCTAGGGTCTAACACTATTGAATACAATAGAAAAAAGTAACTACTATCTTTGATATTAGAGGATTTATCCAAACATAACATAGTGCAAGAAAGGCTTTGACTGCTGAATTGTATTAGACAGTAGAATCAGTTGTCAAATCTTGAGATAATGATTGCTATTTTGAATTCATAGCACAAAAAAATTAATTCATTTAATAGAACAGGAGAGTTTTCTATGAGCTTAATGGTACAAGATGGGTTTTTGCAGTTTACCCCTTTTATGATCAAGCTAAGAGGTGCTTGATAACGTTAAGGGTTGAATATGTAGGAGAGGAGGCATGGACTCCAATCCTAGGGAAATGAATCAGAGGTTCACGCTTCACATAATTCTCAGAGAAAAAGGAAAAAAGGAAATTACCCCCTTCATATTTATGTAACTTGTCCTTTCAAATAGAGATGCTTTCTCCGTACATTTTCACTAATGATGGTGTACATATGCATTTCTAGCAAACGTAAGCAGCTTCCTATTGTGATTTATGTTATCGAACGACTAACCAGAGGTGCGCATTACCTCCAAGATAGTGTCAGCACCAAATTCCTTCCTCCATTGGAGCATATCAGACCACATTTGCTTTGCTTTCTCAATGTCAAATTTCCTGGCCTTCAAAAATCTGCATGATAGAAGAACTGAACTTGATGTTTGAGCACATACATTTATGATTACTTTAATGTGGATATTTATTTTCCATATTGAAATAAAGGTTTTCTATTATCCACCAGCATAAGGAAATCAAAAGTGCAATTTTTTGAAGTAAAATATTTCATATACCCTTCAAGACAGTGAGCAAAAATAACCAAACTAGTAAAAATTCCGAAGGTAAACGCTTGATGTACCTTTTTTGTGATATGACTTGTATTCAAGTGGATGACAAAAGGTGTAGACCGAGGGTGATGAGCTAAGAGAATCAGCCTTGTCCTTCTTATTATAGTAACAAATAGTACCAAAGGTATAGTAGGGTTAGCACTATTCATTTCCAAAATAAAGTATTCTAATAAATAGTTCAAAGTTTAACAAACAGAAAAGTTCGTTCCTATACCTGTACATACACACCAATTAGGATTCTAATATTTATTTCCATTTTAATATCCTACAGCAACTCTCGATAATTTGTTTGCAAATGCTCATTTGGAACTCTAGATAAAGAAACTATTTTAACAGTTGGTTCAGACAAAAGTGTATGCTTCAGTAAGAACAAGATACTTCTATAATTAGAAAATTACATAACAAAGATAATGCAAATAATCATACTCCCCTTTAAAAGTGGGAGTTTGGGAAAAACATTCCCAAGACAATATTTCCCATGATCTTTTTAAATATCACATTATGATCCTACCCTAATTAATAAAACCCTTTAAATAGATCTATAAGTCATTACTTTTGATCCTATTCTAAATCAAAAAATATATCTTTAATAAATTCTTAAAAATCCAAAATTTATAAACAATGTTCTTAAAATTTTGAAAATTATACAAATCATCCTTATATCAAAAAATTAGAAACATTCCCATAGATATCAAAACTTTCAAAAAAATCCTTAGATTTCCAAAAATTGCAAACAACCCCCTATATAGTTACAAATTACATATCACCATTTGAAAATTCTAAAAATTACCAACATAAAAAACCCAAAAGTTACAAAAACACCCCAAAAAATCTAAAATTATAAATATATTAAAAATCTGAAATTTTGAACAGCTATTTGAACAATATGAAATTATTGGCAGAACCCTCAAATTTGAAAATTACTAACAACCTCCTCACCAAAAATTCTAAAAATTATAAAAAACCCAAAAATATAAAAATTTTGAATAGTCCCCTAAAAAACTTGAAATATAGATAATACCGTGAAAATGGAAAATTACAAATAACTTTCTTAAAAAGCTAAAAATTATAATAATATACCTCGAAAAATCTAAAAAATGTCAAAAAAACTTGGGAAAAAAAATATTTTGAATAGTTCTATGAACAATCTACAATTACATACAACACCCCAAAAATTTAAAATTTACAAACGTCTACAAATCTGAGTTGCTAAGAACACCCCGAAAAAGTGAAAAACTAAAAAAACACCCTGAAAATCTAAAATCTTCAATCAGCCCTTTGAACAATCTGAAACTAACACCGAATATTAAAATTTTATAAACAACCCCCAAAAAGTCTTGAAAATACAAAAAATGTGGCTGATAACAAATTCTCTATGAAAGCTTTTATCAAATACTTCTAACAAAAAAATAAACTTTTATCAAATATTTCTGAACAATCTAAATGATGTTAGAAAATTATCAATTGTTGGCTTATGGTTGTCTGATAAATTCTCTATTAAAGAATTGGGTGAGGCACCATATAATGTGGGAGTTAAACTCTATAGAGATAGAGATAACGGGTAAATAGCATTATCCCAGTCCACTTTTGTCGGTAAGATAGTGGCCAAGTTTAACTTGCAAAATTTAAAGAAAAGACTTATTCCTTTTGAACACAGAGTTGCTCTTTCTAAGAGAATATCACCTCAAACAGATAAGAAGTTGGAAAGAATGAAACAATACTCACATGCTTCTACTGTAGGTAGTCCTATGTATGCAATGTACTAGGCTAGGTATTGTGTACTAGGCTAGGTATTGCTCAAAGACGTGGAGTTAGTAGATATCAATCCAATCTTGAAAAAGAAACAATTGACTGCAATCAAGCATATTCTTAAATATCTTAACCGAACAAAACATTATCATTTAGTGTTTAGTGATGATTCTTTAAAAGTTCAAGAATACATTTATTCTGATTTCCAGCCGGATCCTAGCTATAGAAAATCTACATCAGAGTTGTCTTTGTATATATAATGGAGCTATTATTTCAAGGAGTTGTAAGCAAGAAACTACAGTCGATTTTACAATTGAAACAACATATATTATAGCTTGTGAAGCAGCAAAAGAAGCATTTTGGATTAAAAAATTCACATAAGAGTTAGGTGTCATTCATACAATCGAATCTTTCATCATTTTGCGATACACAATCTAGAGAGCCGAGGGCTCATCATAGATCAAAACACATCGAATGATGGTATTACTTGGTAAGTTAAATTGTCAACTGAGGAGACATAGATATTTATCAAAGTTGTTTCTACCGATAATGTGGTAAACTCATTGACTAACAACCTCCTCATCAAAAATTATAAAAAATCACCCTACGAATCTGGGAATCTTGAACAATCAAATTGAAATTACAGATAACACCCTAAAATTTTGAAAACTACAAACAACTCCCTTGAGAAATCTAAAAGTTAAAAAAACACCTCAAAAAATACAAACAAACACTTTAAAAATTAGAAAATTTTGAACAACTTCATGAATAAAGTAACTAATACAACACCGTAAAATTTTAAAAATTACAAATAAACTTCTAAAACCCTTAAGTTGCAGAAAACACCCTAAAAAGAGAAAATAAAAAACACCTTGAAAATCTAAAATCTTTCATCAGCACTCTAAAAAATCTAAAACTACAAACAACCATTAAATATTAAAAATTACAAACAACCATCGAAAAGTCTTTAAAAAATATAAAAAGCACGTCAAAATTTAAATATTATGAAAAACACTCTGAAAATAAAAAAATTTACTCTGAGAATCTAAAAAAATTTATTCGCCCCCTGCATAATCTGGAAACGCAAAGTCCCTCAAAAAGTTTGAAAATTAGGAGAAACCCCTTAAAATATTAAAAAAATACAAATGGCCTTCTAAAAAAATAAAAAGATACAAACACCCTAAAAATTGAAACTTGCATACAAGCTCCTAGAAGGGGAAAAAAACCAAACAATCACCTTAAGATCTGAAAGTACCAAAATGGCTCTGGAGTTGAAAATTCTATAATTGAAATTCTAACGATTCCCAAACAATAGATTGGAATCAACTACAAAATTTCAAATTCTAACAATTCCTAGAATCCAAAAACAAGCTTAATGTAATTTCAAAAAGACACATGACATTTGAACAATTTTGAACAAGACCCCTCTAAATTTCGTTCTCTTTGAAAAAAGGACAAATACTACAAAATTCCAATGAGAGGTTTTTTTGGGTAAATTATGTATATGTTTTCTCTTTGAAATCATAGACTCTTATGGGATTACTCTCACTGCATAAACTGTGTATGCACTTGCTTTTTCCTTGGACACTATTTTGTATTGACTTGTAGGATTTTTAATACAAGGAAATAGTATCTCTCAAAATTTGAAAACTTCTCTAGAGAGGTCAAGGCTTTGATACCTTATATTTTCTAGGGTAAATGTTGCTTTTCCTGAATAATGTCATTGTCATTTTGCATAAAGAGTGTGATATAGTAGTTTTATAGGAAGTTTTTTAGGTCAGAAGTGCTTTATCATATTGAAAATCACATAAGTTTTATCATTAATAAGTAGTAACATATTGATATATAATTTTGATTGTCTTTAAATTGATGTTTTGGATCATCTAATTAATCTTCTTTGTCTATCTCATGTGAATTTTGTTAAGTATTAATTTAATATGGATTTCACATCGCATTAGCCATTATGCACTAGTCGTTATGCATTTGCTATATAGCATAAAAGTTCTTTGATATGTCTGTTAGATCAAATTTCTAAAATTATAAGTTAGAATTTTTTATATGAAAATTCTATGTCTGTTAGATCAAAATTATAAATTTGTAAGGTATAACTAAATTCAATGCATTATCAAGTTTGATTTTAGTCTACAAAATATTATCATCATGTTATCATTGTCGAGTTAAGGTTTAAGAACATGATCTTATTTCATGCAATAAATTATATGGTAACCATGAACTAATTCACTAGTGAGTTATAATAACGACAAAAATCTATTTCCCTAAAAAAATACATAAAACCGAATGAAATAATCAAATTATTTGACCACGTGCAACGCATATGCATCCCACCTAGTAAATAAATAAATAAACTTTACTTTTTAACATAAATTTTGTCAGAAAGTGAGATTAAAGAGAGACCTTAGCATTGTGTGATAGTCATCATGTCTCGAGGGAAGTAACTCTTCGAGAATAAGAGTTTGGCGGAAGGCATCAACCGCTTGCATTTCCTCAGCATCACGAACATCCTCAATGCAAACAGACATGACTTTGCTGCTTCTCCTGCCCCTTTTGGATAGAGAATTCCTCAACTTAGATGAGACCTTCTTTAGAGATCCCGACTTATTCTTCCTCTCATCCTCCGAGTTCTCAACATGCCTTTCAGTACCTATAAACAATAATGCAACCATCACATGTAAAGTTTTCAACATTATCGGGGTAATAGTTCTTAAAAGTTCAATCAACTATACCAAACCTATGAAGTTGTGGTGAAAGTTGAGGGTTATAATTTATACTCTAACATATCTCTGCAAATTGAACACCCTTTTATGTGCCCAAACCTAGAACCATATGGCAATATCTTTTTTCTAAAACACTTTAAATACGTGGCATGTGGTATTCGAACTGAAAAGTGTCATCCACCAGAGCAAAACTCCAAAGTTCTAGTGAGGCTTATAATTTTAAAGTCTAACAATAGACTCTTTGTCTTGCACTTTCAGTGAATCTAGCTAGTCATTGTAGTATTAAAAACTTGAGCACTGTTGCTCAAGTATAATGGTGTTGCTCTAGATTTTAAATCTTTCCTTAAATTCTTCTTTCTATTATATACTTTGTGTCAGCTTGAACTTGTTTAAAATAGTGAAGACTTGATAAAGACACTCTTTTAGATGGAGAGGACTCAACCAAGAGTTCTGGTGGGATAACATGAAAAGGGAATTAGGACGGTTGCTTGGGCATATTCCTCATATCTTTGTGAAGATTCTTTTGACTTCTATTCCTATTATTCTTTTGCTAGTACAGAACCATGCTATGCATGCCATCAATTCCAGGATGGAAGCCATATATTTGAGAGAAATATAAGTTTCTACGCAACCAATTATTATCGTTGTAGAAAATACTTATCTCTGGTCCTTATTGTAATAAAATCAGCCTAATGTTTGTAAAATAAAAGTCCTTGTTATCAAATGATTTGTATTAAAAGGATCTTACAAGTAACACGAAATTAAGTAAATGAAATTCCTTCAGCTCTAGTTATTTTACCTGACTTTCGGTCCATGACTTCGCTTATTGACTGTGAGTACGAATTGGACCTATATAACAAAGACAGTTAAGAACTCATATGAAGGAGGATACCAGCACGATCACGTCTCCAAGCACCTGAAGATCACATCAATTTATACCAATGAAAATAAAAGGATAGGGAATGTAGCCAAAAAAAAGATTAATTGCAAATACACCGAAGTCAATAATACCCCGTAAACTATTTTATACCATTAACAAACCCCAAACTCCAGACGACATTATTTCACAAAATGTGAAATCACATGATAATGAATTACATTTTTACTAAAAAGACAAAATTGCCCTCTAAACTGAAGGCAAAAAACTAATGTCGTCTGAGATTGAGAGGTTTAAATGCTAATGAAAAGTTTAAGGGGTATAAATGGCAGACCACCACTGAACATGGAATGTATCCACAATTAACCCAAAAAACTGAATACAAGGGATCTAGATAAATTGGTAAATATAGTTACCAAACAATATTATATTGATCTAAAGTTGCATATATTAGAGAATCAAAATCCAAATGGTCGTAAAAGAAGCCATTAGGACCCAAATAATCAAGAACATAAGTATTTAGCCGATAAATTCAAGATTTAAGAAACTTAGAGATAGCTAGTGCAAATGACATAAGAAGCTTGAACTAAATCGATATATTTTTTGTATTTGTAAGTAGAA
>BQKN01000200.1:150263-165632 GCA_022839385.1 Asparagus kiusianus
TGATGATATATGAACTTGACGAGCTATGGGATTATAACAACGATAACTTCGATGTTCCGAACTAATTCCTAAATATACACAAGAAACAACTTTGGGAGATAATTTATCACGTTCGTGAGATGGTAGAAGAACAAAGCAGCAACAACCAAAAATGAGGACCAGATCATAATAGGGAGGATGAGTATAAACACGACTATGAAGAGTAGCACCGGAAAGAGAGCTAGATGGAGTGATATTAATAGCATGAGTAGCAGTGAGAATGGCCTTAGCCCAGAAACGATGAGGAACAGAGTAAGAAATGAACATAGATCGAGCGGTATCGAGGATATGATGATGTTTGCGTTCAGCAATACCATTTTGCTCATGAGTGTAGGGATATGACTGTTGAAAGATAGTTCTATAAGAGGACATGATAGAGCGCATGGTAGAGGATAAGTACTCTTTGGCACAGTCAGAATGAAAAACTTTAATACGAGATTGTCATTAAGTGAAGATCATAGTAGTAAAGGCTTGATAAGCAGTAAGTACGTCAGAGCGATTTTTAAGTAAGTAAACTCATGTAAAACAAGAGAAATCGTCGATAACACTAACATAATATAAGTAGCCAGATGAAGAAGGCAGAGGAGCTGGCCCCTAAATATCATAATGCTCTAAATCAAATAAGGAAGTGGATACAAATATACTCATTTTTAAATGGCAAAACAGTGAATTAGCTAATTTACAACTAGTACATGACTCAATACTAAAACTAGATGATACAAGACTACGTACTCCAGACTGGATAAGACTCTCCAGCCTTTTATTAGACACTTGACCAAGTCGTTTATGCCACAAATTGGCAAGAAGCGAGGTAGAGGGTTTTGACGAACAAACAGAAGCAACAAGAGAACGTGGACGTATAAACTCTGGAAGGTGAAGATATTCTAGAAAATACAGTTTGTGCCTCCTACGACCCGCCCCAATCGTCTTGCCTGTCTGTGGATCAAGCACAAGATAAGTATCAGAAGAAAATGAGACAAGCAGGCCAGCCATACATAAAGAGCTAATAGAAATTAAATTCAAGCACAACGGAGGAGTCAGATAGACGGGACCAAGTGTTAGACGATTAGGTGGATCATTTTGTAGGGTAATAGAGTCATACTGAGTGATAGACAATGATTGTCCAGCTACTATGTATCTAGGGGGAAGAGAAGATGAAGTGAATATAGAGGATAAAAGTGAGGCATTACAAGTCATATGAAAGAAATAACCAGAGTCAAAAATCTAGAGATCATTCAAAGTAGAGACTGAAGGGTTAGCGGAAGAACCAGCAAAATGCATACGAGAGAGTTGTGCAGCGGATGTAGAGGTGATATGTTAAAAAACATCAAGTTGGGCGAAGACCTTCAATAGCTTGAATAGTAGAGTCTGAAGTGGTAGAAGGTATAGCATTAGCCAGCAATCCTAGTGTACGAGAGGGTTGAGACTGATGGGGTCTCCGACCATGACCAATATACGAGGAACGTAACTCGGGATGAAGCTTAAAGAATGTCTTAATGTGGTATCCTTCCTTCTTGCAATATTTGCAAGAGAGCTTAGATCAAGCCTATGAAGAGGGAGCTTGTTGAGAAGTATGATTCATAGCAGGAGCAATGACAGGTACAGACAGAGCAGTCTCGAGTGAAGAGGTAGAAGTGTCAATTGACAAAGTCGTGTTGTCTGCTGTCGGGTCTTATAAGCAGTGAGAGCTCTTATAATTGAGGCCAAAAGTCGAAAATTAAAACTGATGAAGTAGTTGATTATCCATAATTAAATATTCATAAAGGAACTGAAACAATTGATGCACCTCATGTCGCTCGTACCAGGCTAGTCAGTCTTCATATGTGGAATCACGTCCAGGAAGCATGGAGCATAATTCTTTCCAAAAAGCTTACATTTGTCCAAAATAGGACTACAGGGAGGAACTACCTTTGCATTGTAGAGCGATGCATTACAGAAGATATGCCTCCCGTGCACTAAAACCCTCAGTGAAACGCTCAGTGAGGTGAGTCCATATGGCCTGAGCAGAGGGAAGCGAACCAATTTCGACAGTGAGACCAGAGCCAACACAACGAGTGAGATAATCCATGACACGAAATTTCTACAACTGCCAATCCGAACTCTTCATAACATAGAGAGCACGAGCAGTCTAATGATCGACATCACCACTGCCAGATGTAACAGTACTGAATAAAACAACGGTGTTGATGAACGGTGAAACTGGTCCCGTACTGGTGAGATGATCAAACAGACCAGCGCCACGCAAGACATTGGTGACAATAGTGGACCATCCTGCCCAGTCACTTTGATCATTGAGAGACAATGGTGGTTTAGGAATCTTCTCTAAAGGAGCCATAACAGCAAGCCGAAATTTAAAATAATATTCTTTGAACAAAAAACCCGAAGGTTAGAATGGAACCCAAAGGTTATATATATATATATATATATATATATAAAGACATAGATATATATAGAGAGAGAGAGAGAGAGAGAGAGAGAGAGATAAGGTTATATAAATCTCAAAAAAAATCTTCAATTAAATCACTCTCAAATCGCGACGACAATTTTTAGGGACGTAGATTGTGGTGGCCAATCAGATCTCTGACAGCGGAGATTGCGGGATTGAGCAGATCTCCACCGAGATCTGCAACAGTGGTAGCGGCAGACTCATCGACAGTGGAAGCGGCCGAGATCTCCTACGGCGACTAAGATCTCAGGCGAGTGGTCGTGGCTAAGATCTCCTGCGGCGACTGAGATCGACGACTTAGAAGGGGAGAAAGTTATTTATTTGGAAAAAATTTATTATTTGGGAACCCTAAACCAAGCTTTGATACCATGTTAAAGTAAGAGAGAGAGAGAGAGAGAGAGAGAGAGAGAGTCTTGGATAAATTTCTCTTGAATTGGATATTGAGTGTGTGTGTGTGTGTGTGTGTGTGTGTGTGTGTGTGTGTGTGTACAAGTAGAGGAGGGTGAGGTTTGTCCTCATAACTAATGTGGGACTAAACCCACTACTAACACAATATTATCAACATATATAGTCATCATAATTTTCTTTTGTCTTGTAGGAGGCTTTGCAATGAATGTTAACGCTTTATGCTCACTATCTTCATAATGCTAAAAATGACATCCAAATCATCCTCGCTGCGCCCCTCAATAGCCATGATGACCTTATTATGTTTAAGCCTCCAATCTTCAGGCATAGAATTTTTAATTACTTTGGCTATGAAAGTAAGACCTTCCTTTAGTTCTTTAACTTGCACATCATTTTTCGAATCTTTTGATTTCTTCTCCTTTGAATGCTTAGTCTTCTTAAAAATTTTCTGGGGAGTTGTACTATTACTGATATTCTGCTTTTCGTAAGCACCATCAGCGACATCATCATCCTTAGTCATAGTTATCAAAGATTCACTGTTGAAGTCCTTGTTACCAGATTCCTTAATGTCTCCAAATGAATCATATATGTTCTTTCTGAATGATCTAGTGGCAAAATCCTCCCCACATACAATCTTCATCTCCTCATAAAATGGAATTGGACAATTAAGATAAGGTATTCTAGTTTCATGTGCCTAAAAGGTATATGACAAGTAGAATTAGATATTTTATTTATAAGAAATTTTAATATTGAAAAGCAACTTCCAAGCACCTTAATACAAGTTATCAACCATATTAAAATAAGTACACTTGTATATAACATTAATCAAGGGTTTCGTCAGTTACCACAACTATAAGAATATAAAATATTAGCAATTCATAGAACAAATTATAAGAGACAAAATAAGTTCTGGAGTGAGGTTAGACAACATACCAAATGTAAGTGTCGGAATGCCCGACATGTATATTTTGTAAAAAAAAATTAAAGTGGTGCTAGTATCTATCAGAGGAGTAATAATATTTGAGTAGGCTAATCTCTTCTTAACCAAGCCGTATCACCAATCTAAAGAAGTGTAGAGCGATCCCTAAATATTTACTCCTTAGATATATATTAGTATCACTTTGTTTGTAAAAAAAATTGTGAGGTGCATGTTTCCAGAAATTTCTTTCTTTCTGTTAATTACTCTTATTAAAAGAAACCTCTGGTTAATAGAAAGCAAAGAATTAAATAGACATTAGAAATCAAATGTAGAAAGATATTAATTTTATTATCTTTCTAATATATTACAAAATTTAAGAGAAATATAATGGGATCTTGGGTCTCCAGGCAATGTTCTGAAGCCCTCCTCCCTTTCAATATGAAAAATACAGAGGACCTTGTCGTTGTTGTTTTAAACTCTAAGTCTCTCTTTCTTTTCAATCTCTCTGCATTTTCTCTATCTTTTTTGTCGTTTTTTTGTCACCCTCCTCTCCGAATGGAAAATGAGGTCTCAATTTATAGGAAGACAAGGGGAAGTTATCGCCAGGTGTTTGAAATGGATTAGTAGGGGAGTTATTATAACTAAATTTTCTTATCAAGATTGTTGCACACTTTTATCATAACGAATATTTCCTTTGCCTTTCACTTCTCATTTATCTATCGGCTTATCTTTTTTCTATTTCTTAAAATAGGTGTTATGTGGAGCCTATATACCTTCAAGCTGAAATTAGGTGTGTAAAGTGAGTATCCTCAAGTTAGATTTTATTGCTAAGACTTATGATCATATGATAACACCAATATATCGAATTTGACATGCACCCTCAAGTTTGAGAATTTGGTTAATATGAAGGGGTGAGGCATGTGTTTTTTGTATTGGATTAATAGAGGGTAAATATACTCTCAAACTTACATGAGGTGTTGTCATGCTCAACTTGATTTTCATTTATATGAGATACTACCACTAACATTGACTTTGATTTATATGAGGTACCAACCCTCACATTAAGTTTCATTGATAATGTTTGTTGAGCTCATCAAATTTGACAACTACAAGGGGAAGACGTGCCTCTCTGAATTAATTAATATGGAGGATTTACCTTCATTGGTTTAAATTTATATGAAGTACTAACCCTCATATTGGTTTTATTGACAAGGCTTGTTGAGCTCATCAACTTTGACGACTACAAAGGAAAGACATGTCTCTCTGAAATAATTAATATGAAGGGCCTACCTTCATTGGTTTAGAATATGAGGTATTATCTCTCATATTAGTTTTGATTTGTATGAGATACTATCATCCTCACAATAAGTTTCATTTATAGGGCTTGTTGATACAATGTGTCTACACTAAAAAATAAGTTTTATACATGAGATCGTCAAGGGTTATCATATTTTTGTCATCATCCCAACCAGCTCCATTATTTGGTTTCTGCAATGACAAAATATCCTTCCACTTAGCTTTAAGGCTACGAAGATGATTCTCCAAATTTATTAGTGTAAAACTTTGATTGTATTTTTGATTTGCAGTAGCAACCATGACAATTAAAAGTAGCTTTTGAATGTTTTTTTATTTTTGTTTCCATTAGCAGCTTGTTCAGCGAGAAATTCCAAGAGAAAACCACTTTCCTCTTTGCTCCAGCGTTCGTTCGGAGTTCCACAGCCCTTCATACCTCCCTCTCCTTTTTGTTTCGTGTTTACTTTATTTCTATTTCTTAGAGATGGGTTCCTCAGGGATAGCATTACCTTCCTCTTCATCTTCAATATGAATTGGCCCCTTATATTATGGTGTCATCATCCCTTGAGAACCAGCAAGCATTGCATGATAGAAAGCATTTTGATATGTCATATCTCCAATTCCTCTGAGAATAGGAGTAAAATGATTTGCTTGACTTCATTTGACTTAGAGATGTAGGTCCCTATGACTCCAATTGGTGGAATCTTGACTTAACCCTATTTGGCTTAAGTTTTTATACAGAGGCCCAGCCATGTCTTGAGCAAGTGATCATAATTATAAACTTTACATATAAAACTACCGATCACATAACATGAGAAAAAAAATGATGATCTAATTTAATTAAACTCAAAAAAGATAAAGACTATAAATTTATACCAAGTTCCTACATTGTTCTAAAGATAAAAATAAAACCAAATAACATTCTTGAAGCAACAACTCAAAATATATCCTTCAAAGTACTACAGTCAAAGGAATAAATAAAAATAAAAACTACTTCTTTTGTAGCAAGTTATCCCTCCAACATGTTTCTAATTTGATAAGTTTGGTAGTAATTATGTCACATTGCTTGAGTCATACGTTCTCTCTTCTCAACCCACATTCTATTTTGATATCGTTGCTTACGCTAAGTGAGATTAGTTGCGTAGGATTGAGTTTCGCTATAGAGTTCTTCTTCACTAGCTTCGTTCTTATATACTAAATTTGCAAAATAGTCATCAGCATCGAGCTGTAGGATATAATTATGCAAAACACAACATGGAGAACTATATCAATTTGAGATTCAATAGGAAAGAATGAATGACTACACAAGATTTTGAATCTATTTTTTAATATCCCAAAATCAACCTCAATTTTTGTTCCAAGACTTGAATGCCTCAAATTAAAAAGTTCTTTAGAATTTTTGGGTGTTCAGCCATGTTGTTCTGTCAAATGATATCGCACTGCACGATAAGGTGCAATAAATCCCGGTATTCTTGTATAGCCTGCATCAACAAGATAATAATTGCCTACATTTCAATAATATATATAATTAGTGATAGAATAATTTTTTAAAACAATTATTTGACTATGTTCTTTATATCTGATAGAACTTTCAGACCCATTGGTGGTTCTAAACATAATGTATCTTTCAAGACGGAGAAATTCGATGTGGAACCCTCTTAACTACCAAAACATAAGTAAATTGCTTATTAGGCAAGCATACTACAAGAACATTTTGGGTAGTCCCATCCTTTCTTCCTATAAATCAAATAGCAATTTCCTCCGGAAAACTAACTTCAATATGGGTACCATCAATGAGACTCATGCAATCCTAATTAGATTCAACATATTTTGTGAAGGCATCAATTTCAACATATAAAGTAATTGTATATTTAGTTCTCATATTTCATAGAATAGAATTTAACTTGAACCATGGGAACCAAATTGAGGAGGAAGTGATCTCTTCTAGTGTTTCATAACCAGGTTGTCGATCATACAAATAAATCCCTCACAACACAAATTGCACACAATACAGAATTAAAATATTGACTAATTTTCTCCCGTGATCATATAAACTCAATCTTCATTACCCTATTCTTTACATTTTGTCCAACTATGTGAAGAAACATGCTAGCTATTCCTCAACAGATACATTTATAGTGTCTTTTAATAATTGTTTATCTCTAACATACTTGCTAGTCTAAAGAAAGGAATGTGAGTCATTCTAAGGTAATCTATGCATGTTGTATTCCCACAATAATATATTCTATGCATATGCGCTTTCCTCGGTAGATCTTTGTACATAGAGCATTCTTGACAAATGTGGTCCTTAGAATCCAATATGAAAAAAATATAGTACGCCACTGTAGGTTGTCTAAAAATCACAATGGATAGCTGATCCCTATCAAGCTCCAAGTTACAATCAGATAACTTTCATGCCAACAAACGAAAGCTGCAAATGGAGGACTTTTCACATAGAGCGAGAAGAGTTACAATTCAACGATACTTCTGACAACTGATGAAAAACTTTATTCAGCAGTCTTCACAATCTACAGTGAAAGTTACAATCTGACGACTTTCACACCCCACAACAGCTAATGTGAGGATTACTGAACAATGATCCTTGCAACGCTCTACAGAAGAAGTTACAAATCAACTAGCTCCTTCTAAAACGCGGAACTCATCTTCGCGTTATAATTATTGAAATGCAGGCGACCCCCACGTTTCCAAGCTACAACAAGCAAAACTTGAGCGACCCTCGCGTTTTTGACGTTCAGTCAATACCCAACCTCGCGTCTCAATTCCAAGACACGAAGTTGGGATTCTGAACGCCAGATTGGGCGTTTGACTCATTCGAACATGAGTCGAACGGTTTTAGAACTGTTTCCCCATGATCTGATGAAATCACTGTAGGCGTATAAAACTACCTATAGGTCCCTTAACACAGCTCGACGACGCCGATTCGACAAATGGACCATCGGGCGACATATCCAAGCACAACCGTTAGCCTGCAAACACCGAAGCCAAACGATACGCGACGAAGCGAACTAACGAGGCTACGAAGCTAACGAACCGCACGTGAACAACGGAATGCATCCATTCGCATGCGGAATCAAGTCAACGGTTCGGGGAGTCAACGAGTCATCCAATCAAGAGAGGATTCGAACTGAAACACCAAGGCGGATTTACTGCCAAATCAGGAACCCAACTTACTTCCAAAACTGGAATCAAGTCAACGAGTCGTTTCCAGATCAATCAACCACACAACCGAATCACGGACATAACCGGAAACAACGGAAAACGATGAAACGGACAACACCCGGAGTGGCTCGGCCCCAGCCGAGCCACCCCGTGGGGTGGCCGAGCCACCTCATGGTGGCTCGGCATGAGCCGAGCCACCTTGAGGTGGCCGGCGGCTCGGGTGGCTTCTGACTCGTGTGCGCGGGCACAGGTTCGAGTACCTATAAATAGGCTAGGCATTCTTCATTTTCAAGGGTTGGAAAAAGAGGAGTCGAAGCTCTGTCGGATTCAGATCTCAAAACTTAAAAAGATCGGAGCTTTAAGACTTTGAAGACTTGCCCATCCAGATCCGGTGCTCGGTGATCGTCAACGCCAAATAAGGCAGGAGTTCGAGAGGACCGGATCTCAGATCTACGTTGCTATACTCCGGATCAAAGCTTGGTCTTTGATCCCGAGATTCGAGCGGTTGTTTCCTTGGTGAAACAATCCCTCCGGCTATTATTTCCTTGGTGAAATAATACCCGTTATACTGCGTAGATCCAACCGGATCTAGATCTCGCGGTGGTCCACGGATAAACCCCGGCGCAGGAAAACAACCCACGTAAGTGAGCGACCGCAAAACAGGAGCTCGTGATTCGTTCGACAAACAAGGAAACGAAGTTGTAATTTTCATTTCTTTTTATTTGATTTTCGTTGTAACCGGATCTTATAAAAAGACCGGATCTTTGTAATCGATAAACAATTACCAAGTGTGCAATGGAATCAGTAATGAAAAAAGCAATAATTTTTCCCGCGAATAATCTGGCGACCACAGTGGGAGCCACCGATCTCGCTGCCGAGATCGTTGCGTCGCAGCCGCGGATCTCAATCCTGGTCGTGGAGGAAGTCGAATACGAGTTCGACCAGCAGAAGTTCGAGGAGTACTTGTCGTCCTCGTCCGGATCAACCTCCCCTCACAAGTCCTGCAAGTCCAAGAAGTTATCCTCCAGGAGAAAAGTTCGTTGGTACGAAGAAGTTGAAGCTACCAACGAAGATCTCGCCCCGCTGGATGCCGAAGCTATATCAGGTGAGATCTCTCCAACTTCCAACCAGGTCAGATCTGCTCTGGCCAAATCTTCCGTTGCCGAGGGCGTGGTGACTCTCTCGAAGAGAGCCCGCCAAAGGCAACGTCAACGCCTTGCGAAACAATTCGCAAAGGCAATGGAATCTGTGGACGGGATCCGCTACAACACGGATCTGAAGAACAGAAGAGGCAAGCAGCCTCAACAACAGATGAGTGGCAGCTCCTCCAAGCTGCCAACCAACGAATGGATCCGCGTCAAACGGAACCGATCAACGCTAAAGGAGCGCATTCGTAAGCGTCGCGCACTATCAGCGCAGGCACGGGCTCAAATTGAAGAAGCCCGTAGAAGGCTGCAGAAGGAGGTGACAAAGAAGCCGCCACCAACCCGCAAAGTCTGGAGGTCGAAATCCAAAGTGGCGATTCAGGCCAAAGAACAACCTTTGCAACCTTCGAAGCAGATCCAACCTCCGGCGAACCAAACGAAGTCGCCGACAATTCCCATGGCCACTCCGGGAGGTCACGCAGAATCATCCCGGAGAAAGAAGTCAGTTTTGGAGCGCCTCGGCCCACTTCCCGATGGATGATGCAAAGCTCCAGTTCAAGAACGTTTGGGCCCGATGAAGAAGCCCCGAACGGCTCAACATGCTGGGGGTCGCCGTCATTCTCAGCATGACAAGGAGTTCAAAGCAGCTGTGCGCGCCAATTTGCGCATCAAAGTCCAGGAGTCCGCTAAGAACACACGCCCACAAAGGCATGTTTCGAGGCGCGTAACTTTTGAAAGCCCAAAGAAGGCAGGTCGCCCTCAGAAGGAAACGTTGTCGTCCGATGACGATGACGTTATACCTGAGAGATCGTACCAACACACGATAGGTTGCTCCGACTTTCATACGGACGAGCTGTACTATCGTGCTGGGGGTACGAGCAGAGCCAGAAAAAGAAGTCCTCATAGGCTCGAAGCTCAATGCCCCTGTTCCAAACTCATTCGGGCGGTATTGTCTGAATGTAACTGCATCAAGACGGTCCCCAAAAGAGTTTCGGTGTTCGAAAGGCTCAGCACTGAAACCCCAAAGCCAAGGCCTAGACGTTTCCGACGAAGAAGAGCAGTGGATAAAAACAGAGAATTCCCGAGGGTCACCGCTAACATGACCAGCAAAAGGACATCGACACGGGATGATCTCGAGTCGATTCTGAAAGCATCCCGGCATCTAACCCGTCTGCAGTCTGGAGCCATCGCACGAGAAACTTATGGCAGGGTTCGGATAAGACCACCTTCAGAAGATGAAGAATCGGATGCTTGCTCTGCGGTTGTGTCTGACAACACCGTATCCAGCGAAGGAGAACCCCGCGAGTCATTTATGATAAGCGCGGAACAAGTGGCCAAGATGCTCGAAGAAGCCATGGCCAAACAACAGGAGAGCTTCAGGCTCGAGATGCAGATGGCCATGCAGACTATGAAAGAGATGCATGAGCAACAAATCCAGGCATTGAGGAACCAACAAGACGAACCAAGTCGTCATAACCAGAAAAATCTGGAAGATGAGGACACAGGTGCAAATGAAACTCGTGACGCCAATAACCCTCTCGTCAATGCAGGGGGTGGTAACGAGGATGCCAACGAAGGTACAGGTGAAAACCTGAAGATCAAAAACCTCGAGAATAAGATCAATATGTTGATCTCTGCTCAAGAGGTGAAGAAGACGGGCATTCCTTGTCCATACCCAAGAGAGTGGGAATTAATCCCCTATCCGACGAAGTTTAGTCTAATCAACTTCACGCTGTTCGATGGGAAAGGTTCCCCCACTCAGCATTTGATTTATTTCAAATCGCACCTGGGTGTTATCTCCGGCAACGAGCCTCTGATGGTGCGGTCATTCGTGGGCACTCTTCGCGGAGCCGCTTTCGATTGGTATCGCCACCTCAAGCCAGGAAGCGTGAATAGCTGGGACGACATGGAGACAAAATTCCTCGCTAACTTCTTCGACGACGACATCGAGATATCCATCGGAACGTTGCTCGACGAGAAACAAAAGGACGGGGAACCGGTCGAAACCTTCGTCAAGAGGTTCCGGAACAAAGCGTTGAATTGCCGGGACCCGATCACCGAGGAGTTCATTCTCCAGACTTGCGACAACAACCTCGCATTGGACGTGTTGGAAGCAATGGGGACAGCACCGTCCAACACTTGGAAAGACTTGAAGGTCCGAGGGGAACAAGCCGGACGCTTCCTCCGAAGGAAGAAGGCCGAGAGGAGTCAATCGACGATAAATCCTCCGAACTCGAACTTCGCCTCCCGTGGTAAAGGAAAGACACCCGCAACGACTGTCGATGCTAATCAAACATCGCAACAGCAGTCCCGGAGGCAGCAAAAGACTTCGGATCAGAGGCCTCAAAAAGAGTACTCCTTCAAGGACGAAGATGTTCCAGCCATCTTCAAATCCCTCCTTGACAATAACAAAATCAAGCTCCCACCGATCACGAATCAGGAGGAAGCTGACGATGTTGCGGATCCGAAGTACTACGCATACCACAGGAGGATCCTTCACCCAACCAAGGCGTGCTTTACACTCAAGAATAGCATCCAGACCTTGGTTGAAGCCGGTGTCATAACGCTAGAGTGAGCCAGTTGAAAACGGCATAACTCCAACCGGTATAAGAGTATAAACTGCTTCCTGAAACTCCGAAGAGTATACGAGTATAAACTACTTCTCAATCCTCCGACCGGTATAAGAGGTTAAACTGCTCCCTGATACTCCAATAGGTATATGAGTCTAAACTATTTCCACGGGAAGTTCCTGGAGAATGCCATGCGGGGTATTCTTAAGGATAACCCGATCATGCAGCTGATACAATGATACACCCAGTTTTGCAAAGAAAGCTGGGGGTGGATAATTCATGTAACGGGAAGTTCCCGGAAGAATGTTAAATGTAATATTCTTAGGGATAACCCGGTCATGATGAATAAAATGATAAACACTAAACTCCTAATTTCCGAACACTCTTTTGCTGAGATGAAATCCGATCACTTCATTGGATCAATTTTCCCTCACAAAACTCTCATTGGTGTTTGACGACTCATAGTCTCCACCACAGAATCCCCCACTGATCAAACTAATTGACGGTGGGTCCACTAAAATTCCTTTCGGTTAAATCCACTCAAACTTTTGATGTATCTGTGCACTCAACACTCCTATTGTTAGAGTCCGGATATAATACTTGGAATTTTGATATCAATCCTTGACGAATTGTCAAACCCCTTTGTGTTAAGTCCTTATAACTTAACACCAAGAATACCCCCTTTGAGTGATTTGTACGAATCAACATTCTTACAGTAATTTGTACTCTCACTCTCACTCCCCGCTTGGTCAAACCTTCCTACAGTTAGGGCCAAAACCAAAATCCCCTCTCGATTCTTTCAATGAACGAGAGGCTCACAAATCGAGCGATCAAACCTTCTTACAGTTAGGATCGTTTTAAACCCCCCGCTTGGTAAACCTTCCTACAGTTAGGGCCAAAACCAAAATCCCCTCTCGATTCCTTCAATGAACGAGAGGCCCACAAATCGAGCGATCAAACCTTCTTACAATTAGGATCGTTTTAAACCCCCCACTTGGTCAAACCTTCCTACAGTTAGGACCACAACCAAAATCCCCTCTCGATTCCTCCAATGAACGAGAGGTCCGCTTTCAAATCGAGTGATCAAACCTTCCTACAGTTAGGGTCATCTCAAGTTCCAGTTTGGTCAAACCTTCATACAGTTAGGACCAAAACCATAATTCATTCTCGATAAACGAGAGATTCATCTTTAGTTCGGTAATCAAACCTTCTGACAGTTAGGGTTATCCGATTCTTTTCGATTTTCGGAGTGGAGATCCCACTCTTAGTTTCACCTTTCCGGATTCTGGGGGTGGAGATCCCACCTCGAGTTTCCTTTCCTTCTTTGTTTAGGGAATAGAATATAAAATTCTTCCTTCCCACACCAATCATTTTCCAAGAATTTTGGATTCATTCTAGGTATTTTATCCCGAAACCTAAGCAGGGATAAGTCTGCGCCTAACACGCGCTGCCGGTTTAGTCTTTCTCCGTAGAAGAAGACACCAGAGTTCGATTCTGGGGTATTTTATCCTGAAACCTAAGAAAGGATAAGTCGGCACCTAACACGCACCGCCGGTTAGTTCTTAACCGTTAAAAAGAACACTCGCTCACATATTCAACATTATGGCAGGTTGTTATTAATAACGCCAAAATCCATGCCTTATACGCATGGGGAATTTCATCCTGAATCCTAAGAAAGGATATACCGACGCCTAACACGTGTCGCCGGTTTAGTCTTTCACCGATTGAAGAAGACACCAGAATCCGATTCTGGGGACCTTTATCCCGAAGCCTAAGTAGGGATAAGTCAACGTCTAATACACGTTGCTGGGTAGCCTATTCCCATAACAACGGCGAAGTCTACGTATTCAAAGTCGTAGCACAAAGTCTTAGAGGATTCACCCTCTTAGCACAACGTAACATGCGGAACGGAGTTAGACAATCCGCATGCTAGCCCGACTCAAACGGTAGTCGGTAAAGGTTAATCAAATCCGTTGAAGGCTGGGGGTTAGCCAAAAATCCTAAAGTCAACGCCTAACACGCGTCGTCGGGTAACCTATTCCCGTAACAAATTGTAAAGTCTATGTATTCAACATCATAGCACAAAATCTAAGGGAGTTCATTCCTTTAGCACAACGTCACATGCGGAACGGATTAAAACAATTCGCATGTAAGCCCGATTCAAACGGTAATAGGTAAGAGCACGTCAAATCCGTTGAAGGCTGAGGATTTGCCAAAAATCCTAAGTCAACGTCTCATACACGTTGCTGTTTAGTCTTTTCACGGGAGAAAGACGAAGTCTACGTATTCAATATCGTAGCACTAAAAAGGTTAACTCTTTTAGCACAACGTCACATGCGGAACGGATTTAAACAATCTGCATGCTAGCCCGACTCAAACGGTAGTCGGTAAAAGCTTATCAAATCCGTTGATGGCTGAGAATTTGCCAAAAATTCTATAAGTACGAGTCATTGACGCATCAATTCTATGGATTGGTCTCGTGACTCAAGTATCCGCCACGCTCCAATACCTTAAGAGCTTAAATTGTGTATACTCCAGCGGACGTACGAGTATAAACTGTGTCGGACGTCGAACAAATACGTTGCAATGAAGCCTGGACGCCAGACAACGCGTCGCAATGAAGCTCAAACGCCGGACAATGCCGTCAATCGGTGATCAGTTCTATGTTGAAACAGCAAACTCGAGCTAAAAAGTCAAGAAATGAAGAATCGGTTTCAAGTTCAAAGTTCCAACAGACGGTCAGACAATAAATGTAGCACCGGAATCCTTATAGAAGTTCGACAAAGCACCGAATAACCTGGAGGACTGAAGGAATCAAGAACAGAAGCCACTCTATCCCGTCGTTACCGATTGAATGATGGGACAATCACATCCAAAGTATTCCAGACTCTTCTATAAAAGAACGAGGCTGAAATACTTTGGAGGGGGTATTTGTAGGCGTATAAAACTGTCTATAGGTCCCTTAACACAGCTCGACGACGCCGATTCGACAAATGGACCATCGGGCGACATATCCAAGCATAACCGTTAGCCTGCAAACACCGAAGCCAAACGATACGCAACGAAGCGAACTAACGAGGCTACGAAGCTAACGAACCGCACGTGAACAACGGAATGCATCCATTCGTATGCGGAATCAAGTCAACGGTTCGGGGAGTCAACGAGTCATCCAATCAAGAGAGGATTCGAACTCAAACACCAAGGCGGATTTACTGCCAAATCAGGAACCCGACTTACTTCCAAAACTGGAATCAAGTCAATGAGTCGTTTTCAGATCAATCAACCACACAACCGAATCACGGACATAACCGGAAACAACGGAAAACGACGAAACGGACAACACCCGGAGTGGCTCGGCCCAAGCCGAGCCAC
>BQKN01000200.1:197993-234631 GCA_022839385.1 Asparagus kiusianus
GAGGGGCCCTATGGCGGCAGTCACTCTCGCTCACCACTGACAAAAGTTCTAGGGTTTCTCCCAAAATTTTTGTTCGCGATTTTGAAACCCCAGGGCTTTTGGTTCGGGATTCAGGTAAGATAGTGCCGATTCACTTCTTAGTTTTCTAATTTGAGGGAATTATGTTGAATCTGAATTGGATTGTCGAGATATAATGATCAAAATGCCATTTTTCTGGAATTTTTTGTTGGCTTTTTTGTTCACTTTGATTTCCCTCTTCATTGAGTTGGAAAAGTCTCGAATTTCGGGGATTGGCTCGGAGTTTTTTGAGGACCTTGTCGTTTTTTTTGTGGTTTTGGTACAAAATTTCTTCTTTTGACGTCGTGTTGAAACCCTAAAGCTAGGGGTTTTGGTTCGAGTAGTTTGTGTCGATTCATTGCGTTCTTATTTAATTCTAGCTTTCTTTTTTCTGTTTTGTGGTTGGGAATTCAAGGGAATTGCGTTAATTCTGAAACCAAAATGTCATTTTGATGGAGTTTTTATGCATTGTTTGGCATTTTATTAGTTTCTACCGAGTTTGTTTTGTGCTTTTTGCACTCTTATTCCTCTCCGTGTTGAATTGGAATACTCTAGAATTTAGGGGATTTTTTTATTTATCTCTGATTATTGTTTCAAATTTTCCTTTTGGTGGAAATTTAAGAGGATTTTTGTTGATTGTGTAGCGGATTAATGGAATTCCTGAAACAAAATTTCGTTTCACTGGAGTTTCTATGCAGTTTTCGGGTGTTTTATTCATGCATTGAGTTGGAAAACCTAGAATTTGGGGATTTGTTGAGGTTTCAGATCTGTCTTAGTTGTTTTTACGAAAGAAAAAAAGTCCTATTTCTTTTCACTTTTTAATTGGGAATCCTTCTATTTCCACATTTATGTATTTAATTTTCTCAACCTATCCCTTGAGTGCTCTTTTGCAGATAGAATATCTACTTTAGTTTGATTTTGGTTTTTTTAACTTTAAAATAAAGCTTATTTGCTTGGGAGGTTCTTGGAGGGTTTTTAGTATTTATACTTTCTTTTTGTTTCTTTGGCATTTTACTTTTCCTCAGCACTTTGCTTTACTGTTCCTTCTCATCTTTTTCTTTTTGTAATTTTTGACTAGTCTGCATACAGACACATGCTTGAACGACAAGCATTCAATCTCCTCATGTTCTATTTGCTGAAGTTTTTAACTCTATTATATAATATATTATAAACATTCTCCATTAGCAGCAGAAGTCAGCACTTTTAGTCCTCAGCGGTTCTTTGTAACTCTATTATATAATATATTATAAACATTCTCTCTAATTTAGGACTTTGTGATTGTTGTGTGGGAGTTTATTTTGAGACAACATGGTAATCATGATAAACTTCGGTACTTTTTTGCTTTTCAATTGTTCATAATCAAATGAGAATTTGATCGAACTGTCTATTATTGTACTTTCTTTTGTGTGGCATGACAATCAAATTGCATTAGGTTTATTTGAATAAATTTAAGGGGTAAATTCTCCAAATCTAATAGATGAAAATTTATTTTCAGATTATCCTTTGATGCAAGTGCAGAGTATGATAGACTATCATTTCATATTCACTTGTCATTGTTCTCAACAAATTTAAATTCATTAGGACTGATAGCTTACATGTAATTGAAGGATTAAACCGTGAATTTGTGCAAAATGTCTGAGTAACATTCCCTTGTGTGGTACTTCTTCACATACTTTGTGATGACTGTGATGGCACATTTTGAGATTATCTGATGGATCGTCTCTTAGTGTTGTGTGCATTTATATGGGATGCTGTGGCATCTTTTGAAATGTGCACTTTTCATGTTTCCCCTTATTGGTGATTGATGTTTCTTGATTATGATTCTTATTTCTTTGGTTTATGTTGAAGTATCAAGTTTTGGGGATAATTCATATCAAACTGCAACATTTTTTTATTCTTTCACCGAGAAGATTTAGTACTTGGTAATACATTATAGTTAAGTAATATCTAGTACTAAGTTATTTAATCACCTTTAGTTTTCGGTCCAGATGTTGGCTCTCAGATTAATCTGCTTTGGAAACATTCCCTCGAAGGTTTTCTCAAGCACACACGTTAAGTACAGACATCTCTTAGTTTTGCTATCCCAAAACATTCAATATTGTGCTTTGTTCATTCTTTTCTAGGATGCATTGTGTGTTCATGCTGACTGAGCTCTTGTGCTCTTTTTGTGCAAAAATTATATATGTAGTGTCACTGTACTTATTCTCTTGGCGAGTTCATCATGATTGAAAGTATTTCTGGTTTTCCTACCACCTTCAGGTTGTATCATCTTTCATCAGAAGTTGCAGGTTTGGTGCTTGTCTTGTGAAACCTTGCCCGATAGTTTTGGCATTCAGGAAGGTTACAGGCTTTCACTATTCTCGCACTATACCAGTTATGGCTGGTGAAATCCCCATTGAAATCCCCATGAGTGTTGCAGATGGTAACACATTTCATGAGCCTCAAAGAACCTTTCAAGTTGTCGTTGCTGCCACGAGGGAAATGGGCATAGGCAAAGATGGTAAGTTGCCCTGGAGGCTGCCATCCGATCTCAAATTTTTCAAGGAGATCACAATGAGTACGTTAGATCCCTTGAAAAAGAATGCCGTGATAATGGGTAGAAAAACTTGGGAAAGTATTCCCACACAGTACAGACCTTTGCCTGGCCGCCTGAATGTTGTTCTAACTCGTTCGGGAAGTTTCGATATCGCGACAGCAGAGAATGTTGTTATCTGCGGGAGCGTAAATTCTGCCTTAGACCTGCTAGCTGCATCCCCTTATTGCTTCTCAACTGAGAAAGTGTTTGTTATAGGAGGTGGGCAGGTGTTAAGGTGAGTTCATGGCTGACCCCTGTAATAATTATTGACAACATTGTCTCTGGTATCAAGTGTTTGCAATTCTTGTTTACAGGGAAGCTCTGAATGCACCTGGATGTGAAGCCATTCATTTCACTGACATAGAAACAAGTATTGATTGTGACACTTTCATCCCGCCAATTGACTTGACTGTTTTTCAGCCATGGTATTCATCGTTCCCAGTGAAAGAGAACAACCTTAGGTATTCTTTCAGGACATATGTGCGCGTGCGGAGTTCTGCTACTGACCTTAGTTCTCTGCAAAATGGGGAAACAACCGCTACTAATTTAAAGATGGATAAGTTTGAAATTGAGCAGTTTTCATTTCTTCCGAAAATGATATTTGAAAGACATGAAGAATACATGTATCTCAGACTTGTTCAAGATATCATAGCAAATGGTGCTGAAAAGAATGATAGGACTGGGACTGGGACACTCTCAAAGTTTGGCTGTCAGGTTTGTGCTGGTCTGGTGAAAGTTTCTTCATTCTTGTGTATCTTTTTAACTTACCAAAATATCATTTTATTTTTTATGCTTATGCCATTCAGATGCGGTTCAATTTGAGAAGATCTTTTCCATTGCTCACAACTAAGGTAATACCTATTAGCTGAACCTGGATCTATACTTGGTGAATACAAATTGATTACATCTCAATAGGTATGCATATCAGCACAAGACAATTTATTTCTTCTGGATTTGTTTCATTCAGGAATTCTGTATGGCACCACCTTTCCTGGTGGCTGGATGTTAGTTTGCATTAGACATTAGTAATATGATAATAACTTAGTCAAGATCAAAACAATCCCCACAGTTAGTAACTTAGTAATAATCTCCGAGATATTGGAGAAACCTCTTATGCATTGAACATGTGAAAGAGTAAAAGCAGCCCATTAATTCAAAAAATTCCTTTAAAACTATTCAGTTTAGGTGATTACTTACTGTGAGGTCCAAATTGCCTCCTTTAACTGGGTGCAAATAAGTGTATCTAATTAAGGTAAATGACTTAGATTGATACACCTTTAAATTTACCTATGAAAGAGTTTGTTTTTATGTGAATCTATGGCTTCCAATCCACAGTCTGATATCTCTGAACTTATACCATCAGACTTGGCTTGCTTTCTCTGGTTATGTT
Source organism: Asparagus kiusianus (assembly GCA_022839385.1). Lineage (NCBI taxonomy): Eukaryota > Viridiplantae > Streptophyta > Magnoliopsida > Asparagales > Asparagaceae > Asparagus > Asparagus kiusianus. The sequence goes on from BQKN01000200.1 coordinate 202,016, forward strand.
TGGTTTGACTGAAAAGGTTTTTTTCCCTTGCTTTTGTGGCATTGCCTATAGCTTCTTCTTTTGTTCCTGCTTTCTCTTAGTAGCTGTGAGTATTAACTTACTGTTGGGTTCAACAGAAAGTATTTTGGCGAGGAGTTGTTGAAGAACTATTGTGGTTCATTTGTGGTTCCACAAATGCAAAGGTAACTTCATTACTATTAAAGGGTACGTTCTGTATTCTACTTGGTACTATTTCATATTATCATTTAAACCCTTAAGTGGAATTTCTCTATTTCTTGAATGTTTTATTTGTACAAAGTTCTTATGAATTTGGTTGGTTTTTAATACACACTAGATAAGAGGTACGTCTATAATACATGTGAAAAAAATTATATTCTTAAAAACATAGTTTAAAAAAAACAATATTAACTAATCTAATAAAATAAAATAAAACATCATTTTATTGGAGCGATAAATATAGGACAACTCTAGCACAATGTTATTTCCATATAATTTTTGGTTTATTTATTGAATTAAATAGTAACATGTTATTACCAAAAAAATAACATGATATACTTTTAAATTTAAGTAGTGAGTTGAAAATTTGTTTTGTTGCTATAGTCTTGTATCTTTATTTTCTCTTTTCTCTACCATTTTAGTTGTCATTCATTGAATGCAAAAAGATCTACTCGAGAGTCAATTTTATATTAATCTTCTATAATTGACCTTGGATATTACAATGTTAATCAATTTTTTAATTTAAGATTTAATATTTGAAATAAAATATGAGTCAATTTTGTATTACTCTTCTGCAATTGTCCTCGACCATTATAATGTTAATTATAAATTTTAATTTAAGATTTAATATTAATAGAAGTATTTGAGTGTTTCAAATTTATCATTTTTTTTTTGTTTTTGCTATCTCTCGTATCAAATGTCTTATTTATAATTTGATTGTAAATTTTGATTGTTTATAGAGTTGTGGTTGGTTATGAGATAATTTATTTGAGACCAACTTGCCCCTAAACGAACCATAATATTCTCCCAAAACAATACTATGGATAAGGTTCTTTATTAAGTAGTATAGATAACTTGTTAAAAATAACAGTAAATTAAGTTCTGCTCTTGGCTTTTAGTTCCACATGTCGAGCTATTCTGCTGTGAGCATGATGTTTTATTGGTTTGGTTCCTGTATGTTTCATCTCTATGCCCCAATTTCAATCCCCAAGTTCCTTTGTTCCATAAACCAGTTAGTGGATTCCATGCCACTGACTCATCTTAACAGATATGTTTGTACTTTGCCACATTCTGTGTTCTTTTGGTTGAAGAGGAAGATTGTAAGAGGCTTTCAGCTTAGTCTAGCAAAATTTGTTTCTGCTATGATTCTTGATATACTGCACATTAGTCAAGTAATATTCAAACTGTCATTAAAGATTACGAAGAACATTTTCACTATTTAAAAGAAATTTGCCATGTATTGTATTTGTTTCAGGGAACTGTTATGAATTTCCATTAAGTACTCACTTATGTTTCATCTTGAGCATGCAAATAGTTTAGCCTCTTGACCACTAATTTGCCCTCACCCTTCCTCAAATTTTCATAAAACTAGCGCAGGACCTACCATATACCCTGATCTTCTTCTTGGGAGTCACTTGTAATGAATACAATCCAATATAGTTTTCTGAAAAATGACGGTAGTTTCTTAAAATTACGAACAGATTAAGTTTCAGGTACAAAGTTTAAAGGGAAACTCATTCAGTTATATGTTATCATTAAGATGCATATGGACAGAAGGGATGCAATGACAAGTGATCCAAATAATACACAAATAAGCCTCAAAGAGGATATACACAAAGGGATTACAAAGGAAGAAATTGAATTTGGATATGTAGTTTCAGAGTTGTATCTGAGATTAGAACTGGAATTAGTTGACTTTTATTGGAAGAATATAATAGGCAAGTCAAAGTATTAGGTAGGATCAGAGGATAACTGAGGCGTATCATGGATAAACACTAATAATGAAGGAAATTGACATAGAAAACTTAATAAGAAAGCATATGGAAGTCTGTTAAGAAAGCTCTGTGTTCTTCTCGCCCATTTATTTTCTACAGTTGTTTCTGCTATTTTGTCTGAAATGATCAGTTGCATACGTTTGCATGCAGACACTTGAATGATCTTGTTTCATGTTTCAGTTGCACACCAATGCTTAGGGGAAATATCTTTTGTAATCCAGCCAATATATTCTTTATGTTGTATTCTAGATGTTGCATATGTTTGAGTCCTATTTTTGAGGTCTTTTTTTTTTCTTTTGCTTCTATTGAATAGGTTTTACAGGAAAAGGGTATACATATTTGGGATGGAAATGCATCAAGAGGATATCTTGACAGGTCTGCTTCACGACCAACAACCTTCTTCTTTTTTCCTTAGTGCAGCCTTCTATGTGTGTTTAGGTAGCGAATTGACTCACACATATTTCCTCTTCTAGTATTGGTTTAACTCTTAGAGAAGAAGGAGATTTAGGACCAATATACGGGTTTCAGTGGAGGCACTTCGGTGCTGAGTAAGTTACTATAAAATTTACTTGTTAACGATGAAAGTTGAATATCGTACGGTTATCAATCTTATCACACCCAGAAGTTCTGAAGCATGATCACATATTCTCAGATACATTAACATGCATGCTGACTACTCTGGGAAAGGATTTGATCAGCTGCTGGATGTAATTGATAAAATAAAGAATAATCCAGATGATCGGCGCATAGTTCTTTCAGCTTGGAATCCTTCAGATCTTAAACAAATGGCTCTTCCTCCTTGTCATATGTTTGCACAGGTCAGTAACAATTCAGGCACCTTTTCTTTATGGAGATCCGACGACTACTGAGTACTCTATCCATTGTAAGCCTTAAAGTTGGTTTTCTTGATTATGCATCTGGCTTCAGTTTCATAAGCCTTGATGGGGGCTGGATATTAAGTGATGGTGATGTTTAAACATTCTGCTAATAAGTTCTCTGTTCTTTTCCCTTGATTTTGTTTCTTTTTCCCTTAGCAGCCTCATCTAAATTATGCTTCATCTTTCTAGCTCTATAAAGTCGAAACTTCCTCTGGATCAATATTATTTGAAGCCAGATTTCGATTTTATTTCTTCTATATCCGACTTCTGTTTACGTCTTATGAGCTAGAAGCTCTGACATGCAAAAATGCTTGTGAGGAGATGCTGTTTTTTTTTTCTTTTTGAAAAAAGTCATTGATTTGATAGTCTGTTCTTTTGTTGAAAGATCAACTGCTCCTGGTGTTTTGAATAACTTCGATTGAATTCTACATGTTGCTTTTTTGTTTTTCTTTATTAGAATGGCCACCCATCCTATAATTAGTAGAAAGTCTATATAGATTTGCTTTACATTTTTTTTATAGTTCAAGCAGAACTTGAATTTCTCTTAATAAAGCTTAGATATAGAGCATCAGCATGAATGAATCAAAGTTGTATTCAAGCATATTAAAACTTCTTGTGGAAATTGAATTAAAAGACCAATATTTCGTTCCTCTTAATATAAAGTCACTTTATTTGTCTTTTGGACAACTATTTGTGCTTTTTGATAGTCATTACAGTTTCTGTGATTTTGCCTTAGTGTTGGTATTTAGATTGTGGGAATTTTTGCAAGCATAAACTAAATGCATCTCTATTGGTTTAGCAAGAATGATGATGGGTTCTATACAGAGTATGGCCTATCTAATGAGACAGAGAGAATAACAAAATCCATGTACTCTCTAAACAATGACTTGTTGCAACATTTGAACCAAGATAATATTATATTAATGGTTGGAAACTTATTCCATACGTGGATGATCTTTCGGTACTAGTGTCCTAGTAGCTCCAGCATCGGCTTATGACCCAATAAGCAAAAAATTCATCCCTGCTAGAAAACAGATATATTGTTTCGGACAGTGAATAAAAGAAAGATTCATATGGAAAGGGGGATCTTTAGACGCCAATACAAAAAATCCTTGAGCTATTTTCTACCTGCAAAAAATTGATTATCTGTGACAGTAATGATAGAGATTGTGGTTCCAAGAGAGCTTTTCAGTGGATAATTAAACTTTAATATCAGTACAAGTCAGAAGATTAAGTGATGAACAAACCGAATGGTGGGAAGATCGTTTACCAAGGTAAATGTTTTATGAGACTATTTAAAATTTCTGTGAGACATAAAAGGTGGCTTCCTGTCCATATTCCTATAACCTTTAACAGCCATCATTGTGAAGTTGGAAGGTTCATGAAATAGTTGAAACCTACGTGAATGGATGATGAAGATTGTATTATTGCATGAGATCTTGATCACGCAATTGTTAGATCAACAAAGAAAACTAATAAAATTGCATATATATATATATATATATATATATAAAAATATGGTCAGTGGGAACAGATATCTGGTTAAAGGAAGGCAAACACAAATCATCAGAAGTAGATCTTTTAGAAGTCTTTCTTTTTATCCAAGTGAATGAAAAATTTAGTACGTTTAAATTGACATTCAGATCATGACATGTGGAGGGCAACTATAAAAACAGGGACACGACATACCCATATAGGCTATATAGCTTATCTGGTACACTGTTTTTTGTTTAAAGTCAAAAAGATAGTATAACACCTTTGGTAGTATGAAAAAAATCTTGATTATTTCTAGTGTCAGTGTTCACTTTTATTTTTTTGAAGCATTTATCTCTACATTTTGGTTTAGTCAAGGGTTTATGCTCTTGTTATAGTTTTTTTGTGTTTTCTTTTATCTACAAATTGAATTCATCATCGTTTAAGTTGGATCAGGCTTTACCTGGAGAAAAAGTGTGTTCATTACCTTTTTTGAACTTGTGTTTTTTGCTTGGTGAACAATTTGCATTGCCTGATTGTTAAATTTTAAAGTTCAGCTGTCCTTTGATTTCATTGGATATTAATCCTTCTGACTTGTAATTTACTTCTTCCCACAGTTCTATGTGGAGAATGGGGAGTTATCGTGCCAAATGTACCAGCGATCTGCAGACATGGGTCTTGGGGTGCCATTTAATATCGCGTCTTATTCTCTTTTGACATGCATGATTGCTCAAGTTTGTGGTACATTTCTACCAGTCTGGCCTTCTCTTTTTTCTTCTTAAACATATTAATATTTTCCCATGAGTATTAGCTAATGTCTTTTACGCTTATCTCCTATCTAAATTCTTTTAAATTGATATCGACATGTTAATATGTTGAGTTTAGTTAAATGTGCACCTCAGGTTAGTAGTGATCACAAATTTGGTTCTTAGAATATAAATCATACTCAAGGGCTTGAGATGTTAGGGCTGAAGTAAATTCATGCAGTTTATGGTGATGATTTGATCATAACTGCTCAAGAGTCTTTAGACAGTGTAAATGGGCAACAGTTATACTCATGCCTTGTGCTTATGTATGTATTAAGTTATAAGGGTGTGCCTCATCTACTTGTGCATGTTGAATGTTAAATCTTCCCTCTTCGTAATTTTTACTGACCACTTCCAAACTGAACCATATGCATAAGACTGTTAAGTTCTTTCTTGAATATCTGCAATGCAATCATGCATGAGATACTGTCAAATACCCTTTACCTTGAATGCTTGGATATAGAGAGGTTGAACCAGCAATATATGTTACTGGTTTTAGGGGTGAAATAGAGAGGTTGAACCAAATCTTGTTATGTTCTAGCTATACAAAGCAATAGCCATAAATAGGCTGCAGTTTTGCACATCAAAGCTGCATTTTTGGATCGTCTTCAACAATTTAGATTCAAGGAGTCTTTCAGGGGTTACCAGGGCTGTAACAGGATTTTAAAGCTATTAATAACTGCATGCAGCTTGGAGACAAGAATAAACGAAGACACCATTATGGGAGTATGCAAGAAGATTGGATTTCATCAAGGTGTCAGTTTGTCTTGTTTTCACTTCTAGCTCTGTGTTTTTCAAAGTTATAGAAAGCGCTAGGCGGCCTAGGTGACCTGGGGCCTAGAGCCTAGGTGCCTAGGCAGGGCTTTGGTATTTTCCTTTTCTTTTTAATTTTTTAATTACAATCAATGTTATCGAAAGCACTAGGCAATATTAGGTGCCAAACTGGTGCCTAGTGCCTATGTGCTGGGCCTTGGAGGCTTTCCTTATTTTTGTTTAAGCAGTGTCAGAGGAGGTTTTGCTGAAGGTTGGAGGAGTTGTTAGAGGTGTTCGTAGTTGGTGGAGGAGGCCGGTGGAGTTTGGAGAAGGGTAGAGGACATGGAGGTAGCAACATGGAAATCACGACCAACACCTAGCAGTGCAATGGGTGTAAGCGGTCTCCGCTTCCCTAGGCGCTCTTAAGACCCAGGCTGGCGGAGCCTGGGCAGCCTAGGTACCGCCTAGGCCTAGGCGGGAGCTTTTTAAAAACATTGGTGTTTTTATTCTCTTTTTAAGTCATAACTAGCAATTCCTTTTGTGGTCTGCGTCGCAAAAATATTCAGTTAATTAAGCCTAATCAAGACCAAGCAGTTATAATCTGTGTATTCTTGAATTACTGAGTAATTTAATTTGAGAATGAATTTTTTAGTCGAGCTCAGTACCTGAAGCGAGTTTATTATATCTTAATTTTCCTATTCTTATTTTCTCTATGCTTCTAATTAACAACAGCAACCATTCTTCAATTTCTCATTTCCTATTTCTGTGCACAGATCTTGTTCCTGGTGATTTTGTCCATGTTATAGGAGATGCTCACGTCTATAGAACCCATGTTAGGCCTTTGCAAGAGCAGCTGCAGAAGCAGCCCAAACCATTTCCAGTAAGCAGTATATCCAATTATCCATATAGTTCTTTCATATATATAATTTCAAGCTTTTAAAAAAATGCTGGAGAAAAAGTTTCTCATTTCAAGTCTCATCTTTTCTCCATCTTCTAAATGTTGACAGATATTGAAAATTAATCCTGAGAAGAAGGATATTGACTCATTCGAGGCATCTGACTTTAAACTTGTTGGATATGACCCCCACTTGAAGATAGACATGAAAATGGCTGTGTAGGGCCATAAACTCTGCACACTTGGAAGAAAGCTCTCTTGCTGTTTTTTCCTTGGTGATGAGATTATAATTTATAGAGGTAAGTTCCATGGAATCTTCAAACTCAACTCTTGAAATTGCAATTCTTGCTAGTGGTAAAAATAACTTTTGAGTCTTGAAATTGCAATTCTGGCTAGTGGTAAATATAACTCGAGTCTTGAAATTGCAATTCTTGCTAGTGGTAAAAATAGTGTATCAAGCATCGGTATTGTACATTAGGTGAATAATCTGTGAAAGAGATTAACTCCATGTTGCTTACAACAACAGCAGCAGCAACAACAACAAAAAAGAAAAAAAAATAATTTTGATTGTTTTGTTATGATCCTATGTTAGAAGATCTTTCTTTACAGTTGTCTTCTTTAAATTTTGAATCTGGTGCAGCTACGATCTGCTTGTGAGAAGAGCTTGGATAAATAAAAAGCCAAGAGATCTCTCCTCAATCCGGTTAACTTAATACTACTAGAGTACAAGAGTTGTTCCCTAATTGAAGGCAAATTTGGGTTGTCTTTTATGCCTAGCTGTGACCTCTTTCGAGTTATCAAAACCATCAACTTGATGGAATGGTTGTAGTACTTTGGATTATTTTTTTTTCCTCCTTTTTTTTGGGGTTTAGTTGTGGCTGCTTCTGGGATTTAATGTTGAAACATGAGTACCATACCTATCTATAATTATTTATGTAGTTAATGTTGTGCAAGTTTTCAAGAATCTATATCAGGTTGCTTGTTGGCGGTGGCCTTTGTTTTGCTTATGACTTGGAAGAATTTACAAGAGTGTGCATGAATGGAGGCCGGGCTTGGCAAGGAGCAAGGAACAGAGTGGTCTGCTCGTCATCTGTTTGGTTGTTGATCTCCAATCGTTCACGCTTGGTTTTCATTACTCCGAATGCCTAGTTATTATAGTTCATTTAGTCTCATAGTTGACTAAACGGAGGCTCACCGGATGCTTATTAGATATTCAATCTTCAACAAATTGTTTTCATGGATGAGTTTTTTCTATGTCTCTAGTAAATGGTATGAGAATTAATCTTATGCTTCCAGTTGTAAGTGAAACATTGGTGGTCTACATTGCAATACTCGCTTGGAACTTGTCTTGTGCGAAGCCGAATGGTCGACGCTTGGATTGCACTATTTTACAACTACGAAATTGCACAATTCGAACCAGCACGTTCACATTCTTTCATAAGACGCGTAACAAAGATACAAATAGTAGTTCGTGAAGGCTTATGAAAGAAAATGCTTAATGAGAGCTTGCCTCGCTTCATTTGTCAAAAATTCTGTTTGGGAACGTGGATTTAGACCCTGGATTTGGAATCGAGAATAGTTCAAATCCAAATCCCAAGTTTGGGCAGAATTTTGGGCACGAATTTTAAATCAGTTGATTTTGAACGGGTTGATTTCAAAGCCCAATAGCTAAGATTTCAAATTTTCGCCTAACCCCCTGTGATTTTGGCATATATCCGTTCCTTCAAATTACAATGGCGCGATTAGATTTCGTCTCTCAAAATTATTTTGTAGTCTCTCTCTCGCATAACCCTAGACCCGCTGCGATTCACCTGAATGCTGCCTCTTCGTCGTCGGCACCTCGCCTGAGGCTTCCTCGTAGTCGACAGCCTTCTTATCCTCCCGCCCAACTCTCTCTCAACTCTAAACCTATTAAGCTTAGTTGTTGCAGAGCTTGAAAAAGGCAGCCATGGCAGGACGTGGAAGAAAGGAGCCTGAAGATCAAGATTTACATTTTCTCCTTGCTCCCTATTGTAAATTCAATTCCATTTAGCGCCAAAATTTGACGTTTTTGACTTGATTAAGGGTTTAACAGCAACGATTGATATAAAAATGTTGGTTTTGTTCAAAGTAATAAGATCTGATGAAATACATGAACAACAATAACAAAGAGTATTGAGTTCAAAAAATGTTTTTTTAGATATTAGTACCTTTAATCTTTGATTGTTTGACCAAAGTCCCTCAAATTATTGAAGTTGTCAATAAGTCCCCTCCATTTATATCAGCTATTGCAATTTGATCCCTATGTTAGTTTTTAAACTAAATTTGCAAACCATGATTGGGTTATTCCTTCTTTTTTCCTTGTCGTTTTTTATATATATATATTTTGTTTTCTTCATTTGTGCATTTCTAAATTGTAATTAGTAATTGCTCTTTAAGGTCAATTATAGTTTGGAGGAGCCATTTAGCAAGAAAACCCCTCACATTATACAAAGAGACATTATGAAAAATAGAACTTGAATTAAGATCTGAAGTCCTCTCATTAAATAAAAGCATCCAAACAGGCGGTTTACAAAATATATGGATTTCAATTTGTAAATTTCAAATCCTTTTGATTTGAAATCTACATCTCAAACTCAAATCTAGCATCCCAAACGCAATTTAGATGAAACCCATGGATTGAACTGCCACTTAATATGAGAGGGAGAATAAGCTGAAACCACAAGGGAGCAAAAAAGAAAATTCAACGGAGTTGCTCAGTTCTATCGAAGTCTATCAAAACGCAACATCCGTTTTGATAATAAATTAAAAAAAAAACTTTTTTTTTTGAGAAATAAATAAACAAATGAAATCAGGTAATCGTAATTGATGCAACTACCAAGATGATAAGGTCTGAATCTGAAAAAGATTTGCGACCAAACCCCGATTTCTCCGTGTGTAAAAATTGCTTTACCTGAACAAATATCTTCCCAAGTTCCAGTTCATGCAAGCGTGATTCACTTTGCAAATTAATTTTTACCGTTCATAATCTTTCAGATATCTAAAAACCGGAAATTCGAATGTTAGTGCCCTAAAGATTGCTGTCAAATGGAGTAGACTTCTGCACATTTATCTCCCGTTGCTACCCTTATAATTTGTTGTAAGTGATGCACGCGATCATTCAAATAACTGATCGTGGCTGGATCAGTAGTTAGTCTTTCAAGAAATCTAGCACTAAGCTTTCCACCAAATTCCCCTGCCTCTGCCAAGATAAGTTTTTTGACCCACACTGAAAATGAGGAAAAGATGCGAGCTATACTACACAATCTAACAATTAACTTCCTATGTTTGATTGCTTTGGGAGGGTGGGGAGCTAATAAACTGACACATCCTTGTACACGCAACACACACACAAGGGAGTATCAGCACCCTAATGTTTGTTTGGTACTTTCTACGTACTCGTCTGTCTCACCGATAGCACACGAGTCACGGCTTGCGGGCTGGAGTTCCGATGAGGCATTTCATTTCGCACACGCCAGTTGAATTTATACAGCTTCGAACCGAAAGCCAGCTAGTATAATGGGTCGACGGATTGTCGTGAAAACCAAGATTGGGTGGCGGCTCTTCATGAACCGCGCAACCTCACATTTGCGGTGGTGAGCATTTAATAGATTGATGCGAGAAGCACCCCTCTGGCGTTGCGAAGCAATGGAACCTTCGTTAGACACCCAAAAGCCGAGCATGTTCTTTCTGTTATCCGTCAGCTGTGAGTTCCTTTGGTCTACATCAGTTTTTCTAGTCAGCTGCCTTCCATTCCTCAGAAACAGGTCTAACACCACCATGTCAGCCGAGCATTTAAGGCTCCAATTCATGGCGGCTGATATAGTATCCAATCCAGCTCTCTCAAATTATGCTTTTGAATTTTAGGGTATATAACGGTCTATTCTATGAGTGTATGATACATCTCAGGTATATTTTTTCTTATTAATTTTAAGAGTATGTGGAAAGATGTATGCAAAACCCAGGAACCAATGTGTGCAACTATCCCATAAGCAGTAGGCAGGTGTGACTCTCCTTTAAAAGTGTCAATACTTCATAACGTCCACTAACTTGAGTTTGTTCGCAAGGTTTACAAATAATATTTCCTAACGCATTGCAGGGACCTGTTTGTTGTGCCTCGAGAAACCAAACCAACCGTCGGAAGAGACAAACCAACACAACCAAAAACAATAGCACAAACACAGCCAAAAACAATAGCACAATCAACACCAGTTTTAACGTGGTTCGGCAATGGCCTACGTCCACGGGGCAAAGAGGGGGGAGTTTTCACTATTAGAAATCAAGAGGAACAAACTAGGGTTACTTAAATCTCTCACCAAAACCCACAACAACTCACTCTTGATCTCTCCAAATGCTCCTAGAATAGAAGCCCAAAGAAACCCCTTCAATCTGCTCAAAACCTCTTGCTTACAAACCCTAGAATCGAGTTTGGGTATTTATAGAAAACCCAAACGAAACCGGTCTGGAAAACAGACCCAGCCCAAAACCGCTACGGCGGTCGACCGTGGCGGTCGACCGCGATGGCTCGCGGTCGACCGCCACAACTCCAGAAACATCTGCGGTCGACCGCGCCAGATCCAAACGCACAGCCAGTTCTGTGCACGACCGCGGTCGACCGTCACGGTCGACCACCAAACCTGTCAACTGTTCCTGAGCCTAATCAACTGCCAATGAGCCATCCAATGCGATCTACACCATACGCTCGCCGAACCTATGATTCTCCACCTCGAATATACAATTCTCCACCTCGGCGAACGTTTTCTCAAAACTGAGCCGACACCGACCAAACCAAGTGCCTCACTTGTTGCATCCAGTACGCCATGGCAACGGACTCATGACAACGGACCCCATCCACAACACATCGAGACCCAAACGGGAGTGCGAACACTCACCCTAAACCAACTGTGTCTACTCACCAAATCAGTTGCATCAAAACTGACTACCTACATATCCTTTCCAAGGAATCAAGCCTTCACGTAGTTCACCCCATGGTCTCCAAAGGCACTCAATCCAAACTGCGCATGATAGCATCATCAACGACCCCAAACTGAAGCGATCCAAACACCTCCACCTGAGGTGAAACAATGGCCGTATCCAAGCTATATCCACCGGCTGCACTCAGATCTACCAACTCGTCATCCGCATCCGTATCCAAATGACTCCCACGCTGTGCCATCTCAGCTGGAAAACCCAATAATGTAGAATGACCTGGAGTATGTGGAGTAAGCTCCACCCAATGTGGAGTAGCATCACTCTCCACCCGTTGCGGTATGCCTCTGATCTGATCAATACTCTCTACCTACCAAGAGTCCAAATTGATAAACCTGCTCAGACCAAACTTAGAAGCACCCAACTGATAGCCGAATGAACTCCTGAATCCCAAATGCGCAATCAGATCCAATCTCACATTAACGATGTGACCAAGTACTGGGTAGCCAAATATCCGACGCCGACCAAAATCTGAAGCAGCTCCACCAGATCTAACAATTCTACACGCAGCAGTCGACAACCTCATAAGATGGCCCAAACATATCAAAGCCTGAATACCAAATCCACTGCTCGACAACCAACGCCGATCCTCCTCCAGAAAAGAACGACCCACTAGATCCGCCATCTCATCACGTCGCCCCACTGTCTCCTCTCCTCTGAAGTGTCTTCAACTGCCATGAGCTCGGCACCAATGCAAGAAAGGACCCCTACTAGAACTAGTACGACAGATAACCTTTCTGCCCATACACCTTCTCTAACTGTTACGGACTATTAGGGCTTCATACCAACGGGACTTGGTTGCAACCCATAAATACCTAGTACAATCCCTAACATAGGAAACGAAATAACCATTACCTCCCGATGATGCCTCCTCGGAAGGCCCCCTAATGCCTGACTGAACACCTCCAATAAGACCCCTCGATCGGTGGATAGAAGTGTCCAACTCCACCCCGGTCTTCTCGCTCATCCCACTGTGCTCAAAGGTCTTCACCCTGCAGGTCATAGCACTCCTCAACAATCTGTGCACGGCATAGCCAATCATATACCCCAACACCAAATAATGCCACAGTCTAGCCAAAGAAGTCATCAGCGCTCTATCAATCACCGTGCTCCCGAGCAGATAATATAAGTTACTCCTCCTGACGTCCTTCATCACAATCATGGACCCCGATGTGACCTTCAAGCGAGAGTCCGCCAAGGTCATCCTATAGCCTGTTGTCTCCAATATCCCAAGTGAAATGATGTTCTTCCTCAGTTGAGGAACAAACCTCACATCAACCAACTCCCGAACCATCCCGTCACTCGTCCGAATCCGAATGGTACCAATACCACAAATAGGACATCTGTGATCATTACCCATAAGAACAACATCCCTTCTTTCTAACTCCTGAAAGCTGGAGAACCAATCTCTTCTAGGGCATATGTGGTAAGTAGCATCCGAATCTAACATCCACTCGGTGGAGTCGGCAACACCAACTGACGAAAGAGCTGGGCATGAATAGCCTGAAGAATCTGAATCTAAAACGTCGCCACTAGCCTTGGCAACATTCACATCTGAAGCTTGAATAGCTTTCCCCTTATTCTTCCCGGCTTGCAATTTTGAGCATTCAGCTTTCCAATGTCCATCCTCTTTACAAAAGGCACACTGATTCCTACCCACTGCAGGATGTCCACCTCTAGACTGCGACCTCCTACCATGGTTTGGACTTCTAGCTCTTGCGACCAATGTCCCCGCAACCGGCTCAATAGAAGTCTCCTTATCCTTCTTTCAAAGTTGATAGTTCACAAGAGCCGCGGTGACCTCACTATATGAAAGAGATGCCTTCCCATTAATAAGAATGATGACGAAGGTCTCATATTCCTCGTCGGGTAAGGAACTCAATAATAACAACGCCTTGTCCTCATCTTCAACAATGACATCTACATTCGTCAAATCTGCAAATAGCTTCGTGTAGTGATTCATGTGATCACTAATGGATGTCCCCTTCTTCAATTGGAAGCGATAAAGCCTCCTCTTCAAATGCAAGCGCTTTTCGACGCTCTTTGTCAAATACTTGCCCTCCAGGACCTCCCAAGTCTTCTTTGCAGAAGTCTCATTCATCACATCATACTTTAGATCTTGAGTGAGGCAAGACCTAATCACACCACACGCCGTTCTATTCATTTTATTCCAAACCTTATCATCAATGTCGGCTGGTTTCCCGTCCAACTCTAACGTATCTTCCAAATTTTACGCATTTAGCGCATCCATGACTTCGCATCGCCAAAGTCCAAAATTATTTGTGCCGTTGAACTTTTCCACATCTATTTTCATAGAATGTATATTCAAACTTTGGACGGCTTTCACACTAGAAGAACCCTCCTCATTTTTATATTTTTCGGCCATATATCTCAAAGCACCCAAACTATTGCGGAACAAACAAGAAATAGATCCAACTTGAAAAAATAGAAACTTTACCACAAAGATCCCACATTTATCACCAATCGAAGCTCTAGATGAACTTCCCAACTGATCTACACCTTCAAAAAAAGCCCAAGCGTTGCCCGAAGCTCTGATACCACTTGTTGTGCCTCGAGAAACCAAACTAACCGTCGGAAGAGACAAACCAACACAACAAAAAACAATAGCACAAACACAATCAACACCAGTTTTAACGTGGTTCGGCAATGGCCTACGTCCACGGGGCAAGGAGGGGGGATTTTTTACTATTAGAAATTAAGAGGAACAAACTAGGGTTACAAATCTCTCACCAAAACCCACAACAACTCACTCTTGATCTCTCCAAATGTTCCTAGAATAGAAGCCCAAAGAAAGCCCCTTCAATCTGCTCAAAACCTCTTGCTTACAAACCCTAGAATCGAGTTTGGGTATTTATAGAAAACCCAAACGAAACGGGTCTGGAAAACAGACCTAGCCCAAAACCGCTACGGTGGTCGACCGCGGCGGTCGACCGCCCTCAATCCCAGAAGACCCCCACACCCCTAGAACCTTCGGCGGTCGCCCGCGGCGGTCGACCGCGCCAGATCCAAACTCACAACCAGTTCTGTGCACGACCGCGGTCGACCGTGGTCGACCGCCACGGTCGACCGCCAAACCTGTCAACTGTTCCTGAGCCCAATCAACTGCCAATGAGCCATCCAATGCGATCTACACCATACGCTCACCGAACCTATGATTCTCCACCTCGAATCTACACTGTTCACATAGGTTATTATTTTTCAGTGATTTTTAGATATCAAGCATCACTTGTGAATACAAGAATCAGTTGTAAAATTGCAGTGTCCGTAAGAAATACTGACCTGACCATTATGTGCATGAATCTTTCTATCTTTAAACACTGGAGGTGTTGTATCCTTAGCTCCAAAGTTTACCGTATCTGAGGCCCCTACACATAAGGACCAAAGGGATCTTTTTCTCTATGATGGCATCAAAGCGGGAACTATCACAAGCCATAAGACCACCGACTACATAATCAGCAACTTCTGTTGTTGTCACATCCTGAACACCCTACATCCAAAGAACAATGTCAGAACGTGAAGTTTTCTCAATAAATTTACAGAAAGATTCAAGTCAGTGGCTGCAATCACTTAAGACTGACTGGAACCTGGACACAGATTGGGAACTGAGGAAATGTTTTCAATGATTACAAATTTGAAAAATAAAAAAGGAATGCAACGCCAACAAATAAGTTGCGGAAACAATTAGTATGTATTCCTCATGCCTCGTGTGCATTATACTTCAAATCCAGCACGGTACATTCAGTTCTGCAAGCGATAAAATTAACAAAACCTGTATGAAGCCGCCTCTAACAAGTTCTTCCATTGCTTTTCCGCCAACTCGGGTAGCATGAAATACAAGCGTCTCATACCCTTCCTTCACAGCAGTAACACATGGAGTAGTTGTAACACCAAACATAGTTATTCCCACAGTAGGCTTACACATCATATCAGCAGAAGCATCACGTGCAAGTAGTTTTCCCATGATCAGCAGCTGCTCCGGCATTAGATAGTACAACTTTACTGACACTATTGATTTCTCAGATATCAACTACTGATGGAAACAGTGTTAAATCCGATGTTCCGACATAAGGTTAGTCTGACGACTGGCCACAGTAGACACAATTAACTTCGGTACTCCCAGAGGAAGAGATCTCAAGGCCAGAGCAATTAGAGAAGTTCCTCCACTGCCTCCAATGCCTATGGCTCCACCTAGGATGCGATCCTCATAAGCTTTCACTGAGGGCACTACTCATGACTGCAACTGCTTCACCTCTATCATCCGGAAGCTTGTAAGAAGAATAATCTTCCACATCGATAAGACACGAAAGAGTATCTTTTCTACTGATGATAAAAGAAAGGCCTTCTAGAGGAGATGTTTCCTTCTGACTACTTGAGACATCAACAATGCAAACTTCTACCTGTCATTTCATGATATGAGAGAGTAACTTGTATGACTCCCTAATTGCAGAACAACATAGATACTAACAAATGAGTCAAACTGAGTTTTTCATATGGTATCGAGCACATAACCAAGAAAACAAAACAAGAAACACTACAATTAGAAAGCACGATATCAATTTGAGAACGCACAAAGAAAAATAAACCATTAGACCATCAGATATGATAATTAGCAATAACGCAAATAGTCCTGAAATAAATAAAATGCTTACTGGTCCTGCACTCGCGAATAACATGGAGTTAAAAGATAGTGATTCATCCAGTATGTACATATATATAGTTACACAGTGTTTTAGTTGAAATTGTAAAATCGTTGATGTTGCTTCAAAATATGCGATGAAGCATCTTGTGTTACTGCAACACTTAGCATATGTTAAATGTCAAAAATGATTCTCGTCGTACCAAGTTCCTTGCAAACTAGAGTACTTGTTTACTTCTAGACAAACTATAAGTTAAAAGAATACAAAGATTACCGATAAAGAATAATCTCTCCAATGTATCTGCGTTCCTTTTTCCTTCGTCTAAATAATGTTGCATCAATCTTTTTGGTGGAGCCTTCTTAGTTTAGAGTTGTGTTCCATAGATAATTTCATGTTGATGATAGACGTTGGTAGTTGAATAAACACGTTCATCAACAATTTGAACGACGTAGTAAACCCCAATCAGTTTACCACTTCAAATGCTCAACATGTAGAAGATTTCTTTAGCAACTTAAAATGACTTATTTCATTTTTCCAATGTCAAACGAGTTTCTCTAAAATTTTTAGCTTGTAACACGGAGACAGCTTGTAGAAGCTTCTTCTTACAACTTTGGCTATTGATATGTACTCTTGATTACCTTATTCTTCGAACAGCCAGGCTATATTAGTTATGGGTCTGGTTAGGTAGAACCAGGGCCCCCGGAGCCTAACTCTAACCCGGACTCAACATGCATGGCCCTGAATTAATTCTTAGCTCAAATAAAATGGGTCTGACCCTTATAAAAAGAGAACTTGTTCCAAATTCGGGCAGATTCATTTCTTAAAGAATAGTTACAACCAAATGTATGTAAGATGGCTGTCACATTTTGCATATGTAGAACACGTAATGTGTTGCAAATAGATGATCCATCGGGGACCGTCCATTTAGTTAGGTTGGGGGAAGCCCTCGCAGGCTACCCGCGCTCAAATTCAGTACTCCTACTCGCTATGAGCCATGTGGTAGGGATTAAAGTCAAGACTCATATAAAGTCTGGGGTGCTTGAGCTCTTGGAAAGCAGTTGAACTTCGACCGAGGGGTGCTTGAACTCCATATGCTTCTCCCAGAAAAGGTAACACTCCTTACGTACGAAGGTTCCCTCAGAGAGAGAAATAAAATTAGGATTTCCTCACTAGAAAACGTACATGCACAGTGGAAGTTTATTATTTCCATAAATGATAGACAAATATCGTGTAACATATGCATAGGAACATCACTTATACTGAAGAAACAAAATCTTTCACCAAGTTTACATGAATGTGCAAAACGGCGGAGGTTCCTCACGGCACACGATGTATCTTGGAGGCACACAAACTATGGGGTTCGAAGGACATTCTGAGAAACAAATTGGAGGATAAGAAGGGCATGAAGCTGGCTTTGAAGGCTCAGGTTTAGGCTTTGCAGGGGGCCCAATGGTTGAAATTTCGGCGCATTTGCAAACTTTTCTTATTCGTTTGATCACGTCCATTGGGTCAGCGGAACCGATGACCGTCATCGTGTTCTTCTCAGCATCCATTTCAATCTTATCGATACCTGCTCATGATCAGTCACAAGTCACAACAAAAATTTAGTTACTTGCTTTACATATGACATGTTTAATTTGGACAGTTCATATTCATGTACTTTTCAATTTTATCGGAAGAAGAGTTCTTTGGATTAGGGTAGGCTTAACAAGGGTGATGTAGGCAGTCTACCATTCATGTTAACACCATGTACTCCAGGGGGCTTTGTACAATTTCGAAAGTTCAGGGGGTTGTGAAGAAATTTACCCTTTCCAAGGTGTACCCATATTACACATTATGTAGTATATCATGAGTTTTCACTGAAATATAATGGTCATCTTAGTAATGCAATGCACTAGGACTTCATCTTTACATTTCTCTCCGAAGTAGAGAGTTTTAAATGCTCAACGTGTAACTAGCTAGTTTACTTAGCATGACTAATGATTTCAGTTATTCAAATCTGAAGCAAGTTTCTCTATTAAAAAAAAAAAAAAAACCTTGTAGCACGGAGACAGCTTGTAGAAGCTTCCTCTTACAACATTGGCTAGCGATATGAACCTTGATCACCATCTTCATCACCATGGTCCCTCTCTCTCTCTCTCTCTCTCTCTCTCTCTCTCTCTCTCTACACACCAAGACCAACCTACACTATGGATTGGCTTTATAGGCGCTTATGCAATTAGACAAAAGAAAGTTTCAATTAGGATATTGAGGTTGATCAACACACTAACTAGAATTAGTTGTAGAGTCCCTTCAACTAGGCCATTAGTTGTCATTAAACCTCTTTATGAAAAGGAATCGACAGTACATCGTGAACTCTCACGACTCGCTCAAATACATTAACTAATAGCACTTGCTTCTATGGGCTTTGTTGCTTGCTAGGACTTGTTCTCCTTCCTCATTGACACACTGTATATTTAATGAATTAGTCTACTGGTACAAGGAATCAGAACACAAAATTAAACTGTACTTGTATGATTGTTATCAGTTGTAATAAATTTTCAAGGACTCTACCATCCAGAGTATGACCGAGAACTAACTAATACACTACGTGCTTCAATGGACTTGAGAAAAATATACATAAATGATGAAATCGGTCTGTTGACAAGAATGAACGTGAATCAAATTTCACATTAGATTGTTATCATTGGTTTAAAGTGGTTAAATGTCAAATGCTGTTTAATACGGAGAGTGGAAATATACAATTTTCAATTTGAGTTACCAGTTGCTCAAATAAATTTTGATTTTTGTACCTAGCTAGTATTTAAAATAGGTAATAGCATGGATCTCATGCTTATTACATATTTTCGAATGGAGTAAGCTAAATTTGGATGGTGATTTAGGCATTTAGAGAAGTACTTCACTTTAGTTAATCCAAAATTTCAATTATTCACTCCTAGAGTGAGGGGGAAAAAAGACAACAACAACCTTAACTATGAGTTAAAAAGATTAAGAATCAGCAAGATCAATCAAAATATTCTGTAAAAGTGGGAACACTAATTCAACCTATAGAAATATCATAGTGAATAATCTCTGAGAAAAGCACCAAAACTATCTTCCCTTATCAGTGATGCAATATTATTCATGGCAAGAAAATGTCATTATATAGCAAGAAAACTTTGCAATTTTCACGATATTCTCTCTTGAATACAAACCACTACTGAAGAAAACTTGGTAAGTTCTCATAAATTCAAACAACTAGGCTCAAATATCTATGTATTATTACAAGATAGAACAGTAATTATAATCATGTTCCCCAATTACATACCAAACTTCACATCTTTGGCACGTCTTTGGAACCGTTGTAAAATTTTCTTTCTTCTCATCTTTCTTATCTTTCTTATCATCCTTTTTCTCCTCTTTAGCAGGACCGATACTAACAAATGCAGCTGATCTCCTGCATTTTCTCAGCTTCTTAAGGATCTGAGCGGGATCGGCATCTCCAATTACAGTAGCTGTGTTTTTTGATGGATCGAGAACAATTGAATTTATGTCTTCTACGGATGCTATCGATTTCATTACCCACTTCTTGCACTTTGAACATAGTAAATCCACTGATACAACAGTTTTCTGCAGTAACAAAAAGCAAAACATTGCAGCAAGAGATATAGAAATGAGGATATGTGTTGTTTATGGAATTAGACTATGTAAGAGATATAGAAATGAGGATATGTGTTGTTTATGGAATTAGACTATGTACCTTTGACATGCTTTTGCAAAGATTGGGAAGGAATTCAAGTATAAGTTGATATGGATGTGGACACAGATAGATCGATGATATTTATAAAGCTTCTCATTGTGGAAGCATTTATTTCACCTCCAACAGGTACATTTTATTTCGGATAAAGTTTACCAAACCCTTCTGAAATTTATACATCACAGGAAAAACCCACAAACTGACCCCCCCCCCCTAAACTATTGGAAATTCTCATAAATAACATTAACGGATCGAGTAGAAAGTCTAACATGCCTTCTTTTTTTTTAAATTTCTTTTTTATATATATTTGTGCGAAAAAAGGCAATATGTAAGTTATATTTAGCAGATAGGGTAAAATTGTCCAAAAGTTGCCAACTAGAGCATCTGTGATAACTTCAAAGTACAGTAATTGCCTGCCATCAGTCATGGTACTTAAGCAAGACAGGTTCAAGGGGCTTTTCTATCCTTTATAAAGTTCAGAGGGGTTTTATGCAATTTACCATTTTTTCAGACTTATGCTGCAGGACCCACATATATTATGTGTTTGATAATTTGGTTGGAGATTGGCGGGAGACTAAATGAGGGGATGGACTAGTTGGAGGGGCAGTAAACGCTGGCAAGGGGGCTATTTATTGCATCACCTATGAAGTCACTGTGTCTGAGTACTTGTATGAAGTTTGAGGGCATGTCATCAAAATATCACGTGACAGATTATCAATATTTTTAACACTGTTACAAATAAACTACAAAGGAATTATGGGGGAAAAAAAATATCATCCATATCGTTACCATAAGCACGGCCAAGACAAAAGTTTGTTCCCTAAACATTTTTGCCACCAACTTTAAATTCCTTCTTTAAACTTGACTTCTCTTTTATCACTGGATCATCCATATGGTTACCATAAACATTTCAAATGCTTTATTTTCATGAGTAAAATGAACAATTTCGGGAATAAAAAGAAAATACATGAGATGGACCTTGTTGTAAAAATTTGAAGTAACATGGCACAAAATAATGCATCGGGATTGGGTTGAGTCATAAACTAGGGCGAGGTCGTGTGAGTTTTTGGTCTGTAAAGATTTTGTGGTCAGGCTTGAACCGCATGCACTGTATTGCCAATTGACACATTTTTGCATCACCAAACCTATTCATTCGGCTGCATAGCTGCCGTTTTAATTGCCTTAAATACGAAGGTTATTGCTGTCACTTTTGAATTTTTCATAATGTAGTTGGTATGTCACTTTCTTTGAATCAGGATCAAGTATAATGTCCTTTTCTCCTTTATAATGTGGAACCAGGTTACGAAAATAACAAAAAATAACACAGGCATTTTTAATCCAAATGTAGATGAAGGGAACCTATTTATACTATAAGTGATAAAAATTGTCTAAAGTTTGAAGGATTAGCTATGATTTTCCATTTTAACCTGGTTACAATAAAGCAAGCATCCAGGTACATAAACAACCAAATCTTGAACAGCCAGAAGACTGGAATTGCTTTGTATCACAAACTATTTTAAAAAAAAAATCATAAGACCAAGATAAAAGGAATAGTTATTCCTTTTCCCCTTTTCTTTTTCTGCTTGTTTTTCCCCCCTTCGTGGGGACAGGGGGGAGTCTCCTTGGTGACAAAGCTAGTTTAGGCCTTCAAATATCATCAACTCTACTAGGTGTGATTTTCTTCTTATCAATGGACTAGAAACTAAAATATAATTGCTCATCAATTCATCTTACCTGCCATACACTAAAATGGCAACATTGAGTTAATTCTCCATCGAGACTTCGAAAAGTATGTACAAGCTTAGTTTCGGAAAAAGAAAACTTCAGTAAGTATCGCAGGACTCATCCAATGGTCCTTAAGTCACTGGTACAAGAGAGCGTAGACAAGAAAATCATGTGTCAATACTCTTACTTTTCACAATCTCAAGCAAGATGAGATTGGGAAAGCGAAAAAATAATGTTGATACTTGATGTGGTGTTAGACTAGAACGATTACAACTTTTTAATTATAGATTCAGTTAAACAACAGTATGCCAACTAATATAGAGAACTAATGAAATTCGCAAGGCCATAAAGAGACACATGTATCTTTTACCCTTTCAATGTAAATATGGCATCCGGACTCTTCAGTGTTGACAATTGATCTAATCCTCAGCACGTCCAATTGTGGATGTGCCTCTACTTTCTTCTGTCAGAATTTTATTTGTGTAGTAATTAACTATCTTCTGATCTAATTCATAGTAGTAAACCATCTTGTTTAGAGGCTTCAAATCCAGGTCAAGGAAGTTCACCTGCATAAAAATACCTTAAACTCTCAAAACTATTTTACAACTTTAGACATGCTAAGAGAAAAACCACAGAGCATACACACATTATATGTCTAACTACAAAAAGTGAAACATTCAAATGATGTGAAATACAACTTTTAACTTGCTAACCTGAAAGCATTAAAAACATCTCCATAACATATGAATTATGAAAAAAAAAACAATTACATAGAAATTATGTAATGCAAACACTCGCTATAAATATCAAGACATTCATATTTAGTATGTTTGTGCAGTCGATCAAGAGTGTAAAGAATGGTTCATGATTCTCTTTTGCAAATACAAGCACTATAGTCCGTAACCTAGCGTCTCCAATTGAAAATCGAAGTTAAGATTAAACAAGTGTACCTTGTATTCGAAGCTCAGGCCACATGATTTGAGAAATATGGAACTACTGTCAGTTGCTGTAGCCCCAACATCCGCATGCCTAAAGCTAAGCATCAAGCTACAATCTTTTGCGGTAGCAGCTATAAGATATTCCCTCACAATTTTCAGACTCTCTTCCAATGAAAGAGAATGCAGGAAAGAATACTGATGCATGAGTTCTGTATCAATTACATCTTTGCACACTATACAAGGCTCAGAGATTATGTTGTAATATAAATGAATTGCCCCTTCTATGTCAACAAGATCCAGTTTCTGAGCAGCTAAAAGCTTATCCAGTACT
The DNA here is from genome assembly GCA_022839385.1 of Asparagus kiusianus. NCBI lineage: Eukaryota > Viridiplantae > Streptophyta > Magnoliopsida > Asparagales > Asparagaceae > Asparagus > Asparagus kiusianus. Next base: position 225,207 of record BQKN01000200.1, read on the forward strand.
GCAGATTTCAAAAGAACCTCCACTATAAGCTCTATGAAGGTAGCTAAATTTAGCCCGCTATCCTTGAGCAAAGCATCAATTTTCTCATTTGCTTCATGAGAACGAGCATCTGTCATGTCCATGCCCCCTCCCAATCCTCCAAAAATAAGTGAGCCATTCTGGAAAACCCGAAAATTATTTCCGGGAGTTGTAAACAGTGAAGTAATGGCCTGATATATTCTGACTTTTGAACCAGAGAACAGATCCAAAGGGTCGTATCCACTTAGCTGTGATATCTGAGATATGAATTTAAATGTGTCAGATGAACCCTCAGCTTGAGCTTTTAAATAGGTAATAGAAGTACACGCCTTAATATAACTAAGTGGCATCAACAGGTTCCACATAGCCAGAAAGAGATATTGTTGATTGCAATTTGAATAAGCACTCTTAAGAAAATAATAAATATATTTATTTAGCTGTTTAGAAAAGGATAGGTAGGTGGCACATCATTAGCAGTTGCTATAGCAGGGGCTAGCTGTTTAGATAAAAATATAGTATACTGAACAATATCACATTTTTCAATAACAGGAACTAAACCATCTGGTGAAATGGAATATGATATGCACACTAAACTACTAGTTAATCTTTAGGATAATTTTGCATAAAGCGGAAAGATGTGCAGCATAAGTACCTCTCCTTCATGAAGTTTCAGGAGTTGATGCATTTTAAATCGTGTGGTGGAATTCTTAATAACATTTTTTTGTGCAATGAATTCTGAAGACGGGAGAAATCCACACTTGGGCTGAAAAAGAAAAAAAAGAAATACATCAATAGGTAAATATTGTGTGAGTTTCAACTGAATGAAATGCACACAGAGACAGAGATTAAGTAAGACACCTTTATTTCCACTGTGAAGCACATGTCCACATTAAGGGTACCTGGGATGATTCTGAAAACATTATAAGGATTACTAAACATCAATAGGCTACATCTAGAAAAGCAAACAAACACATCTTACTTTATAAAACTTTAGTTGCTCAAACCTACGGACAAAGGCTTGGTTGTGTGTTCTAACAGTAACAACTCATGAGTCCTCAAAAAATGTAACAAGTTAAAATCAGAAGTATGAATCAGACTATCCAAAATAGAAAGCCATGATTGATGATGGATAAAAATTAAATAACAATAGTTTAAGTACATGTTCATTCCATGAAACCCAAGGTGAAGGAAATCTTATGAAACTCAGGTATAACTTCCTAAAATGCATTTCGCATTTTAACAGGAGGCCTTTGCCCTATTTTCCGTCAATGGATCAGTCTTAGATTGTGCATGACATGCGAGATAGCTAAACTGACTGGTCAATGACTTTCGTTTGGTCTTGATTTGTCACTAAAACATAATCCATTAAGTAAATCAACTTCGTCAAACCCATGAAACAGTTCAGACAAGGTTATCTGGAGTAACTTAAGACATAAAAACACACTGAACGAAAACAAGTAAAACATCGAGATCAAAGAACTAACCTTTACTACTTAAGAAAATAGAATGATCGGAAATAAGAAGTGCAGAATCACAATTGATATCAACTTCAGCAGCATCAACACGCCAAGTCGGGCGTTGATCATTGGTACTCCTTTTAATGGAATGCAGGAATTCCCTAGACACGGTGATGCGAATCTGAGAACAGAATCTAGCATTCAGGTGATTATTAGTTTCATTGCCAAAACTTAGATTCAAATGTGAGACTCTTTAGGCTCAATTTTCACTTTGGAATCCCAAAATTCACCCATTTTTCACTTTGATACCCCCAAAGTATTTTTTAACACTTTGATACGATGTTTCATTTCAATTTAATTTAGACCCCCCCCCCCCCTCTTCTAAACACACAGACACACAGAGGTTTCATTAGATTTTCTGTTAAATGTTTATTACATTCAAAGTTACCGATAGCAGATAGCGTTGTGTAGCGATGAGGCGCCACTAAGGCTATTTGGGGCTATAGCGGCAAAATAGTGGCCAAAAGCGCAAAGTCAAATAGCGATCCAATTTAAATATGTATAAATATTCAAAAAAGAAAAGGAAAAATTAAAGAAAAATGTAAAAATTCTAAAATGCATATTTGACGATTTATAGAGATCCTAAGCCTGAAATAGATGTGTAACAATCACATAATATTAACAAAAGTACTGTACAAAATGAAAAAACATACACGTCTATAAAAAAGATCGTTATTTATCTCATTCTTTCTACTTTCAAGTCTCTAATAGAAAAGTAACTATAGAAAACATTGATTAGTGGCAACATAACCGTATTAACTATTTGTTATTGGACATAAAAATGAAGTCTTTAAGCATAGATAAATGAGCACTTTACCGCTATTTACCACTATTTGCCGCTATTTAGTGCTTTCGAACGCTTTGGCGAGTGAAAAGCGCTCACAAGCGCTATTGTTCACCGCAATCAATGAAATCATAGTGGTAGGCCCCGCTATTGCTATTTGCGCCACAATAGAGCCGCTATCGGCCGCTATTTACAACAGTGATTTATATCTAGGTAGAATTCAACAAAAATCAAAAGAAATAAATTTAAAAAAATTTAAAGAAAGTAGGACGGGGTATCAAAGTAAATGAGATTGAAATTTTTGGGGTATCAGAGTGTTAGAAGAATACTTTGGGGTATAAAAGTGAAAAAGGGCAAACTTGGGGATACCAAAGTGAAAACAAGCAGCAAGCCAATTCCTTAATGTGTTATATATGAAAAATGAAGTAAGGCCCAAGAGAACATGGTTGATGCAACGAACAAGGATATACCAATAGTTCGGTTAAATCTTATTGGAGATGACCCTTTACGGAAGGATTCATGTAGTTAAACGCAACAATTTAGGATAAAGGCTTTGTTGTTATAAAAAAAGAAGCAATAAGTTTAAAAAGTTTCAAAGTATATTGTACTGAAAGCTCCAGCATTTCCAATCATCCAAAGGCGAGAAGAAGGAACACGTACCCCACCGTCTACATGTTTGGGGTCTAATAGAGGACCCATAACCCACATCATATAACCTTGTTCAACAAGTTCAATCGAATTCGACTCCACAAATTCTTTGAAGTCCCTCCACAGAAGCTGTTCATTCTTAGACAGAGCAAGACCTCCATTCGCAGACTTCACCTCAGATTTTGGAACCTTCTTTCTTGTCGGAACCTTTTTTATTCGCAACACTTTGCCAATCTGTTTCAAAAGAAGCACCAAAATGACCAATTCCAAGGTAAATGTCAAAGTACTTACACAAGTTCAGCATAAACATAGAGAAAAGTTTAATTGTTACTTTCGCCATGAAGTAATTGTCACATACGCGAGGAAATAATCAAACCCAAACATGCACCAAGGCATAAAAAGTTAGCTCAGAAGTGGGTATTTCCAGCAAATCTCTAAAAACCAAAATTGTAGCAAAATTACCAATCACAAAGTAGTGAAATACTTGCACAGGTCAGCAAGATCAGAATAAACATAGAGAAAATTAAAACATTACACTTTTGTCATGAAGCAATCATCATATGCATAGGAAATCATCAAAGTCACGATGAGGGTTGAGGGCTATGTTTTCACACATAAAAATATGAATCGGAAATTTATCAGACCATAAACAAGCATAGTTTACTAAAGCTACATTAAACATAAAATCAGACAAAAACCCATGTCAAAATTTAGAACACATATTTCCATCAAATACATAGAAAGAATAAATAAATAAATAAATAAATAAAAAGTGAATAATTCACCAGAAAGGGAGAAGAACCATGGTAGCTTAACACGAGATTAGCAGCTCCTTCTCCTTTGTAGCTCCAATCCTTCGCATCCTCTTCTCTCAAAATCAAAGCCATCGCCTTCACAAATCAAGAGAAAACGAAACAGGGAATTGATTTTGAGGAGAAAAAGCGTTTCCCTTTTCGAGCGAATCCCGAGAGAGGGGTTAATGCGCAACGGATCGGATTCCTAGAATCCAATTCCGGATCCGATTGGTTCTTTTTTATTATTCAAATATACTAGTTAAATAACATATTTGCAAAACTACCCCAAATCAACAGATAATCAACTTTGTTAATATGGCGATTAAGAATTTGAGTAGTTTGTTGATATTTTTACATTGAAGTTATATACTAGCCTTATCAAAATCGATGATTTGTTGATTTGGGAGTAATTATTTCAAAGTTGATGATTTAGGGAGTAATTTTGTAAATGATGCGATTTGAAAGATAGTTTTGCGAATGTGCATAATTTGTGATCAGATGTCATTGCGAATATGCATAATTTGTGATCAGATGTCATGATCTTTATTAAAATTACAACTTTTATTGCAGCTATTTATGATTGATTTGAAATGCAACATAATGAAAGTATGATCTCTCCCAAAGTTGTCGAGTATATTAAAATGTTGAAGAATGAAAAATATGGTGAGTATGCGTTTGCTTTGCACTTTTTTTTGGGTTATTTGCTTAGTACTTATTTTTGACAAAACAAAGTATATAAAAAGCACATAAATTAAGATTTACATTGTATAAAATATATTGGAATCTGATTAAAAAAAACGATTATGACTACCCCTTTATTCTTCTCAAAGCCAGAATGATAATATAAGCCTACAGCTTCGGTGCTCCATAGACATTAGTTAGAGCAATGATGGCATATCCGTAAATAAATTCCTTAAAAATAACTCTCACAATTCTAGGTAGATAGATTTGGCCGTTATGAGGAGTACCACACCAAAAAAGTGTAATTAACTATGGGTAAAAAGGTTATTTTAGGAAATATAGGAGAAACATAATTTATTATTAATTAGAATTCTTTAATTAACTATTAAAACTGAAGCTTTTCTCCGCACTTTCCATTAGAAGAAACCGGTCAGCCTCCAAAAAATCTCGGGAAGAGAAAGAAAACACCATGAAAGATACCTCTTATTTTTCCTTTTTAAAAAATTTAATTATATAGTATGATGTAGTTGTTAAGCCCTTAAATTTCTCGTTCTTTAAACCAGTAATCATTAGTTTTTCTATATTAAGATAGATTTTCTTTTGGAAATAAACTGCCTGGTGTGAGGAGGGTTCAATTGGTTTCTAATTAACCCCATTGGTGAGATTGAGAAGTAAATTTGATTGAATGAAAAAAAATTGCAAACCATGCAGAACAAGTATTTTCTATCTTCAAAAACAATAGAAACTACAAGTAAGGAAATTCAACTGGTTCTTTTCTTTTTTTTTCCTTTTTTTTTGTGCGGTGGAACTAAGACGGGAGGAAGAGAATGGTTGTGTTTAGGATAGAAAGAGATTTTTGAAAGACTAAAATACATTTTCTTATTTTAGCTAATTTGTTATTTTTGTCAATTTAAAAATAAAAAAAAAACTATTTTTGGGGCACCAAAGCAAACATCAATAATTAATTAGTCTTGTAAGTGGAAGGTGGATTTATTCTCCCAACAACTTGAAGAGTCGACTCCTTGTGTCTCATAGACAGATCAGAAAACGAATATAAGAATGCCACTCTAATTAACTAGCTTGAACACTAATATGCCCTATGCTTGACTCGGAAAAATAATTATTACTCTTTTCCCCAAAAAAGGTTTTGTTTATAAATAAGTTAAATAGCGCGCATACACCCCTCGGCTTATGTATTAGCGCCTGGCGCCCTAATCTGCATTCTTTTAGAAAGATGAATGCACTGCAAGTAACACCACTCTCCCTCATGAGTTGAGGGGGCCTGAGCACTAAGAATTGAGTATGGATAAAGGGGGTATATGCACTTTACCCAAAAAATAAAAGAAAAAAAGAAAAACGAAAATCATAAAAGAAAATATAGCGAATTTAGAAGTTTTTTTTTTTATAAAAGCATCACATTTATCACGAGGGAATAAAACGACAAAACATTTTCTTCCTTACTGGAGGAAGAGTAGGTGCGTAAGAGGGACTTTCAAACATGATTTTACAAGAAATTTTCAAAATACATCCACCATAAAATTCAAGCCAAACTTACATCGGAGAGTAATAATTTGTCTATCTTAATATATATACATCTTTGAATCATCATAGGATTCGTATCCTATAAACACAAATACATAGTTCAGCACAATGACAGTGCTCTTGTTCCACATTTCCAGTCAGAAATAAATTAACTTACACAAAATGCAACAATTCTTTTATTTACGCGCGCAGGATATCGTCATTCTCTTCTTTCTAGCAAAGCCACAATGAACAAGAATCAAGTCTCGTAAAATGGTATTCAAATTTTTCGAATAAATAATCCATATATAATTTCGTACGTGGCCAAAGTGACTTGTGAGAATGGTTCTATTGCTGACCTAAAATGTTTATTTCCAGGACTGAGTTTTTTTCTTATCGTCTTCCCGATTGGTTTATCATAGAAATTAGCTCGCATCGGATGATTGTGAAGTCCCCTTCAGCTTTGACCACTTCCTTGAATTCATCTACGTGAGATGCATGGCATGTTGAAGGAAATCCTCTTCTCTTCTTCCATGATACCCTACACATCATTTACATGCATACGTACATTTCGGACATGAACCTTTGGGGAAAGTTTCTCATTAGATTCTCCGAGTTTAAAAATGATCGTTGAACCTAGCTACATTTGTGACGACATGTAATTCATGAGAGTTTAACGATATCAATCTTGATGGGTACATATTATATAATTTGAAATAGATTTCTTGAAGCTTATTGGAGGCGAAAAAGAAGAGATCTTGGTAAAAAAGATCAATAGGCAAGGGGAAAATAAGCATGCACAAACTCTGTAGGCATGTGCCCATGCTCTCAATGGCACGAGGATGACACATTCAGACTGTGCATGCTAGTCTAACACAAAGTCGGCGTTAGGAAAGATATTACTAACCATCACGGTAAACATAAAGATAAAAGGGGGTATATAAGAATTAATTCCATGGAAATAGGATGACAGTTTTAGATTGTGCTAGTTCAAAAATATACGGGCATATGGAATGATGTTACTTAATCATCATATAGTAAAAGTAAAAATAAAAGGGGGTACTGTTGTTTTGAACTTACTGACCCCTGTAGTTTCATTTTTGTAGATGGACCCCTTGGGTGAAATTCTCTTGACTCTGAGGGTAAAAGTGTAAAAAAATCACCTAGGGATCTACATGCCAGTGAGAACGGTGTCTCGGGGGTGAGCATGGTGACTCGTGTTGAGTATGATGGCTCGGATGAGGACGGTGCCTCGGGTGAGCATAATAGCTCGGGTGAGGACGGTGCCTCCAGTGAGTGGTATGACTTTGTCTATTTCCTGGAGATGGGAGATGAGAAGGGGGGTGATTTACAATTTTTTGGTGACCGATTGTAGTTGAAAAGAGGCATGCATACTCAAAGGAAAGCATATACCTATGCTTTTTTTTTTGGCTGATGGTGTTAACGAAGTTACGAGAAGAGGAATAGGCTGATGCTTTTTTGTTGCTGTGGAACTTTTGTTGCTAGCCTCTTTTTTTTTTTTTTTTTTGGTGCGGGTGAGTTTTTTTGGCCAAGAGAATTTCGGTGCTGGGGGCTCTTTTCTTTCTTTCTTTTTTCACCGTCCGTTATTTTTTCTTCATGGAGGTAAGATATATGTTAGGGGAGAAAGGTTTGTGATGAGATTTTGGTGTTTAGAGTATAATGATAAGGTCAAGCTTCAAGATATTTTTCCTAAAAATTTTATCTTCAAGCATCTAACCCTTTTGGATTATTTGCTTCTTATCCTTTTACGAAATGATCTACTGTTTCGTGGTGATAAATTTGCATCCAAACTCCTTATAATATTTTATTATTTTAATAAAAATTAGCTCTAATAATTCGTAACATTAACAACCAACCCGTAATCTTAACAATCAATCTGTAATCTTAAAACCAAATTGTATACATAACAACTAACAACTATACTTAAGAACTAATCACGAACCTTCACATTCAAGAATGCATAAAATTTACTCATTGCTCTAAACAATAAAAAGTATGAATACTTACACAAACAAGCTGGGTACACCCTTGCAGATATACAATATTCTTTCTTGCTCCAGGACCCTTCAATATCTTTTCAATCACATCAATTGTCTCACTAAAAATATAGGTCCCCAAATAGTGTTATTAATTTGCTTGTGATGTCAATATACTTGAACAAATGCCTTGGTATGCCAGGAACACTTTTGGACACCAGATCATGCACAACTGATAGAGGAGCTGTAGCAGGACATAGGCCTTCACATCTTGATGGTCAGTTAATTGTACAAGCTTTGTGAGTAGATCCTCAACATGGCGTCTGATGGGTGCTGGAGGAGGAGCTCTACTGCTGTCACACTCAGGTTTGGTAAAAAAAACCTCGACTAAATTAGAATTTTCATATCTCGGTTGGGGCCAACAGAATCACCCTCATTGGAGAACCATATATAGCTCATTACCAATCAAGGTTGAATGAACACTCGATGTCTTCTTCAGATTTTGTATCAGTGAAGGTAAAATTCATCTTATTCTCATCCCACTGTCTCAGCACGTGCTCGGAAGTGGGAAGATCAAGACCATGAGGGCTAAAATGAACATAGTGTCTGAATACACTATCTTCGTAGGCCTCCCAATACCTTTGCCCCATATGCTGCACTAAACTATACATGAATTCGTAGTAAGTAGTAATACTGGAAGTAGCCCGCAACTCTGATAGAGACTTTGCCTTTTGTCTACAAAGCATAATCACAATACATAATTAGTTTGAAAATAATCTGTAACCATAACATTTATGCTGTAAACTTGATAAAGAAACTGTAACCTTAACAACATATCCATAAACTTAACAAATATTCAACAACATCAATAACCAATCAATAACCTTAACAATAAGCATAATCCTAACAACGAACATGTCACAAGTTAATAGTAACATTCACAACTAACAGCCACAAGTTAATAATAACCTCCACAATAAAAAGCCACCCGTCAATAGTAACATTCACAACTAACAACCGCATGCCAACAATAACCAACGTAATAGACTCATAACATTAACAACTATGCTTAACATTAACAACTATGCTTAACATTAACAACTAACAAGCCACATGCTAACAATATCCTTAATAACGAACAGTAACCTTCACAACATATCCATAACTACAACTAATGCATGACCTTAACAATTAATAAATGGCCTCGACAACTACAAGGTAACCTTCACAACTTAACTGTAAACCTTCACAATTAACACAACATCCAACATTATAAATAACTAAATTTTGCAGTAAAAATTACTTCTTTTGTGCTGTTGTATGCGTCTCTTTAGATCATCTCTTTAGATCCAGGAGCGCTCTAGAGACGTCGTTGGTGCCGGTGCTGCCTGTTTTCGTTAAAAGTTGGTTTTGCTGTGGAATTCATTATATCTTCGGTCGATTACAATAAATTCAAAAGAAATAG